>VZTI01004089.1:54312-110604 GCA_013397865.1 Struthidea cinerea
TTTTTTTACTGGCCGGTCTTTCAATCATCAACTTGTAGCCCTTATATAAAGGGTATTTTAGCATAGGGTGAACTTACTGTCCTTTTTTTCCTCATCCTACTCAAATGTTTCAAAAGCATGCTGTAGGAACTATTTTATACTGGGAAATGTACGTTGATGTGGTAAGTACATCACTTTGCTCCAGTTTATTTTATGGTATTTATCCACAGTGGGAAAGGTGTCCCAACAGTGCAGTGGCAGGTGAACCAACACACGGAAGCATGGTGGTGGATCACTGGTGCTCCTCAAAGCTTCTGTAAATGAACCATGAGCTTTGTTGGACTCAAATGTAGCCTGTGTTCAAATTTTGAGTAATGCTCATGTTCTTGCTAGAGTTAGAACAATGTCTCAGAACAAGTGTTGAATCTATTTGAGTATCATTTTATCTCACCTCTGCCTATTTGAGGACACAGTTAATGGAGTTGGCAAACTAAGCATGAATATTGTACCATGCCAGTTTCAGGGTTCACTGTTCAAATGCAAAACTGAGGACAAATGAAAACCCTACCAGCTGTTTCTCATACTAGAACAGGGCAGATTCTCTGTACTTGTCAAAAATTGTGAAAGAAAACTGCCTTGCTCTTGAGCCTATTTTGCAATAATACTTGAATTCTTCTTTTGTCATGTATAGACTTGAATTAACTGGCTTGTTCATTCAACGCAGCGCAGCAGAGTGTGAGCTGGAGCTGTGATTTTGTAGGCAGCTACCACAACTACCAAGCTACAAACTGCTGCTTCTCAGAAGATGGCTCTTTGCTTGCTGTTAGCTTTGAAGAAACTGTCACTGTATGGGATTCACTTACTTGGGACCTTAAGTGTACATTTTGCCATCCGCCTGGAAATATAAGGTACATTTTTCATCTGCTTTTTTATGTCTCATTTGAACTCTCAGAACAGAAAGAATCAATTCATAGCAGTCCATGTTGTGTATGTTCACATAAACATTGAATTTAACAGTCTTAAATTCATATATAGAAAAGACTAAAATGGCTTTTAGGTGGTTGGTTAAAAATACTGTTAAAAATAAGATCCAGCGTTGCAGTTCCTTCTTACTTGCTTATATCTCCTGTACCTCCCATCCTTAAATCTGTATCATGGGGCACACAAGTAGTGTGTTGATAGCCCTTCTCTTTTTCCACATTAATCCAGGGATGAATCAAAGTCCTGGAAAAGTATAAATACAAGAAGTTGGTTCTTTATTCGTGTATGCATACATGCAAATAGAAATTATATCAATAAACCATAAAGGCATAATGACCTTACCTGTACTATGAAATGCACATCTTGATCCTCTCTAACCTCTGTTGGAAAATCCATGTTTGCCTGGCAGACTATCCCAGCAATGCTCCGTTGTATGCTGTCACGATAAAAGACATCAACATTTTGTGGTCGCAGTGTTTTAAAGACAAAGAATCATAGCAGCATACAGAGATTTCTCCCTTCTATGTGTTGTGTGTATGTTTGCAAGCTTTTCTTTTGTGTTATGGAGTCTGTTTTGTATTGGTCCTCTAAGATTAGAAGTTGAGAAATGTGATTCTGAAACTGGTGTGCAGAAAAATTGTGGGAGGCACGTGAGCCACCGGCTTGGTGCAGTGGCAAGCTTTTCCCAGGCCAGCTGCTCTTATAGTCTTTACTGTTTATTAGATTAAAAGGAAACAAATTGCTCTAGGAATATAATGAATTAGTGTATTACTTGCATACATACGTGCATCAAAGGGCTATGCTTTAATATACAAATTCTGTCCCGTATTAGCTTTTTTTGAAAATCTTTCATCATTAGAAGTCATAAGGCTGTTCTGTTACTCTCAAACGAGAGACTGAGAAATGAAATCACATGCTTTCTTCAACTGGAGCAGCTTATAATAACTTCTTTTTAACTACTCCTGTCTTTCTGTTTCCTAAACAATAGTAGGCCTTCTTTAAATAGGGAATTTATTTTCTAATCCCAGTGTGAACACTTAAAATTATGTATGGGTTTGTAATCTATTTAAGCATTTAAAGTCCCTCCTTTATATTGGAATGCTGTAGAAACATGTAATCCTTATATATTTATGCATACTTTAAATGATCAGACTTACCTGATAGTTGTGTGTGGAGTTTCGTGCCACTAGAGGTTAATTGAAAAAGCAAACTTCTGATTTAGGTGTCAAAACGAAATCATAAGTGAATGGTTTTTGTGATTTATTAGTAATTGCTACATAGAGAAACAAAGAACTGTGAAGGTGACTAACTTGTTTTG
The DNA here is from genome assembly GCA_013397865.1 of Struthidea cinerea. Taxonomy (NCBI): domain Eukaryota; kingdom Metazoa; phylum Chordata; class Aves; order Passeriformes; family Corcoracidae; genus Struthidea; species Struthidea cinerea. The sequence goes on from VZTI01004089.1 coordinate 56,591, forward strand.
ACTTTTTACTTCTGTAGGAACATCTGCTTTGGGAGACTAACATGTTCCAAGTACCTTATTGGTGCCACTGATTATGGCTTTCTGTGTTGCTGGAACCTGCTCACTTGTGCATGTAAGATCAGCTTGAATGTATGCTAGAGTAATTTAATACTTGAGGTTACTGTGAAACATTGAAATAATTCTAGTTCAGTTCCAGATTTACACACTACAGAATGCCCTGTGGAAATGGGATGATTTTCATACTTGGGATAGTATCCTGTCGAGCATGCATGTGCTTTGTGTGCGTGTGCAAGATAAATTGTAAGTTAGGTGAATGATAACCCAATAAAAGGTAGTATTTCTTACACTTGTGTAGAAGTTGGTAGCATTTGTGTGTTTTTGTTCACCAGGGAATGAGTGAAGCTGCCTTTTCCAGCTGCTAAGGCCCTGTGTGTTGTTTGTTTGACCTTTAGTTTCGCTCCTTTTCACCTCTGGCTCTTGCTGTGCTTGCCTTTCAGTGGAGTGGAGTGCCCACCTCAACGTCGTAGTTCTGCAACCTGATCCCCTTTCTGAACATATTGCTGCAGTCTCGTGGCTCTCCAAAGAGTCCAGCTGTAAGTACAACGCCTTCTTTGACAAGACATGGTCAGCGGAATGTAAAACTGGGAAAACACCACTTCTAGAAAAGGTTTTCTTAGAGTTCAGACTGTGAAAGCTGCAAGATGGACTTCAGTGTGTGCTTGCACCTGTGGAAACAGAGCCATATCTGACAGCAGCATTCAAACAAAGCATGTTATCTTTTCTTCCAGCAGGTAGTTTCTGGTACAGGATGCAGCTCAGGATTAACCACACTTTCTGGGTGACGGTCTCAAATGTTCTTGACCCTCTCTTGTAAATGCAGAACTGTACAGCTACATTTTAGAGCTCTGACATTAAATTAAGAGAACTCTTCCTACAGAAATGTTAATTTGCAAGTATGTTCTCTGCACTTGGAGTACTGTGAAAGGTACCTTCTATTATGCAGTAAAGTTACCCAGTTATACTCCTGCAAACTAGTGCTTGGAGGCAATCCTGTCCAGCCTTCCTGGCTGTGATATGCAGGGCTTTGACAGCTGGCCAGGAGGGTAAGAATTTCCTGATTTAATGGGAAGATTTTCTTGGTTTTGCAGTGTTTGTGTTTAAACCAAATGAACCACGGCCAGTCTACATCCAGAGAAACCTTTGTAAAGAAAAGATCCTGCTTGCTGCTTTCGTTCCGAGAGATGAACCTGAAATGATAAGCTCAGAAAAATACCTTTGGCTAAGAAAATCCCAACTATTTTTTCTTACAGATACACAAGTAAGGAATAGTAATTGGCAGGTGGTTCTTGGGGAAAAACTGTTTTCTTTAAAATGGATTGATAGAAATTCAGAGTTCTGCTTATGAGAGTAGGAGTTTCTTTCTGTGATTTCAAGTCAGTGTAAGCCATGCTTTGTTGAAGGCTTTCAACTGCCAAAACAGCCTAAGCTCAAAATTATTTACTGGTTTTCTACTGTGAATATTTAATGAAGAAACTAGATAACTTGGGAACATTGCCTATGCTGTTTAACTTAAACAACCGCCTAGAAGCTGTATATATTACTGCTGATTATGCAGATGTTCCACGTGATATTCAGTTTCCCTGTAATTTCTGGATGGGGGCGTGGGGTTTTTTGTTTGTTTTCCCAAAAAGTCTATAGAACCTCTAGGTCCATTCTTGCTTCTCTTCAGTTTCTTTACAAAATAAAGAGAAAGAGATGGTTTTGCCTCTTCCACTTGACTGATAAAAGCTTTTGGGCCAGTTGGAAGCTTCTGTAGGCAAGGTATGGAAATATGGAAAGCAGTTTCACATGTGATAACTGTGCTACATCTTTCTGTATTTTAGGAGCTAATGACACTTAGCACAAAGTCTCTGGAAGAAAGGCTTACAGCATCGAGCAAACAGGTACCTCTCATAGAAGTTCTGACTCAGATGGACAGAGCAGTTCAAAATTCTGATGGTGCTCATTCTGTCAGATTGAAATTCCCTTCTGTCATGAAAATGCACACCAGACCCTTACCTGGAGACACTTAGCTGAAAGGGCAGTAATCTGGATTTGCTTATTTTTTGACAAGAAGTGCTGTTTGTAAAAATTTTTCTTAAAAGTATCAGTAAGCTACTCTCCATTTCCCCAGGGGGAAAAAAAAAAGATCCTTTTCTAAAAGATTCAGGTTACACAAGTGAAGCAAAATGTTTGAGTAAGTTCTTTCCTTTTCTTGGTTTCTGTAACACTTGGAACCTTGAGTGTGGTCTGAACTGTGCTTTCTGATGAGGATGAGCAGTTGTTAGTCAATTGTGACTTATCAGTGAGAAGGAATTCCAGAATTGCATTCTAGTATGTATTTCTGTGGAGAAGTAGGCTGGGAAATTGGATTTTTTTTTTTTTAATTCATGTTGAAGAAGTGTTTCATATTCACTGAAATAGCAGCTTTTGATTGATTTGTTTGATTAGATAAACTAGACCAAAGTAGAAGTTAGTATCTTTCTAATACAAAATCCTGTAGGAATGTGGGTGTAAGCAATCGGTTTCTTTGGAGGGTGGGGGAATAATTTGGTGCTCAGATGAAGGTATATTGATGTAGGAAAATGCCAAAAGTCAAGGTGCCATGTGTTGCTTCCCGTTACATAACTTAATCTCTCTGCAGATGATGTTGGAGTATAAATAATCTTATTGGCCTGAAGTGGAATCTGAAAAACCAATTCTTTGGTTTTCTGGCATGTGCACCACCTTCCATATTTGGAAGTTAATTGGTACATCAGCCAACTAAAATCTGGTGTTGTTGGGTCCAGATTCTGGAGAGTTTTGTAACCCTCTGTGCAGTACTCTCTCCAGACCCCTGACAGAATGAGTACAAAGAGCCACATAGCTCAGTTGAGTTAAATTTGAGTGTAGACCTTTGTCATCTGGGTTTATTCTGAATTTTGGTGACTTAAAAGGAGATAGAACTTAGATTTGTGACACTAAAATTCTACTTACATTTTTTCAAGCTGGCAGTAGAAGAAAGTCTTCCTGTGACTCCATTTAGTTTGCTCTTGGGAAAGTACAGACATCAGCAAGCACAAGAGGATATAGACCTTGGAAAACCGGTTGTTCATAATAAGCAGGAGCAAGCTTCACCTGCTGTTAAAGAGGTAGGAGTAGTTACAGCAAACGTACAAGCAAAATTAAGACAAACAAAATCTTTCATAAAGCTTCTGTTTTATCTTTGCAGCTTTTGCACACTCCAGCACATGTTTTGCCATGTGCTTCCTTCCTCTGCACTATATTTATTAACTCATTGCTCATCTGCAAAGAGAACAAAAGGTAAGAAAAGTTCAAGAACTCTCCTTAGTTATCAAAGTTATTTTAAATTATGTACTTCTTTGTTTAAAGTGTAAAAGCAGTTTTCCAACACTCTTACCTATGCAGTAAGTTAGTGGAGTACTTCAGTGTGGCAATGGTCTGGCTGTTCAGTGTATTGGTTCTTTTGTTGCTGTTATTTTTGCTGGGTTTTGCATAATGTGCTTATATTTGTACTCAAATGCTCTCTATGAATTTAAGTTTAGTCCAAGGATCTAATGGCTTTTTAGGGCTATTTTTGGTTAAATATTAGGTTCTCAACTTTATTTGAAATTACTATGACTTCCTGCATAATTTTTGGTTTCAGTTTCTAGATACACCAAGAAGTTAGAAGCTTGATCTTAAGAATTTGTTTAGAACTCAAATTTCATTTCTAATTAAGCTACAAAATACAAGTGTAAGCACAGCTAAGTTTGGCTTACAATGCATTAATTCCAGTTTAATAGAATAATTTGATCAGTAGTTAAAATTGTAGCTTACCCCTTTGGGATCAATGTATGCTGCTAAGAAAGGAATGCAGGCCCAGAGATTATGACAGTAGTCTTGTATTAGGATTAATATCTTGTCATTTACACTGAAGCCAGTTAAACGATTGCATTTTTGTGCCATCTATTCTTTAAAGCGTTTCATTAAACTCTGCCAGGCCAGAGATGAAAACCTGTCCTTGGAATCAGCTGTTGTGGGTTTGCCAGACGGGCGAGCGGGTGGTTTGCAGGGCCAGGGCTTACCTGGAAACAAACACCAGCTGGAGCAGCTCCTCAGTGTGCTCTGTGTTCTGCCATAACAGCAGCGTCCTGGCTTCTGCCACGCTGTGCTGACCACTGCTGCAAGATCTCCTACTGCATGGCACAGCAAAACATCAACAAAACAGTGGCAAAAATCTGTTGGAAACTCACATCTAGTTTCAGTCCTGAAGAATGTTGAGAGTTCAGTGACCTGTGTAAATATTTGCACTTGTAGAGCTTGTACTTTGACAGTGGTGGTTAGCATGGCTGTGCATTTAAAGGTACATGTGTAAGGGCTGCAGCAGTGGGCCCTTGAAGATTGACCAGAATTTATCCCTGTATAGTGTATATATTATACAGTGGATACATTATTAACATTAAATGCTTTTATTTTCCTTGGCACTGTGATATCATGTGTGCTTCTCCATTTACATTTTGTGAGTGATGAATAGTTTGTATTAGAACAGATGATTTTTAGAAGACCACTACTATGTTCTGCCATGCAGTTCACTCCTAATGAGATCTGGAACATTTATACAACAGGCACGTGAATTAATACTATTAATTAATGCATTGTAAATGGTAGCTGTTCCATGTAATTCTTTGGAATTGTGCCTTCTACTTCAGCACAGGCTTAAAACTCTTGAACTCAGAACAGAACAGCCACTTCAAACACCTATGTTTAAAAAAAAAAAACAAAACCAAAGAATTTTTTTTTTCTTTGCTAGTAACACTCTAGGTATTGTAGCACTTTTTAAGACCAAGTGACCTTTTTCAGATTTGAAAGAGAAGAATGGCCTTCTTGATACTATCTCACCTACCAGTATATCCAGTGTTTCTAATCCTGTAGGACTGTGATGTTGTAACATTTGTCGTAATGTTGACCTGCCTGCTCTGCAGTTATGTATTATATTTCAAGAAAGAAAACTATTTTAAGTTTACTTAGAGGAGAGCTATTTGAAAAATGGCTTGAAATTGAGATGGCAGGAAAAGTATAGTAGTTTTAAAGTAGAGACTGAAGTGAAAAAAAAAAAGATAAAATCTAATGTTTATTTAGTTATTTGCATGATAACTTCACCCCATAGTACTGTAGTATGTGAGAGTACCTATTAATTGGGTTCTTTCCAACCATCTTCCAGTGCTGAAGAAGTTGCTGATGAAGTAGAAATGGAAAGTGAAAGAGCAGAGGATGATTCAGATGAGGAAGATGTCACAGAAATGGAACAAGAAGATACAAGCCATATGGAATTATTAGGAGAGACGACATGTAAACTGTCTAAATCCCAGGAAAAAGAACTACGAAAAATAAGAAAAACGGACTACAGTTGGATATCAGCCTTCTAAAGAGACATCTTACGGTTTTTTATACTGCAAGTTGAAGCTTTGTGGATTAAATACTCTTTAAAAAAATTTTTCAGGTCCTTTGGCCAAAAATTTTAGCAACTTCTCTTTCCAAAGGAATGCAGAGCTAGGGGGAGGGATTAAAGTTTTGAAAAGCTGATTCTGCTCCTAGTTTATTACTGATTCTCTGTGACCTTAGAAAACATTTAACCTGGTTTGGGGACTTTTTTTTTCCCTTCTTGCAAGTATATTTAAAAGGCTAATAGCAAAACTGAGTTCATTATCTGATTTGTGATCAGTTAGCAGAGTGACAGCTCAGCTGCTGAAAATCTTCCCCACTAAGGCTGGGTTACTGCTGCCAAAGCAGCAGCAGCAGCAGCAAATGCCTTCAGTTGATGATAGAGCTTAGCTCAAGGTGTGGCAGGGGAAATCAGGGTGGTTCTTGGTGCTGTATACAGATAAGTAACAAGTCTCCTCCCCAGAAGTTCCTCTCCAGATGTTGAGACAGATGAGAAGTGCTTTAACATGCCTGGATAGAGAATATAGGTATTAATGTTTGGTGGAGTTCAGAGAGTATGGAGATTCTTAGGCAGAGGGTACTCAGTGTATCAGAGCACAATGAAACCTTTCCAAATATCAAGACAACTGCATCATGTAGGAGATGTATCAGTTTATGTGACAGCCAGTTTAATAGGCCTTTAATGCATCAGCTGGAGTTCGCATATCATTTAACTACACATATCAGAGTGTAGAATTGGTTTGAAGTGGTGAATTTGAGGGCCTAAGAGTGAGTACAGTTGCCTGTGGTGCTACAGTATGAAGGCAAGCAGATGCAAACGGCACAGGTCACTAAAAGCTCTGAAGAAACAATATTTTGCTAAAACTATTCAGATGAAGAATGCTGGAACAAGAATAATCCAACTCCTGTCAGTGAAACTTGAGTTCTCCCTACTCTGCCTTTAAAACGAAGTGGAGGACCCTTTCCTTCCTCTCTTTTGTTACCGCCATAGAGTGGGAAGCAGTTAGTGGCAATGCCGTTTTCTTTTTTGGGGGGAATGTATCGTACAACAGACAAAATCTGTCACTTCCACCCATGTACAGAAATACTGAAAGTCATCCTTAGGCATCAAGGAAAGCACCTCAGAATTATTTTGCTGGCAGGTTTACCTCTCCCGTTTTAACACGAAGGCAGTGTTTGCTCCTAGTGAGCAGTGCTGGCCCTTGGTGTGCTGGCACGTCCATCATCAGCTGCCTTGGGGTCAAAGGGGTCCCAGGCTGCAGCCAGAGAGGGATGGATGTTGTACCCAGAATGTGGCATAGCAGTGACTTCACTTCGACATTTAGGAGTGAGGTACTTTGGATGTTGCGCCTGCCGTGGTGAGGGTGTGGGGGGAGTCTTAATCCCTGAGAAATGGAAACGCTGCCATAGAGTCAGAGGCACTGAAAAGAACTGTTAAAAACAAGTCTACCACTAGGTCTGAGTGCTGGCTTCAGAAAAAAAAGAAAAAGCCAAATACTAGTTTAAAACTTCAAAGAAAATTTGCCTTTTTATTCTTTATGTTCACTGTCATGAATGTCAAAACATGAATGTGGGGATAGGAAGATAATTCAGAAGCCATTGGTTTCTGTAAAGAGCCTTGGGATGTCTGCCATGCAGCTTGAATTGAGTGATGATAGTCCTTTGCACACTCTTTATATTTCCTTCTAATCCGACAATAATGTGAAAAATAGTTAACTGATACAGTTTCAGACTAAACCAGCTAGGGTTAACTTAGTCTCATGGCAGCAAAGGGCTCCTGCATCTTCTCATACAATAAAGTCAGGTACTGCAGCTCTTCAGACCATCATTACTTATGACTGTGAGGCACATTTTCTTCTATCAGATTACTTACTTAGGACTAGTATTACTGAGAATTTTAGGAATGTGTTTAATTTTTAGGCATCTTGCTTTCTTGTTTAGGCCTTGGTACGCAGAAAAATAATATTTTAAAACCAGTAAAAGTTTCTCAAATTTAGTTTGCCTGTAAGTTCATGTATCTTTTATTTCTATCAAAATCTTACAGGGAGAGAAGGAAAACATGCTAAGCCCATCACCACTCTGGCCAGATTTCTGTTTTTGCATTTTTCTCCCTTTGTATAACAGCTTTTTAGATAACCTCATGGTATATGTAGCTGAAGCAAAAAAATCACAGCTCCCCAAATCTTATGCAATTTTTATTTCCATCCCTCTTATCTGCAGAGCTGAAACTGATACAGTCTTTTCAGAACCTTGGACCCAGTGGGTTTTTCCCTAAATGAAAAGTTTCAAGAGAACAAATAGGGAAATTGTGTTAAGACTGTAACTGACAAATGATAGGTTTTGAAAACTCAGAAACATTAGGAAATAGAAAATACAGGAAAATAAAAAGATCAGTAAATAGATTTTCCCCCTTTCAAAATACGCACTATACTAAGAAAGGCACACTGAAAGGTTTTTGTATTTTTTCTTAAATAACATCAGAGTTCAGCTAAAACAAGTGTGAGTTGAGCAGAGATCTATACACATGTTGTTGCAAAAGCGCTGCATCAAAGCCTGGTGTTGTGTTACTGTGTCAGCAACATTTAAGTGTGGCTTTAAAAAGGAGGAAACCTTACTATCTGTTCATGTGGGTTTTTTTAAATTCACGTGTTCTTGTGAAAGTCAAGTGCTTTCCTGGAAGCCATCCCAGTATGGGCAAGAGACAATTCACGTGCAAGTCAGCATCTGAAGGTGCAGTTTAGTTTTGTGTTCAGGCAGTAGTGCATTGTTAGGAATCTTCATCAAGATACAGCTGTTAGACTTCAATCTTTTGTCGTCACTGACTTGGTTTTGCTTTGCACGGCAGACTGAACATACTGGGATAACAAAGAGGGACCTCACTTTGGAGCTCTCTGTGTGTGTTTTTTCTACTCAAGAAGGAAATACATTTCTGGTTACAGTTTTACTACATTTAGTAGGCACATTCTTGACCAATCTTATAGAAAATGTCTTCTGAATTATACTGCAATTACAACAATGAAGAATACAAGAGGGAGGGCTGCTACTGATCTGTCTGTGGCTGCTTTGGAATGCTTTAGTTTTAAAACAGTTTCCTGCTGTTACTCAGAATTTTTACTTTTTCTTTTTTTTTTTTTTTAAATCTCATATATCTCAGTAGCCATGAACGGTCCCCATATTTACTGTAATGCCCTAAGTCAAACCTTAATTTGATTTTTTGGCTTTTGCTTCTTCCTTCTAAAGGCTACTTTACAAAGATTTTATCATTCTTTATAAGAAAGATTTGACACAAAAGGCCACAGAGAAGGAGATTGAACTTAACCTCATGATTCCAGTTACATGATAAATACAACAGGTAAGAAAATACCTCAGCAACATGTAGAGGTCAGTGTTGGATACCTGTGGGTGCCTTGTGCATCACAGCAGGACAGCAATTTTCACAGAAGCAGTCACAGCTTTATTTAGGCTGAGGGACAGACCACGCAAGGATGGCAGGTGCCTAGAAGGGGACTTGTTTACTTCGCAAATTTTCCACTCAGACCAGGGGTTGGATAAGCATGAGGGCCTGAAATTCCAGCAGCTATGGCAAGCATTACAAAAAATAAATAGGCAAGGCCTTACGGAGTACGTCATGGCAATGGGCTTTGATTGAGGGGCTATTCCCCGAGACTGCTCAGGTGCTGCTCTAAATGTAGAAGAGCTGACCAGTAATTTTAACCCATTTGTTCCAGTCAAGCATAGTTCCACAGAGACTGAAAATTGCTGCAGTGCATTGGTATTTTGTGAGGCCCAAACCAGTTATTAGTGAACAGCAGCTCCAACATGTGCCCTGTCCTTGGTGGGCAGACTTGGCCAGAAAGCTGTGAGAAAGAGGCTGGTATTACTAACAGTGGTTGCTATGGATTTTTGAGTTCAAGAACAGGGGAAAAAGCCCTGCAGATTGTGCCACGTGTTTTAGGATCACCTGGATCTTTGTGTTTCAGCCTAACAATCGTTTGTCTAGCCTTGGGGAGGCTCTTTTAGATACCTCAATCTGCCAAATCCCAGTCTGCAGTGAGCCTTCTAAAGCACATGCTAACAGCCACAATTAGAACCAGCAGAGAATAGGACAGAGGAAAATAACAACAACTTCAAATATAACTCAGAGAAACCTGAACAGACCTTCTGCCCCAAAGCAAAGTAACTTAGGTATATTTATTCCTGACAGATATTTGTCTGATTTTGCAAACCTCTGATAGAAGCCATTCTGTGGTATGGAATCTGTTCAGTGCTTACCTATTCTGACAGACACAGTTTTTCCTAATAAAAGTAATCTTCCTTTCCTGCAAAATTTCTATTCCGTTATTTGATAACAATCTTTAGAAAAAAATGAAAGCATGCTACTCTATTTCCTTTTAATAAAATATCATCCCTTTTTATTTTTGCTTTTCCCTGGGCCTTAGCAGTGCCAGAATTGTCCTTCAGCCCTTCTTTGGGTTAATTGCTTACAGGTCAAATACTGTTCTGACTTATTTATAATTTCAAGGGCAAAACTTGTCAGGGTCATTTAATACATTTCTGGATAGTCCTAAAGCCTGCTCTTTCTCTGCTCTGGCTTGTACTCCTTGCTGATTACCTTCAGTATCTGAGTCTTTCTGGTGATGGCAGCAGCAAAGGCAGCAATTTATACATCAGCTAACACCCCAGTGTTTCACAGCAAACACCTCTCTCGCTGCAGAATCCCTGCAGGACACTGTTTTCTGTGGATATCCCAGTTCAGACTGAACAGTGCAGGTTTAGCTTTGGCCTCTGCACAGCATTTCCTTGAGGAGTTAAGTAGTAGATTGTAATGATGTAACTGGATTTTAGCCAGGCCAGCAAGGTCACTCACCTCTAAGGTTGCAAAAGACATTTAAATAATACTCTGAACAGCTCTGCCTTTTAACTGCCTCACTAACGTAAAGGGGTGAGCTTGTCACAGCAGAGCCTCTTCACAATATGAAATCATTATCAGAGGGCAGAAATCATGAACAACATTTGTGTTTGTACTGTAAAGCCAAGTCAGGATGAAATCCCTACTCTTCAGAAATCACTGACAAAGCACCCTTTGACTTTATAGTCCAGGGTCACAAAGTCACATTGCCAACAACAAGGTAAAGTACTAAACCTTAAAATACTGCTATAAGCAGTGTTCTGAGTTGTATGTGTGGTTTGAAAGTAGCCCAAGCTTCTTACAAAGAATTTCTTGTTAATATTGTTGGTAATACAGGGAATGAAGCCCTTTAGGTAAATACGACAATGTGGCTGTAAGGAAAGTTACCACACAGCTCTGGAACCTGCATATCAGCAGTTCCTGAGGCTGTGGCTTTCTCAAACGCTTTGAACACATAAGTGGCCACCATGGAAAGAAGCATTCCCACCTTCCAGCCACTTCAGCATCTCCTGTGCCAACACAAGCTCCCATTGCCTTTGTGGGGAACTGGCTGGGGAAAAAAAATCTGCTTATAATGAAATCAGATAATACATTAATAAATAGTTTAAGATGTTCACAGAACTGCAATCCCACTGAGAACAAGGCAGGACTTTTCTTCAAGAGGTTTTTCTATGCTCAGGACATGAAGTTTTAATGTTATACACCCAAACCTCACTCGTTTTTCCCGGAGTCTGTCCCTTGTGCTAGGAGAGCTGCAGCCACACCTAGAACATTCCCAAGAGCCGTTTGTTTGGTGTGATACCCGAGACAGCTCAGCTCTCATGCAGCAATTCCTGGTTTCCCCTTACTCCCTCTTCCTCCTCTCCCAAAATAACAGGTAAATAAACAAATAAAGCAGTGGCCAGCAATTCAAAGAAAATACTTTTAGACTGATGGCATTAAACTGTTGGGGGTGATTATTCTGTTAGCTTCTAAAATGAAAACTGTTAAAGAGCTTTTTAGCATGTAAGGAAGTATCATTATTGGAGCCATGACCTTCGTCCTCTGTTGACCTTTCCAGATGCAGCTGTGTAACTAAGAATTAGGCTTATCATTCAAGAACACACACTGCAGTCATTAACTCATCTAATTTCTTCATGAGAGCAGTAACAAAGGAATAGGTAGAAGGTAGTGCCCAGAAAAGCAAGAGTTTTTGCCAGTTTTTCAACATGTCTTTCTCATACTGCTAGATCCTTTATTTTAAACTAGCTAAATTATCCCAGCCATAAAGCTGGCAGTTACTGTTATTGATGCCTCAACTTATGTTTGTTTGAAGTGCTACTCAGTTTATTATATTTTTAGATTCAAGACTGTGATCAAAGCTTTGAATATCTTGGCTATTTGATTTCCTTTAGTGACCAAAGGAGTTTTCATTTCTTCCTCAAACCAGTGAAACAAGCCAACAAACAAACAAACTCTCCAACATTATCTGAGATGTTATCTCTTTCATTTCTAGTCACTGACTTTACAAATAATAAAGTAACTTGGCACTCTTGTAAAGTTTGCTACTCAAAAGCAATGTACAATTTTCACCAAAGTCAGACACTTCTGCAATGAAAGGTTTTGTTCAGGCAAAGTTTCCTCTGTGCTTTGAGTTTCCTTGGTGCTGCTCCTCTCTTACTTGCAGTCCTAACTCTTCTATGGAAGAAATACAGGGAAAGCAGGGACATCTTTCACAGTCCTCTTCCTTTTCCACTTTGAAAATGAAGCTTAATATAGCAAGAAGTTCATCTTATGCATTAAAAGAATGCTAAGATAAGTTCTCAGTATGAAAGACAACTAAATCGTGCCTCAGAAGAAGGATCAGAGTGGGTTTGACACCTTGGGTTGTCACCCTGAGACCGACCAGGAGCACATGGACTGTTGGCATCATGTCTGCAAAGACAATGAACTGCAAGTCCCAGGGCACATCACTTTAACCTCCTGATTTTTCTGTGAGCTGCAGATTGCTCCATTTCCCTATCACTTCAAAGAAGGAAAAGTACCAAAAATATAAACAGTAAAAACAGTGCATGAGCTTTTAGTACAAAGAGACTATTTAAACCCTGAAATATACCATCCTGAAAAGAGCCCTTTTTCACTTGGCACAGCACAAATGAAAGCTGGATTTCTGAGAATTATCACATCTGTAGGAAAGGAAAATTTTCCTAGTGCTTGCTCCCTCAGTCTGCACAGTATGTTTTTTCTGGACTGCATATTCTGTGAGTAGGCTCAGGATACAGAGACAGTTTATCTTTCCTTTTCTATGAAATCTACTTGCTGATCTCAAGGATTAAGTGGAAAGAAAAACTTACATCAATTGCAAAATCAAAACCCACTTCTAAATCAACAGGTTTAGATGAAGCCAGAAAACCACCCTGAATGCCCATCAGTGAAATCACCTGGAAGCCATAAATAACAGCTTTCCAATTAACCAGCAAAGAATGTTCCAAAAACATTTCAACTTGGAATAATGCAATGTAAGTAGAACCACTTACAAAAGAATTAAAGATGGGCTGGGATATACAAACACTGGAGGTTTCCAGCAGCCCCTCTCAGCTCATAAGTAAATCGAGCTACTTACACAGTTCAGGTAAAACAATTCAGTAGTTCCTGTAGAAATGCTGCAAAGATCTCTCTATAGATAGATAGATAAATGTAACACAACCATGCTTGAGACCTCAATTTAGAGATAGATACCAGTGCAAACACAAAACATGTCAAAAAAGGAGAGCTTCCTCTTTCCATTCCAAAAAGTTCTTAAACAGTTTTTCAGACTAAATACAACTGCGTGATGTATAATATGGAGATCCTGCATCCAGAGAAATACATTTTAAGCATGCTTAGCTCTTTGTTAAGAAAGAATGAATCTGCAGAGACTCACAGGTACCGCTCAGGTTGCGAAAGTAGTGTCAGCAAGCGAAGGAACAGCAAAGGGGACCAGGCTGAAAAGAAACATTCCTTAAAGCTTTAGGAGAAAGAAAACCAAAAGCTTCTGTGCACAGCACAGTACTGCTAGTTTTTCCCATCATTTTGTAGGTTTGGGTTTGGTTTGATCTCTGATGCCTGCTTTTCTACCTGGAGCATTCAGGTCTCTTTTCCGAATTAATTTTCCGTATGGCCGAGCCACAGGCTCCTCTTCACTGGGATGTTCATGGACTCTCTCCTCTTACCTTCTGCTCATCTCAGTTGACTTCCTGCAGCCTAACCTCCCGATCCAACAGGGCCACAACTGACCAAAGGGTTCAAAAGTTATTTGGAAGGGGAGAGGGCGTAAGGGAGACGCACACAGAGAAATTGCAGGAAGTTTCATTTTTCTCACGGAACCGACGCAGAAATCAATTCTCTCCTTTTGTATAACTCCCTCCTAGGCAATCATGCCAAGTGGGAGAGGCAGCTGCTGTGCCTTTTCCCTGTACTCACACACTGGGCCACCTGCAGTAGCAGGGATGGAAAAGGATCCAGATGATCATGCACAAATGCACAGGGACAAGAATCTCACATCAGGATCCCACTGACCTATTGACTTAAAATATATACCAAAAAATTAAATCTAACCAAGTCAGTGTAGGTCATTGTTCTAAATAAGAATAACTAGGAAAGAGCAGAAAGGAGGCTTTCTGCAGGCACATCAAATGGAGTTGGAAGATAACTAAAATTCCATAATCGTTTTATTACAGTAATTAGTGAAAAGGTGTTCAACCAGAGATGACCCAAAAACTCTACATGTGCAACACAGCAGATCACACCACTGAGAACAACAGATTAGGTATGACTCTGGGTTTGACTCTAAAGTTTGATTTTTATTTTTTTTTTTGTAGAAGATCCTTTTTTGCTTTAATTTTTATTCCTGTGATTATCAGTTGGAGGTTTATAGAACTGATATTTATTTCCTGTTGATTTACTGAAGTCCTATCTTATAAATTTCTTCTGTAACAGTTTTCTTTAGCATCTGCTGTTCTTAATTTCGTCTGTTTTGATCTCTGTTTTTTTAATTATCATCTTATTAGCTCGCTCCAAATTCACAGAACCTAGAGCCTTATACCAATAAAAATTTTTCTTAAAAAATATCAAGGCTTTAGAGAGAAGAATAATATGGATGGCATCTGGAAACTGTTTTGCTTCTGTTTTGGTTTCCACACATAATCAGGCTCTGGATATGATGTGTGTGGTTCTCACGGGTGAGGTGCAGTTTGCCTGAGCAGAGCCCTGGCAGGAACAATGAATTGTGCTGTTTTCAATCAATTCACAAGTACTTGCTGATCCAACAGAATGCGAGAGACTGAAGGGTTCACAGCTACTTGATATCCAGCCTGAAATGTGGAACAAGCCATTGTGCTCAGGTTGATGTGCTAAATATTCATTACAAGAAAACAGACCTGAGCTGGACAAGTAGGCTGCTTTCACTAAGGAATCTAAAACGTGTGGTTGTTTCTGACATCTTTTTTAAAGAGATTCAAGAGTTACAAGGAAACCACATTCACACTCGTGCAAATGTGGCTCTCATCAAAATAAAGTTTAAAATATGAACAGCTTAACAGAACTCAGAAAACTAAAACTTTTAATTAATTATTAGTTATAACTTTTTTCTCCATAGGGAAAAAAAAAATCTGTCTGCTTAACAATAGGGATTAGGTTAATTTTCCTAACATTTTACTGAAATAATCACTTTAATTGTCATTTTCCTTTAAGTTTTATAATAACTACAGGCTCAGATCTATAGAATTTAGTAAGAATGAAATCAGCAGGGTTCCAAGGAAATGATCCCAGGATCTTTAGATGTTGGTATTTCTCAAGAAATTAGAAGAATAAGAAATTCCATAGCAAACATTCAATTCAAAATGATAAATTGAAAAGTCTACCTTTTTTTTAGATCCAGTCAACATTAATTATTTCTTAAGCAGAATGTGAGTGGTACAAAGCAGCTTTTTTTATCCTGTATTCATTTTCCAAATTCAACTTGACTATTCATTAATGAGATAACACTGCAAAGAATGAAATGTGAACCAAGCCACTGTGCAAGTTTGCTAATCCTGTATTTACTACTTGCCCACAAAAAGGTTAGGTTTTTATGTTCATAAAGGAAAAATTAGCGTAAATGAAGGAAATATCTGTTTAGGGGAAGAAAAACTAGAATATTAGAAATCTAGAAAAATGAACAATTGAGAACTGCTCAAGTGCCCTCTAGGAAGGTGTTATTGAGAGAGATTCAAAAAAAGGGGGGATTTCTGGGGCTATTTTCTGTAAAACAATAGTGAAATAGGGCTACGATGTGCATATTGCAAATCAGAGGAGTCGAAAGGTACCAGCAAATACTGGGCTGGTCCAAGCTTTTTGAGGGAGAAAGGTTATCATTGCTCCTTTTGACTAGGCAAAGCATGTCTTGTAATACAGGGGGATGTCTGCTGTTTAAATAGAGCACAAACATCATCTGGGACAAAGGGGGGTCTGTGTGTGGTCACTGGCACAAGCAGGGATGAGAGTCAGCACCAGGTTTGTTGGGGCCTGCAAGGCCAAATATATATTATTCCAGATATGGCACAAAGGGGACACTGCAAACATATTTGTCTCTTTTCTTGGCACACTGATAGAGACAAAATCCATCTTAAAAGCCACTACTGGAAGCTCAGTTTTATGAATTTTATGGTTTTGAGGGTTACAAACCAAAAGGCAACAACATCAGAAAAAAGCCAACCAAATCTGAGCCGATTTCCCATTCACCCTCATGCCCCCCAGTTCGGAGAGCAATAATATTTGTCATTTGAGATTATGGGCTTTGGAGAAATGGGGTCTGTGAACCCAAAGTGTTTCATTTGCTCAGTTTGTGAGTCCCTCATGCATGGGGTGAAAACCAAACAACCCTACAAAACAGCTGTGTTTGCATTTAAACAAACATTAATTGATTGAAGTAATGAGTAACCTCAAAAAATAGTTCAGAAAGTTCACAGCATCCTTCAAATATTTGTAGACTATTAGAAATTAACTAATTAAATTTTTTATGTACTCTTTGCTACAACCGTATCTGGAAGCAAGGGCTGGAAGGCACATCACACTTGTGTGTCCAATGGATGGAAATAAAAGAAGTATCAGTTAAATACTCTGAAATGTTTTCTTGGCAGTAAAACTACCTTCAGCCTCCAGTTTCCAGAGGACACCGTTCTGTTACACTTCTGCTCTCTCAAGAGACGGAAAATGCTGCAGCAGTAACCTGGCAAGTGGGTCTGTGGCTTGTTCTGTTACTCTACCTCCTGCAAATGCACTGGCACATCCCACAGGTGTGTGAGCACATGCTGGGATTTACAGCATATTCTCTTCAGAGACACAAGGCAAGGCCCATCTGACAGCGTAGGGAAGGTCTCCAGAACTGGCTGGAGCCCCCAGAATGGCTGGCAAGGAAACACAGCACACATCATTAATATAGTACAGTCCCACCGCTGTCCTCAACCAGAGGAAATGAAAAGATGGAAAGGTAGAACACATTTTAGAGATGTCTAGTGCCTCTTTAAAGGAATTTGACATCTCAGTGGTATATTCCATAAAACAAGACAAGAATTTCTCACTTTATCAAGTATCATTCTTGTGAAGACAGATACCATTGCCTGGACAGATTTTACTAACCACTTATTCCACTAAATTCTTTCAATGGTGTATATTTTTGCCCTCTGAAAGCAACTCGTTCCTTTGAAAGAGGAAATGCAATTTTTGGGACTATTTGGTTTTTTATTTATCTACTTTTATAATCATCTTAGCCAAAAGAAGTTACTAGAAAACTGTCTGCTATTTATTTACATTAATTTCATGCCTGTAATTAAATTATATTCCTATAATACTTGAGCCAATTACTTCTGAGCTTTTTCTACAGAAATCATAATTAATGTAAAATGATCCTTTGAGCGCTCCATAAATACAATACAGGGTGCTGTTCCATAGCAAAGAATGTATTTCCTTCAGTATTTTGCTGGGTCCGTAGTTTAAGCAATACCAACTCCCAGCTGGGAGCTAGCCAGAGAAATCAGGAACTCTCTGCAATGCACCAACGTGCTCAGAAACCACTGAGCTGGTGGCAGGCAAGTCCAAAGCATGTACCTCATTAATTAATAGCACATTTGTGGACTGTACACTGATTTGCTGAATAAGTTCCACTGCTATTTAGAAAATAAAGTAGGTAATCAGAACCAGATGATATACATAGACAATTTACTATCTTCTTAGTTTAATTTTTCTAAAACACTGGGGCAGATAGTACTGCTTAAAAGGATAAAAAGAAGCAATTCTAATCAAAGTTGGCTTGCAATGACGGTAGTTTATTTGCACTAAATAAGTATTTCCCCCCAAATCAAGCCCTGACTGTACCTACATAAAGCTGTATGTGCAGAGGTAGAGCAGCAGACCAATGGACACTGTTAATTAACCAAATCTAGTCAGAGAAACTGTTCACTTTGCCAGAGCAGTTGTTCCTACAATACTAGATGCAGTTCTAGTGTGTTGAATTTTACCAGTCCAAATAAGGTCTGAATTTTTCTCAGTTTCTCTCTCTGTTCAGAACTTTTATAGCACCAGAGTTTACAAACTAGAAGACCCAGTCCTTCCACATCAGTTCAAGCACATAAAGTTAGTCTAATTCGATTTACTGGGACAATTCAGATGCATTAGGGATTACTTACATACACACTTGCAAAAATCAGCGACTTCTAGATCCTTTCAGAGAGTGGAAATGAGGGTAGGAGAGGAGGCAGAAATTTCACGTCAAGGAGGTAGGAACTACAGCTGCTCAACCAGCTTCTGGTTTTCCAACACCACATAAGGTGAAGGGATTCCAAAACATGTGCTTAAGCACATGTTACTGGTGTCAAATTTGATGACATTCTTCATCTCCCCAAAGACCTGAGTTTCTAGATCTACCAAAAGAAAAGCTTACTTGGACAGCAGTTGTGCCTACAGCCACATCTAGGACTACAAACAAATGCTGCTGAAGCCCATGACGTCAATCCGATGGAGAAGTTGGGCAGATAGGACCCTTCTGCTGAGCAAAAGTCTCAGCTGAACAAACAGTAACTTGATCTTCCTTGGTTCGTGCCTCTTGTGCATAACAACAATTCAAGGCAATCAGGCACGTAATTATATTTGTACTTTGTATTTGCTAAGGTTGCCTGGCTTAAAGGAATTTATGGCTTTGGAATACCAATGCATATCTATGGATGCTTTTTCACATTTTCCATGATAAATATACTTCTCTATCTCCAAGCATATGGAGTGAAGCCTTTCTCAGAGCCTGACAGGTATAGGTTACCTCACGTCCCTGAGCTGCGCTGTCTCCAAGTAGCACACCCGTTACCTAACGCAGCTGGAGCTGTTATCTACTGCAGTAGTCCCTGACAAGGAGCTAAGGCTTGTAAAGGCACTGGCAAGCTCCAACCATTTAATTCTAAGAGAGACATTATATCACACACCCACAAACCTGAAAGTGAGCCTGCCACCAAAAGGATGAGGACTCCTGCTCCATGGCACTGAAATCATGTGTAATTTGATACTAACTCTCTGCATCCTTAGCGAAGCCAAGATGTCACTCTGCAATATTTCAGCAGTTAAGGAATTCATGAGTCATAAATTATAAACAATTGGATAAAAAAACCCAACTCATTGAAAAGCCTGATCTTGTGTCAGGGACTTACTAAAGGCTTGTTTCTTGGGATTATTTGGGTAACCATCAGCCTTACTGCACAATTTGAGGCTTCTCTGCTGGAGAAGATAAGGATCCTGCTGAGAAATTTGTTCTGTGTATCATATGGTTGAAAAGCTTTTAAACCTACAGCCTTTTAATAAATATGAGAAAAAAAGCTGTATTTATGTAAAGGATTAGGGAAATCTTGTACTGGGTGACAAAGGCCTCTTACTGCATATCCAGCTGGAGGCACCAGTGCCTGAATGAGCAGCAATGCCTCCAAGCACACTGGTGATGTTTAAATACAAAGGGCTTGCTTTCACTTCTGCAGAAACTAAAACAATCCCTATTTATAATCACAAACTTAAATAGTACACAAATAGTGCTGGATTCACATTATCATATACAATTAGACAGTTTGAGGCCATATACCCCAAAGATTAAAGCCATAGTCAAGGTCCATAACTACTGACACTACTGAGAATGCTGATCTTGCATGGGATAATAATATTGCTGTGGACAGTATACCAAAACTATTTAATCTTTTCTAGTTTTTAATTTCTCACACGTGGTTTTTAAATTGATATTTTGCCATGTGAAATATCTTGTCTTTTAGTAAATGAAAGCTGAAAAACATGCCAAACTTTGCCTTAATTCCAAGAACGTATTCTCCAGATCGAAATCATATGATTTGAGGGTCGTTTTTATTCCTAAACCATTACTCATGGTCATTGAACCAGTCACAAGTCACAGCACTTCTCTGCTGCTCGCAGTACCTAAAGCGATGAGAAAGCTGACACAGCAGATAAGCTGTGGCTTGGATAGCTTACAAAAGGGGATCTTACATGCTTAGCAATCCTCACTTCTGCAGGGAAAGGACAGTTTGGCTAACCACAAAAAACAAAACAACTATTGAGTAATGCACTGTCTTCGTTTTAGTGTTCCCCTGTCATAACAGGGATTTTTTTTCAGTTTTTCCATTAAGTTTTCATATCTGGCTTATTTATTTTACTTATTTTGCTAAAGAATGAACCACACAGTAGATAAAGTAAGGGATGGTTTTGTTGTTTCACTGGAATATATTCCCACAAAGGCCTCTGGAGCCACAGAAAGGACCATAACAAGAAACACAGACAATCCTTAATCATTTACTTCCTACTAAGCACACCTTGTGCTGTGTGGCCTCATGCTGCAGAAACTGTCTACAAAGGCAACTTTCATCCAGGATAAAATCTACTTTAAAAAAAACAAAAACAAAAACAAAAACAAACAAACAAACAAAACTGTAAAATAACTGAGATAGAGGAAGCATGAAGTGGGCCTTTAACTGAGTGTTTTTATCTTCCCTTTGTGATCTGTGGTAACTGCATGACTAAGAAAAAAATACACCTTTTCTTTTATTTAAAAAATGTACCTGTACCACGGATTTTATACCATGCTTGAATTCCAAAGAGGAAGACATTCAGAGGTTAACAACATATACATCTCTCAAACTGCACTTGGCTAAATTAATCACAAAAGTAGCTTTAGAGTCTCTGGGGCCAATACAAAACAGGAAAAGTATTTCCTTCCTCCAGCTCCCCAGAGCTGGCTTCCTTCATGGGACCACATGTATTTCATAGGGCTGGGCGTGGAAGCAGCTCTCCTGCTGTCAGCAACACCACGTAGCCATCCTTGGACCCAAAATCCCTTGTGAAGGAGAAAGAAAAAAAGAAAAAAAAAAGAAAAAAAAGAAAAATGCAGAACATGCAAATTCACCCTGTCTACCACTGAAGGAGAATAAGGGAATGATGACTTCCATTAGGCTCTGGTTTCTAGAAACAATTGAAATTTTCAAGTTTTTCTATCCCTTACTATGGAAATTAGTCCTCAGACAGAGCCACTGAGAAGTGACACATGGGAGAACTGGACTATACAATGGGGTTAATGGAATGTATTTTATTCCCCTTGGATTTGACTCCAGCAAGTCTTTCAGTCGGAACAAACAAGTCAGTCTGAAGGCAGGCGGAGATGTCTAAGGTGATTGAAAACATAAGAAGGAAGCACAGTGTTTAAACTGGACTCCTTAGACACTCCATTTTTATTTCTCTTCCCTAAACACCTCTCTTGGCCTGGAAAGAAATTCATCTTACTAAAGAATCGGAAGTTTTTAAGTAGAAAAAGAAAACATGGAAGTTTAAAGTAAAACTCTAAAATACAAATGTTAATATCACTGAGTAACAAAGAGGTAGACACTAAAAAGAAATATTTAGTTGTTGGTCCTGACTGGGACTTTACCTGAGATGGAGATTTGGGGCTGAGGAGAGAGGTTTCCCTGTTCTGAGAGGAGCTTTTGCCCATCTCAGTCACACAAGCAGGAAGACACAGTTATTAATCTGCCAACATAAGAGCTGACATCCCTGATCTGGCTGTTACTGGTGCAACAGCGACCTGGAAAGCAAAATAGTTCTGCTACCTCAGCTCCTGAGCACAAGGAGCTAGAGTATAAAAGAAAACAATTTGTTCCTTAGTTTTGTTCTTGGATATAATCAGGACCTAATCCCATTTAAAAACCATCAAGTCTAAAGACCCCTTTGTAAAGGGTTATGAGGCAAATGTAACACTGAAAACCAGCTGCATGCACCTCCTGTCCTAGGGAGCCATCCAGCTTCTTGACAGAACTACAGACACAATGGCTCAAATGGGTAGTTTAGTGTAAGCTCATTACAGAATTGAAGCCATTTTGACTTTTCCAGAAAACAGAAACAACAGTCAGTTCACACGACTTTTGGACTGAGCATGAATTTCAAAAGCAAAATGTTCACAGCCAGCCTTCTGCAAATAATCTGCAGCACCAGCAGTTTTACAGACAGAAATAAGAGTCCCACAGTACAGGAGGGCCACTGTCACCACAGTAACAAACTGTACACAGTCACACCAAGTGATCACAGACAAGGCTTCAAGGTGTTCTACGATCCAATCAGCACAAATAAAATAATATTACGGTCCCCATTTTTTTTGCTAGTTAACACTGAACTATTCTTTTGAGGAAGAAACAAATTGTCTAACATGGATCAAAAAATTTGGGTGATCTATGTTCAACAGTTGCCTCTATTGATAGAGTCTTTTAGTAAAAATATTTATTCTTATAGTAGGAGTAATCCCATTTCTGCTTTTAATTAATTTTCCAAGTATTCTAGTTGTATCATAAGTGTGATGGCAAACAACCTGTTCAGACAGCAGGTTGATTTAATCCAATTAAATATAAGACAACAGGCCTGGTTTTTTTTAAACTCTGACCCATAGGAACAACACAAGCAGCAAAAAGGGTCCTGAAAGGCAAAATCATAAAATATAGGATTAGATCACCCAGACACTTCAACTGAAACACTTGGAGATACATCAGACCATAATCACACTGCAATCACACAGCAGTTCACGTGTGAAGATGACTGCTTTTACAATTCTCTGCAAAAGTCGAAGGAATTGGCAATAATTCTTCTTCTGAAACAGCAAATCATATTTTCTTTCTGGCAAGCAGCTGAATTATTAGTGTTTGTAAAGTATGTCAAGATCTATCAATAGAAAGTGTACCAGGAGCAGAAAACACATCACCACCCATGTGTTACAGAGACCTCCCTTAACTTCACTCCTTTGAAATCCAGTTTGAATTAAGAGCTACATAAAACTTTGATGTAAAGCAAATAATTGTTCTGCTTAAAATACAAGCTGGTTTTGTGCTTTGAAGATGTGGGGCAGTAAAGAGAGGGAAGTCACAAATGATTTCCATGGGAAACATATGACTCTGCTGCACTCCTATCATTGCTCAGACATCTACTCCTGGGTCTTCTGATTACACTGTGAAAGGATGTGAAACCTCAGAAGCATTATTTCTTGTATATTTTTACATGTCATGAGCACAATGAATTTGCTTGCTCCCAGGGGCAAATCATAGAGCATGCTTATTGCTAGAATCAGAACACATTAACTCAGGTTTTGATCTATCAAAATAGACTATTTACAGCAAAGGTTTCCTTTTTGAAGAAACTTCCCCTCTGAAATATCAATTTTTTTTGCACTTGTAGAGTTTAATGGTACATATATGCTTAGATGAGGTTGCACCATTATGCACAGTGCACATATTGTGGTTTTGGTACCAAAGTGCAAAAGCTGATCTAGCATAACCCGTTTTCCCTTGAACATATAGGTCTTCACCAGAGAGAACCACCAAACTCCTCTGAGAAACCCACATTCCCTGTTTGTAGAGGCACAAGTATTTTCAGGACTTACAAAAAAATTGCATTTCTGGTGGTATAGTAAAGTTGAGTGAAAAATAACTTTCATTCACCAAAAGGCAGAAAAAATGCCTGACTAACTAACTTTAGCAGATGACAGATAAGCAAATTTGTTCTTACAGCTCTGTTGGCAGACAGAATAGGATTTTACATACCTCACTGGATTTTATCCTGTTCTAGTTCATTTTACACCACTCACCTCTCAAAGTGTCTGAACATCTTTGCAACATCTCTCTGCTCAGAGCCTCTTGGCAACACACAGTCATTCCACAGTCACTGCCTGCCATCCCTGCCTCTCTGGCAAGTGTCTGCATCATGTGAAAATGACTTTTGGCCCAAAATGCCATTTCTACAAAACGAATTTTTAATCAAAATTTCATTTGAGAATCCCTTCTTATCCTAGAATCTGAAGTCACTTGAAACTAATATTATGCACATATTTATAACCCATAAAATATTGATCTTCCTTTTTAAGTTGGTCTGCTTTGGTTTTAATTTTTAAGCCTCTCAGGAAAAAAGTGACTTCTCTGAAAGAGTGCAAACAAGAGTTAGGGGTTCATTTTAGACCACATGCAAGGTGAAAGAGGGCATTACCTCTTTTCAAGGCAAAAATAGAGATCATGTGAGGAATATGCCAACTTTCCATAGATAGCCAATGGACAGTGATTTAAGTTCCTAAGTGCATTTCTGTTTTTTCAAGGACAGGGGAAAGAGAAGAACTTCAAGGAAATGAAACTCTCCAGTTACAAGTATCAGCATAATTACATTTGCAATATCTGTGCTGAAAAACATGAGTTTTTCTTTCTAAGTACAGAAAGAACAGCAATGGTCTAACAAGTGACCCTGAGGTAAAGGCACCACATGAATTTTCTGGTTCACATAGAATTAATGCTTTGGAGTTGACAAATCCTCATATTAGAAGCCACACTAAGCCCTCCTAATGTTGACTAGGCACTGGAGCAGGCTGTTCAGTGGCTAAAGCATCCTTGCTATGCCCAGCCTTGGAAAAAGCAGATGATTCTGCTCTCCAGCACAATCTTCCTTATCAGTGGCTGCATGGAAGACATTTATTTCATGGCTGAGGTGAAGTTCATTGTGTAAATTAAGCACAGACTTTTACATTGCTGACCTCATATCCACATCATTTCAGTGTGCATAGAAATGTTTTACTGTACCCTGCATCTCTCTTTAAGGAAGTATTTCCACCATTTTTTCAGTAAATTAGTATTTGAAGCCTAACAAAATATAGTCAGGACTACTGATATTGCCTCAAAATTAGCTTAAAATTTTCCAATTATAGACACACTATGACAGGACTGTGGCCTAAGAACTGAGCCTGTGCCACACTGTGTTTAGAGATGCAGTGTGCCAGGGAGGATGGAGGGGAAAGTGGGGACGGTGTGGGCAAGAGCTCTGAGACGTTTCTTAACAAACCCCTTTAAAGTGCTACCACTTATGTGGAAGCTCAGGGGAGGAAAAACCTCAAGCTTGGATATTAAGCTAAAGATGTCCAGCAGGTCTGAATATCAAAGTAACCTTTAAAGGTGGCTGACTCCCAGTTCATAGAGAGCCTTTATTCACTCTGTTCGAGGGCAGGACAGCTGAAATTTCTACCTTGTTGGCAGTTTTTAGGTAGAAGTTACCAGAATCAACAATTTTCTGTTGTTTTTCTGCAAAGGGTGATTGAACAACAACAATCTGTTCTCAAAACATGAGAGCTTCTTTTAGAGTGCTGGTTACTGCATAAAATTTTTCTTGTGTCCACTCCTACACCTCAGCCAGTCAACAGGACCCAGACTGCTTGGAAAACTTCTATGCAGATTCTTCACTTGTATTCTCTCATCTTAAACTGTGCAGTTTTCCTGGCTTTTGTTTAACTCATTAAACAGAACCAATAATGAGCACTGTTACAGACAAAAGGAGAACTCATTATTTGAGTTGGAGGGTCACAAAGTTTAAATCATTCTAGTGATTGTTCCCTATCATCCCTTGTGTGTGAAGCCTAACTTAGAAAAGAAACTTGAACTTGCAAAAAAATTAAAAATCCTAGCAACCAAATTTTAAATATTTTTTTACAAAGCAAAAAATTGTTTCCTACTTAGGGAGATACATTATTGTGTTCTGCAAGAGCAGTTTTGTGACTTGACAATCAGAATTCAGGTTTGTGATTTAATGCAATTCAAAATATGTATCAGTAGTAATAAACCTGTCTGAGAGCAGATAACATACATTTCCTGACCCTGTGAGAAGAACTTGTAGTCTGCAGTCAGAAAAGTGGACTCTTACTCTGTGATGAGCTGTAATTATCATTCTGATAATACTTTACCAGTAAGACAAGTAAGGGTGTTAGTTCCTTCTCATTCCTGAAGGCAACAGTCCATGCAGGGAATCTGTGTAAAGTGCTTGATGAAACAGTTTAAAATGAAAGTTTACTTGAAAAAATAAAGGTTTAGGCCTCAGATCAACAGACTTATCGCATTTGTGGTGTTCAACCTTTAAGTTTATATCCTCCTCATTCTAATAATAAATTAGAATAAATTTTCAGAACCCAAAAATGAAGTTGACTGATAAAGGCAATATTGTTTTATCTTTAAAATGCTGGAAGGTCCTGTACAGATTTTTCCCCATTGTCATTAAACACTGTTATCCAGGTGAAGTGATTTCAGTGCTTACACCAAAGGGTGTTTGATTTTCCAGGCATCCAGAACCACTGGCATGTACAGTTTGAGTAACAGGATATTTCATACAGAAGAATAAAGTTAAAGCAGGTAAAAGCAAGGCATTATCTCCATCCAGAATCACAGTGTGTGTTGGTAAGGGACTTTCTTACAAGGAGATGAAAAGACAGAAAGAAAAGGCTGTCACCACCCAGGAATTTAATAAGCACCTTTGCTAAAAGAATCTGAAACAACTGCAAGATGTTGTAAAATAATTCCCTTTACCGGTGTTCTAGATTTATGTCTAATGGAAGGATCTGTTTGAAGTGTTTGACGCTTCCAACCAAATTTCAATGCTTTAAGAATTTCTCAAGGAACAAACACCGCAGCTTCAAGAGTACAGTTTTAGTTTTTTCCCCATAAAAAAAGATACAGGTACAATGTCAAATGTCCTCCATCAGCTTCTCAGTGCCTTAAGCAGGGAGTTGTTCAGCACAGCTGTGGCAAGGCTCCAGCAGTGGTAGGAGGAAAGCTTTGTCCTGCCTGCCAAGAATCTCAGCAATGGACAGCAGCGAGCTGAGCTTTGCCTTAGATAGTGGCTGACAAGGCCAGAGGTCTGTGCAGCTTTCATATTTCCATTTGGCTTTACTTGCTTACAGAACTGTTAACTCTGTGGGAATGCAGGGGGAAGAGAAAGCTTTCGCTGCAAGTAACTAACGCATACTGTGCTAAGCCTGTAGCCAGGGGTGGCTTTTACTCTGCTACCCAGCTACTACAGAATTCTTTCAACATACCTTCTCAAAAAGACTTCCCACACACACCACATACTGCCTGATAGGGTGGATTTATTCATCTCTTAACCTAAAGAGCCCTGATTTGGCAGAAATACACAAGAGAAAACCTCACATGGCATGTCCCACATTTGTATTTCACTGCTGAAGTGTTTAACCTCGCTCAGGAACAGCTGAGGGAACATGGGAGCCCCCAAAGCTTCAACAGCCATTTACTTATTACCTTTACCAAAGGACAACTGATGTATTCTTGGAAGAGTTTTATTTTGTTAATTGTTTGATTAAATCTGGCACCTTGATGTGACATAACACCCATTCTTTCCATTTTGTTTTCATAAACCTTTACCCCTCTAAAATACAAATCAGTGGGCTGGGACTATTGCATTGAGGAATTTTTGGTGTGAATTTGGTTTAAATCACAGAACAGCTTCAAACAAAATACACGGATTTTCCTCTTCACTGGAGTTAAAAAAAAAAGTAAATTGTTTGGGGTTTGACATTTTAATGTTCTACTTTGCAGAGTTACTCTTGTTTAGAGGATGTGGCTTTTTAAGTCACAGTTTGGATAAGGCTCAGTATTTTGTCTTTCCCAAAATATATTTTGGAGTCTGTCTCCTTTTGTTGTTAATGTTTTGTTGTTTTTGCCAAGAACATCCAAGTGCTTGAGGCTGAGTGAGACCCATGTGTTTGGGATTGTTTTCACCTACCCAAGAAGTCTCTTTTCCCCAGCTCAGTCACTGAACCAATATCTAGTTCCACTGACTAATGGACACTTCATGTTAGATCTAGATCATGGACCAATGCTGAAAAGGCATTTTGGTGCCTGATTCCCACATGAGCAACAGGAATCACCACGTCCATTGAGAACGGTGCTGTTTATTTTTCACTTTTTCAGTGAGCACTGCACTATCAGGTCAGATTCTTTCCACCTCTCATTCCCAGCCCCTCCCTGCAAAGGAAATACCGTGAAATTTTTCTCCAGAGGAACATGTTTGATTTCACAGATACTGGAAGTTGCCTACACAGGCTCTTTTCCTCTGCATGCAAGGAATGGGGTGAACGTGCCAAGGGGCATGATGTGCTTTACCCTATTTTCTGCCTGAACATTGAGAAGGAACCACGAAAACTGAGTTTATGGAACAAGCAGGCTACTGTAGCAAGGAGGCCAAAGTGTTTTCCCACAGTATACCACCATATCAGGATTCTTCCCAGGGAAGCTCCTTCACATGCTATTAGCCAGTTACCCACTGAGATGGCAGGACACTGAGTGGGGAGAGGCAATCTTTGCAAAGTGTTCATTGTGAATAAAGAAAGGGGATTTAAACTGCTCAAGTTTCTATCATGTGAGTTTTGTTTCCTTTTTAGTTCTAATCAGGATATTTATGGCAAGGAACATTTCTTGCTGCTCATGAAGCTGTATTTCTGCTATTAAGAGTGAACATGAGTAGTGCACACCTGACTGCAGATTAAACAAGAGCTTCTCACACACACCCTGTATTTTAAGATAGTTGAATCCTACCTTTCTCATTATACTTATGTTCACCCTTACACTGTCAGTTCAAATTTCCAATCTTACAGCTGACCTCTGACCATGGCACCTTTTTCTTCACAATGTCAAATGAGTAACTGCAATCAGAACCCCAATCCTAAAAATACATGCAAGTTGCTTCCTCTGTATTAGTAGCCTTGAGAAGAGTGCTAACCCTCCTACCTGCATGCAAAGTTAGTAAAACTAATATGGTACAGAGTTGACCCTGCCATGGTTATATTTAATGGATTTCAGCTATTTTTAATTCAAATTAACTGTCTTACAAGAATTAAAGTTTGTTAAAGAGCACCTCAGATAATTCTATTCAGCAGGAACACCTTTAGTGATCAGTGTATCCATTTGACTGAGTTCTCTCACCACATTGTGTTCCCATACTTACTAATGAGCAAGGCATTAATGGAATTACCATGTAATCACAGATAAAAGAAGAAAGGAAAACTATTACTAAGACACATGTGATACCATGAGTCTTAAAATACTCTTGAGATAGGTCTGAACTACTTGCTGGCTAAGAAACTGCTGAATCATGCCCTTAGACTCATACCAAAAATAGCATTGCATTTGGCAAAGCACATACAAGCTATAAATGTTCCCTGTTGTTCCAACCTGCTGATTAGCTTCTGGTCACAAAGCATGAAAAAGCATTCTCCTACCTCTTCTGTCTCCTTGAGAGAAAGAAAACAGCAAATATGTTTTCTCCTACAGTAGTTCTCCCTTTCACCATATCAGCTTTTAACAGAAAGTTCCCAAAACTTTTTCAAAACATTCTGTGAGCTCTCTGCATCTAACACACCTCAAAAGAAACTTTACTTGCTGTTTTACACACCTAGCATTGATGGGTAGCAGATGTCACTTATCTCTCAGTTGTAATCCTCCCTGGTGAGACTCTGATGTTCTCTATACATGATCTGTAAGTTACTTCTTACAAGGGGAGAAAAGAACATTTCTTGGCCATTTAAAGATTGTATTAATATGAGGAAAGTGGTTTTCTCTGAGATCTAGGAAAAAGTGACTGCTTAATGCCCTTAATGAGGAGGGAGAGGTTTTAAAAGTTGAGTTGAAAAGCTCCAGCTGGAGTTAATTATGTTCTCTAAGAGGCTTTGTAATTACTGTGTTTTCTGGCCTTCAGCATCACATAGGTGGAAGGACAGACAAGAGCTGCCCTCTGAGTTTCTCTGTGTGCCTCGTTACCTTCTGCCTTATTGCTTGTGGCCTGGTGTGACAGAGCCCTAGACTGAAGTCCTGGGTTTATCAGCAGCAAGGGTGCCATGCAGGGTGCTGGGATGAACTTGGACACATCTGTCTGAGGTGGCTGGACACCCCTCTTCCAGCAGCACAAGTCCTACCCTCTTTCCAGCCCCTGTGCCAGTGTGCAGGTCCTCTTGCTTTGGCCCCATTGCACCACAGCAGCTGCCAGCCTCACACTGGGAGTGTTAAGATTAGGGAGAGGGATAAGGAAAGAAATAGAAAGGTCAGGTAGAGCAGCACCTCATCAGAAGTTCCAGGGGACAGGCAATGCAAAATTGTAGAGGGAAAACTAAGAAGGGAAGAAATATTTTCTCTGCTCAGTGTGGGAGTGTTACTTTCCACCTCTCTGGCTGACCTTACCTCTCTACAGTGGCTGACTGCCATCCATGTAGTTTCTGACCATATAAAACACCTTGATGTTTTTAAGAAAAACAGAAAGTGTATTACCCTTTAACCATCTGCTCTGTAACCTTTACCCAAGAGTTTGGGTATCACATAAAGAAACATTCTCATGCCCTTTTTAATACAGGAGGGGTAAGAAAAATGTCTGCAGTGCCACAGCCACTTGAAGTTGCAGCTCTTGCATTTTATCTGTAACTTACATATCATTATGTAAATTTTCTTGCAAATAAAATCCATCTTTGAAAAGTAAAATAATCTCTAGTCAGGAATAGTGGACTCTCCAGTCTCTGTGGAGGGCAGTTCACTCAGAAGCAGAGGGTGGTGTTTCCAGAGTTTCCTTTTCGGAACTGTAACTTGTGGGAGGCTGGGCACATGGGGTCTGTTGAAGAGACAGGCTGAGTTAATTTGCTGCTTTAGCAAAGCTGCTGTATCCACATGGCATAGGGGGTTATAGGTGCTTTGTGCCACATATTTCTGCTATACAGAATTAACCCTCAACACATGATAATCACAGTTACCCTTGCGCTATGTATTTCTCACAAGTTCATGAGTAACTCACTGGACTCTTCAGCACAGCTCTAATTAGATAATTCCTCTTGGTCTCTGCTGGATAGGCTGCTCTTTTTCCCGAAATCCCCAAACACATTTTGCTTCATGATCCTAATTGTTTAGATTTCAACAGCAAGTAACTGAGATGTGCAGAATCCAGAAATGGTGATCCCCTGCAGTCACTGAGCCTGAGACACAAACAACCTGCAGTAATTAACTTTCCATCCATGTCAGTAGGATGGTACACACTGTCTTAGTCCAGGTGATTTCAGAGGCAGCAGGAGGATCCAGAGGCAATTTACTGCAGGGGACCAAGTGATGCTTCAGAGTAAGGGACCAGGGAAAGATGGGAATGCCCATGGAATAAATTGAAGGTCTGAAGGGTGCAGCGATTTAAATGACTAGAAGAGAGGTAACCCTGTAAAACCAGTGATCCTTATTCTGCAGCATATCCTATGTCACACACTCCTGCTGGGCTGCTGCACTTCCTTTTTCCTTTTATCATCCCAATCTCCCATGTCTCTCTTTCTATCGGTCCTACTTCGCTCCTCTGTGAAACCCAGTCAGAACTGTCTTTCTCACTTCAAACTAACGCTTGTACTTCAGCCTCCAGAACTGGTTTACTTTCCCCATCCTGTTGTTTTGTGGTCGTAGCCAAACTTCTGGCATAATTTATTTAGCATGATGTAACTTAAGAACCGCTGAGTCATCCTCAAGCACATCTAATAAT
Source organism: Struthidea cinerea (assembly GCA_013397865.1). Classification (NCBI taxonomy): domain Eukaryota; kingdom Metazoa; phylum Chordata; class Aves; order Passeriformes; family Corcoracidae; genus Struthidea; species Struthidea cinerea. The sequence continues at coordinate 87,843 of VZTI01004089.1, forward strand.
GCTTTGTATCACTTCCTCATCCTCAGGATGGTCTTGAGAAACTGGTCTTTCCCTTTTTATTAACAGTGTTATTCGTAGATGGAAGTGAAGTTAGCTGACTAAAAATGCATTGTAGGAATTGCTACAGTCAGTACTACTGAAGTGAGCTATTCTTCACTATTTTATTGCTTAAACTTTTACTCAGTAACAGTTTTCACAAGCAGCAATATATAATGACTAAATAGTTTTTAATGTATCTAACAAGAAGCAGGAAAACATACTGATCTATTCTGAAGTATTAACAAGGAGGATTAGAATTGTAATTTTTTGTTACTGATTCTGTCTTTTAAGAAAGAGAATTAGAAGATCAAAATGGTAATAATCATTCTCTGAATATGCATTTTTGTAATTCAGTACAACATTTGCTTGTTGTCCCCTCCCATCATGAAGGTACTTGGAATTTATAATAGTGCTTGGAGATCTGCACAGAATTACCTCAAGTAATGCTTAAGTATGATCCCAAGAAATGCTACACACATTCAGTGAACTACAGAAATAAAAGTTGCTGTTGCCTTGGCCATCATGTTTGGCACTAGGTCACAAGGGTAGTCCATGAAAACCATTGAGAACCCTGCAGGGTGCCACTAACTGGGTGCCTTCTTTATCCCCCTTTTCTGGTGTTAAATTTGTCATCGCATACAAAATTATCTTCAGCAAATATGTGACGCACTGGAAATGTACAGACCCGGAAATCAGCACCTGTCCCAAAGACACAGGCACAACTTCCATGGTGTGGAGCTCTGTGGATGTGGAGGAATGTGGGCAAGGGTTGAGAGGAATGCTGACCTGTGCTTCAATTCCTTTGTGGCACTTAGAAGGATTTGCCAGAAAGTGCTGAGGTTACTCACATGATCTTCTAGCACTTCTGTTTCCATGCTCTGATACCGATCTAACCTCTGTCCTCCGTGACCAAGTGGGAAATGACAACTAGACAGTAGAGGCAACATGAAAAAGAAGTACAAAATCAGCCTGAAGTTACAGCTTTCTGCTGAACATCCAGCTATCAGCCTTGGTGTGTCTGTTTGCTCTGTTCCATTTAGATAAGACAACATTTAGATTTTATCACAGCTAAGCAGATAAAATGAAACTGTCCATTCCTATATAGCCCTGAACTTCAACTGGTAACCTAAACATAGGTTATAGCAGTGCTAAAAACCCAAGTAAATAAGCCAAGTTACCCTTTTTTTACTGAAAATTTACTCTCTGTTAGCAAAGCAGACCTGGATAAGAATTCATTATTTGTGGAAGGAGGACATACCTAAGCAATCATCTTAAGAAAAGGAAAATCTCTTTTATTTTCTAATCGGGTTGCCTTTGCTGTGAAACCAAAGACTAGGCCTCCTCAGGTCTGATTCTGCTATTCCAAAAGTCTGTTCTTCCTTGTGTCCACACAGTCACACAAAATTAAAGAAAATAGAGGAAACAAACAGTGGGAGAACAGTTTCTTTTCCCTCTTTTGGTTAAGATGAACCCAATGACAGAGATTCAGGGGAAGGAATTAAAGGTGATGAGATGTATTTTGTTCTTTTGTAGCTACTGTGGATTTTGCATGGAAGCTGTTGGCATCTGCCAGCCTCAGGCACTAATCAGAGCAAGAAAGAAAACAAAAAAGCCAAAGCATGACTCTACTTCTTTGACAACTGAAAAACCCTGGCAAGGCTATCCTGGGACAGTAAAGGCATTAAAAGTATAGCTGAAGCTCCTTGATGTGTGCAAGACAAAAATGGCTTTATAATAAGATAGAAGAGAAACATTGTCTTAAAAGAAAGTAAATAGAGGCTTCCCAACACATACAAAGTTTCTTGGTATTCCAGAGGCGGAAGAAACTTTTCAAATTACATTTAGGAGAAGCTCTCGTACAAAACTTTTCTACCTGGAGAAGCATTTAATTTTTTTTTTTTCACATTCCTTTGATGGGCATATACTACTAGTGCTATTTTGTGTGTTTCTCTCCAAGAGCTGTTTGTATTCCAAGTGCCCCACTGTGTGCAGGGGTTGTAGGAGAGGTTCATAACATCCATTCAGTCCACAGATACATTGAGATTACGCTACTGACATTTGCAGGGGGTTTGTGCAAAGCAGCCGTGTCTGTGCTTAGACAGCCACCAAGGAAGCTCCGCACCTTGGATGGGCTGCTTGGTGTCTCTTTGGTCCCCAGCTGTGTCACCGTTTGCTCCCATCAGGCGTGGCTAAACAATGCCAAGGTCAGTACAGGATGACAGGGGATAGTATATTGCAGGCAAGCAAATAAATCCAAAACTGTCCCAAAGAACGGATTCTTTATCTTGTTTGGTTATCTTTAGAAGATAAATGGACTGCAGCATACTTCATACTGTAAACAGTAACTTTGACTGGCCTTACTCCAGTAGCAGCTGAGCAAATATTTCTAACATGGACAACTCCTCCTCCCTCTTTCCCAGCTCGACAGACCACATATTTGTATAACTCCCTGTCAGTTCTTACACCTGATGTGGTTGGCCAGGAGAAGGAAGCTCCCAGAAATAAAGGAATTCACACATGGCATTTACTTTTTCAGCAGCCTGAGAACCAAATTGTGCCTTTCTAGAAGCAGGCCCAGAAAATACACTGTGCAAATTCTCCAAGTTAAGAGCTGCAGCTCTTACCATATCAGCAGGATATTGACAGCTAAAGGAGCTCAAAGAAGGAGGCTGGATAGGAGATGTACACATAAAATGCAGGCAGGCTCTGCACAGGAATATTACGTGAGCATTTTGGAAAACAGTGACGATCTGCTGTATTAGTGCTTGATGAAATCTATGGTAATTCTGAAGTTTTGACAGCACTTAGGGAAATACCCTTTAATTCTTAAAAAAGCTGCCCAAACATTTTACTAATCTTGCAGAACTACTTTTAATAGCAAATCCAGAGATTGCTTATAAACTAAAGGCAAACAGTAAGACTATTCCACTGCCTCAGCAGCAGTTCTAGAGGCAACACTGAACTGGAAAAACTACAGAAATATATTACATGCAACTGGAGAAACACAGAGATGCAAAAAAATGGTACCAGCCATCTTGGTACCAGCCAAGATTCAGGATTGGAAACTCCACAACTTGCAGGGCTTCAAGTATGCTGTAAGCTGACTTGGCTAATGTTTGGCTTCTCAAGCAAGATTACGCATTATTTCCATTCCCTTTTACACAGGCAGGTATGGTTAGCACATCACCTCAGTCTCTAAAGGACCTGAATTCTTTCACTCATTTCACAGAATTACAGAATGGGTAAGGTTGGAAGGGACCCCTGGAGGTCATTTAGGCCAACCTCCCTTCTCAAGCAGGGTTCCCTAGAGTACTTTATTCAGCACTTCCTAGAGCTCCGACTACAACTGTTGCAGTTCTGGCTTCTCTCTGGTTATCACTGCTGTTCAAGACAGATACAAAGGAAAAATTGGATGCAAGTCTCCATTTTTTTAAATTCCAAAGAAAACAGCATTCTGTATGATTCAATTCATGAAGCATACATGCTATAGAACCCATGTCCATTTATTTTTTCACACTTCTTATGTTTTCTCTTATGCTATAACCTCACAATTACTTTCTACAACAGTGGATAAGCATTCCCTACCCAGTATTTGAGGAGTCAGTTGGTTGTGCCTAAATGTAGTGCCTTGCATTGAATTTCATCTTGTTTTTTTCGGGACTACTTCACCAGTTTGTTACAGTGTGCTGTTGGCAATAGACCTATTGACATTACAGACATGACATTTTTACCCACTTTTTTCCAGGGACACAGAACTTACTCAATCACACTACTCTCTGCCACCTCCTTCACTTCCTGACAAACAGCTTTTGAACCACTTGGTTAATTCCATCCAAATATGATGAAAGAGAAAGGTCTTGAAGTTTGACTTCAGCAGGTGAGCAGAGCAGAAGCCTGGAACTGTTTCTGTTCCCCAAGGTCCTTGGCAGAGCACAGGCCTGCCAGGTGCTGTTTGTCCTGTCAGTCGGCTCATCCCTCCCCCGGAGCGCTCACGGGCCCCCCGCACACGTGGCACTGCCGAGGATCAGGCAGAGCACGGGCTCTGCTGATACACCAGGGGAGGGGCAGCGCTGCGGGACCACCTCGTGGAAGAGACCGGATTACACAAGACAGGGTAGGAGCTACAGCTGCTGCAGCTGGTGCTGTGTACGGGCCAAGGACTTGCAGAGAGAGAAACCCGCGCTTCGGTGCTTGTGCTGCTCAAGGAAGAGCTTACCTTCAGACTCGAGTACAGGGGCACTGGGATGAGGATATCCTGTTACATTGTCTCCCTCCTGACTGACATGAACAATGACTTACCATGAAAAAGTTGGGGCATTTTCTGAGCCATACTATACAGCTTTAACATGTGTTTTGGGTGGGGTTTTCTGATCTTAATGAGTTGTGCTTAGGTATCTACTGTACATTCTCTTTCCCTTATCTGCCAAAGGAAGGGACTCCAATTTTCTAAACATAAGTAACTTCCCATGCATTTTACAAAGGATTAAGAACTCTTAACTCTGCATGTGTGAAAACAGATTGCTACATCACTCTATAACCAAGAGTGGAAAGCACACAGTTGCATGCTTCCCTTGTGACCAAATACAATAAAGTTTAACTAGAAAGAAATATTGACCCACACAAGGACAAGCTGAAGTATTTGAAAAAGCATTATTGAGCAGCATGCACTTTGTCCATACTCTCCGCAAGCCTTTAAGCAAACATCCCTATTCAGTTTTTTCTGCCCTTCAGAGTGGCAAAATAGTGTCTTTCTTAAAGCAGAAGCTAAAGGCATAGTCTTACTCCAGGAATAAAATACTTTTTATGACACCATGCAGTTCAAGTATGCACAAGCAGGAAAGAGAATGTGTAACTACAGAGGGCAAGAAAAAAAAGGACTATAACTCTAACACTTACTAACCTCTCTAGTACTAAGTACTTGAGAAAGACATGAATGTAGAGTACAGCACAATATATTCCTGGACAACCTGAAAGCACGCCAGCCTTGAGGCAGATAGAAAGGCATTACTACCTCCAGAGTGCTAGATCCAGAAAAGCTACATCCACTAGTGGCACTCTTCCCTAGCAGGAACAGTCTTCACTCTGATTCCTAGACCAACCAGAACATACTTTACAGAAGCAAATACAGCAGTGACTGTAGTATTTTAAAATTACTAGATATGAACCTACTTACTCCTTTGAAATTTCTGAGTCAGATTTCTCACTAAAGAAACAAAACAGTTTAGAGTGGAGGGTCTGAGTTCACTGTTTTTTCTTTAACAAGATTCAACTTTCATACCCCACTACCAGTGCTCACTTTAAGAAAATGCTTTTGAAAACAAAACTAGTTAAATCTTTCAGAGGGGAAGAATACAATACATATTATACAATATATCTCCCCCTCCACAGGCAGGGCTGGTGTCTCAACTTCCTGGTAAGCCAAGTAGTGCAACAAGCAAACAAACAGCAGTAGGTATCTCCAATCATTCTACCTTTGGTTGCTGAGCAGTGAATTCCACAGGGGCTTAAAAAACTCAGAACTTTGCAAAATGCTTACAACTGAGTGAAAAAAACTAGTGAAACCATCAAATAGTAAATTGTGAAGGGACTTCTTCAGTTTAAAGAAGTGTTCTTTACCTATTAAGTACACAATACCATTCACAAACCTTTTTCTTTGTACTTCTACATTTACAGGGGTAGACATGTGTACCAACGTTTTCAAGTCAGTATTCTAACACTTGTCTTAATTTGTAAGGGGCAGTGAAGAAGGCAAACATTAACAACTGGGGACAAACCATAAAAGTCTGTTTCTAGGAAGATCTTAGTTCAAAGAGGAATCAGTTCAGAAAACTCCTAGTGAACTAATGCAACATCTATAAAGATCAATTCTTTGTGCAAACACATCTTAAATACACAAAGCCAGAAGTCCTATATGAAACATTCTGGGTTTAGTCTTGAAACGTACTTGACTACTAAAAATACTGCATTTATTCGTGACCACTCTTATGCCTAGGGTTCTCACCTACAGGTTGCTGCTACAGAAGGCGATTATGTCAAATTCAGTATGGTAAAGATACACAGGAAGGTATAATTTCCCTTCTGTTGCTCAGCAGGCCAAGACACAAAACTGTTCTATCACCAACACAAGGCCCAGGCTGACATTGCAAGACCTTCATCTATTGTGTCTTAACTTACCACAGGGGACAGTAAACAAAAAGCAGTTCACCAAAGAGTTACAGGGTCATTGAAAGACCTTGACTACATTTGTCATTTGCATCCTCCTTAAAGCCATCTGTTTGTGCTTCATGGCTGTTCCAACCCATCATGCAAAAAAAGTTTTCTGCTCAGAACCCATGCTAAGTGTAGCATACAAAGATACCCACAAACTGAAAAATACAGGACAAATAAGTTTTTATGCAAATTTATTAATTAGCTTTAACAATAGTAATACATAAATCAATACTATGTCCAGCATAATGTTGTATAATAAAATATTCTGGTAAGATTGATTTCTAGTGCGTACATTTTTAAGGGCAGTTTTCATCCAATTTGGACATTTTTTTTTTAAAAATAAATAAATACAAGGCCAAAAATGCTTACTTAATGAAAGTCCTGCTAAGTAAGACTTCAGGCTCCGCACTGCTTCAAAGTACTACTGAGGACAGGTGTCTGCACATATCTTGGACTCGCACACAAATGGGCTGTGCTCAAGCAGCATACATTTTTTGACATCCAACACAGACCAATATACATAAGTTTTCCAATTTAGACCTCCATATTCCTCTTAAAACTAGCATTCACTTTTCTATTTTAGGATTGTCTTGCCTTCAGCTGTGATGTGCACATATGAATCCTAACCACATCATGTTTACAAAATACAAAGCTCCAGTCCTCTCCTAATAGTACTGCACTATCTAGTGGAACTATTTATGAAACAAATTGCTACTCAAATTAAACAAGACTAAATTGTTCTTAGAGAAAGAAAAAAAAGAAGCCTTTGGGAACAGGCAGGAACATGGCATGCTCCCAGCTCTATTTGTCATTTTTTGGAGCTCTCTAGACTTCAGGAATACATCCTCTCTGGGATGTCTGGTGCTTAGTGCTACAGCATTAAATTTTAGGCACCCTGGGTTCTGTGCACTGTAGACAGCGCAAAAAAAAGCTGCATTTTCAGCTTTGTTTCCCTGATGGCCAGTGAGTCCAAGACATACAGTGGCATTCAGATGTTTTTCAAAGTGCAGTATAGAGGCATTCACTGACATCTGGACTACCTTTATTTACATTTAACAATATTAAAATCTGGTCCCAATTTAAATTAGATACACATGAGAAAATATATTTGGCAAATCAGACCTATTTTATTTACTAGTCTACTTATCATATACCACATAAGGCTATCCTTTGGACACGTTTACTCCACGAATCTACATAAGCTTTTTTTTTGTCTTCTGACAAATTCTGCCGATGCCAAAATTCCCTTTTCCTTAAGTTACACTCAGGACTGAGTCACAAATTTTAAACCTACTCTAAATTACATATTTTTCTTTATTATATCAAAACAAAATCCAAATGATTGGTCAAACTATAAACACTTATAAATGTAGTGAAAACATCCCTGAGAAGCTTTCAGCAACATAGAGTAATTATTAGGTTTGGTCCATTAGAGAAGAAAAATCATTACATCCAGTTATTGAAAGCTATGGGCTCCAAGTCCATTGGTTGTACATTGGATTACCATTCATTCCATTTCACGGCTCTTACAAAACATTGTATCTGAGACAAAAGCCACTAGAGGTTCTTTACATTCTTTGATAGACAATGTAATTGTTACAAAAGTTCTGATGACTGGCCTAGATTCAGCCCTGGTGTAACGCCTTTAGTTTCAATGGAGTTCACACACATTCCAGGGTTGAAGTCTGGCAACATATATGACTGAAGGACAGTACCTAAAATTAAAAAAAAACCTTAAAAGTTACAGAGGATACTTTTCACAAGTTGCTGACATTAAGTTTTCACATACTACTTATTTTGCAAACAAACATTTTACCAATATTTAAATTTAGAAGTCAGACTGCCAAGCCATAGGAAAACTCAGAACACCACCAGGTTCAACTCTACTGAGAAAGCAAAGTGCGTAGTTTCCACAAAAGTGCACACAGGGTTAATGACTATGGAAGTACTGTGTTAGTATGCATGCAGGGTAATAAAAATTAAAAAAAAAAAAAGGCAAGAACTTATTAAACAGAGGGACATATTTTCATTGCTCTGAAGTTGCTTTAGAAGGCCTCTCAGTCCACCATCTCATTAGTTTAGCAGTATTTTAGAACAAAGTCAAAATTCACATACACATCAGATAAATGCCAGTAACCCACCTTTTGAATGAAATATTAGCTATTTTCAAATACAATTGTTTTCAGAAACCCTGTTAAAGCCTGATATATTGGAAAATTAACTAAAGCTGCTTGTACTCTGAGGCAAAAACTAAGTTAGCACTAGACTTTATCTTTCTGTACCAGTACTCCTGACCTTAGCACTTTGTTACATCAAACCCGAGCAAACCTGCCATTTGCAATTAAAAAGCCATGCTTTGTAATATTACATCAATAGCTTCTGCTAAATGAGGCTGTTTTACTCTATGAAGTGCAACAAAACTGTAATACAATATTTTGTACCTAACACTCATCTAATTTGTAAGGAAACATGCAAAAAACCTGCAAAGGTGTTTCCATAAAGTTAAACCAAAACATAAAATACTATAAAGGTTTTGGGGGGAAAAAAAAAAAAAAAAAAAATCAAGTCCACTTGAAGAATCCAAGAAGGATCATAGAATATTGTGAGTTAGAAGGGACCCACCCACAAGGGCCACTGAAGTCTAATGTTTAGAGAGGATGTTTATACCAATTTAAGAAGATCGGTGAGCAGAACTGTTCATGGTAAAGGAATATTGGAGAAAAACTCCAACCAACCAAACACTGTACAAAAAGTTATTCCAAAGTAACTAAGAAAAAGTACAAACCCTCATTTTACTCAATGAACACAAGAATTATTCAGAATTCATGAGTTAAGTGAGTATGTATAACCACTTAACAGTATCACTGTGGGGGTCAGCAGTGGAACTTGAACAGTATTCTTGTGATCAAACACCAGACATATGACTTGTGGGGAACCTTTGATACTGCAGCTGTCAAGATCCAACCAGGCTGCCCTCTGCCAAACATGAATAGGAATTTTCCCTCTTGGGACAGCTTCCCCAGACAGCTAAGTTATGCATTGAACTCTAGAGAAACACCTCAGGCAGGGTCATAAAAGGAAGTATATTTGCTTAACCATGATATTTGTGAAGCAAAGTAAGAGAAGTGGATCCTTTCAGACAGTAGATGTATTACCAGGTGGTGAACTGTCAGGGGCTGCTTTGGGATCAGGAGTGTGACAAACAAAAAGTTGTTTTCCCAAGCTTTTTTGGGCAAATCTGAAGTACATTATGTGGCCCATTGCAACAAAAGACACAGAAATAAGCACCAATAAGCCAAAAGCTTCAGGGTTTGGGGCCAAGATGACCATGATGAAGTGCAGCAAGTCAAGAAGATAATTCATGGAGTTTTGGACACCGTTTATGATGCCTCTTTCAGATTCTATGACGTTTTCTTGGAGTAACTGTGTGACAGTCAAATCAAAGGACCAAAGGCCTATGGAGAGAAAAAACAGTTATCCATACAGCTGGGCTTCTCATGGCAAACTCATCACTGGCACAATTCAATTCATCCTTCCAAGCACTCACTTCCGCCAAAAATGCACAAGCTAAGATATCCTCCTGTTGACTAGAACCAATTTCACACCCACAGTCAAGAGCCATTTACTTTCCTTTTACAAAAATTTCCTGAAATAATACATACAACTTTACACATTAACTTGCCTGTCACATCCTGTTCCACCATGACTATTAAGCCAAAGTTTTACTCATCCTTTCCTTGTTTAAATAGCTGGCTTACAGCTATTTACAGTGTATTCATGCTAGCTGCAATCACTAAGGCTCTGCATAAGGTGTTTTACAAAAAAAATCAGATCTCTTTTAAACTATGCAGAATACACAATAATTTTAAATGATTGACACTACCTTCCATACTGGTTTAGTCTGTGATTCAGCTTTAGAAGCTTATCTTGCAAACAAACTTAATACACATGAATCAAGTATTTTCTTCCTCCAGAATTCAGCAAAAACTAACTGCAGAAACTGAGCATAAAGATTCTACAAACGACCATTACAGTTCATTACATTTATATATTTGACTGCCTATTCTGCTGACAGATACTAACACTACGCTAACCAGCAATTCCTCAAAAAACTAGGCTGTTATCCAAATCAAAGCTTCCCTTCTAAAGTCCAAGATTAGACAATTTTAATATGTGGATTAATTTAGTAAACTGAAATGTGAAGGTTTTCACAGCAGATGTGTTCAGTTCTGTTTCCTAGTAACAAGTGGTTTCATTTGGTTGCAAATAAAAATCATTTAGAGTTGAGCTTTCCAAAAAATACATTACAATCATCTCCAAATGTGGTAAATTTTCTCCTACTAGTGACATACAATATACATGGAATTAGTACTGCAGTCTTCACCCTGGTAATACTATTGCAGGATCATTTCCTTTTTATGTAAAGTGTAATCAACTAGCCCCAGAAACATGATGTAACGCGTCAATTATAGCCTCTAATTCTAAGATCAATTGTATTTAGTTGACAGGCACTGTAATTTTTACAATTAAAAGCAGATAATAAACCAAATTGTAATAGAGACATAATACTTACCAACTCTAGCAGCAATGACTCCTGCAAACAGGAGACTAACAGAGATTAAAGGCACGGACTCAGGACTCATCTCTGGGTCACCATTAGCAGGAACAATAGACCCGTTTAACAAGCTGGGCATTCCAGTTGCAAAAATCATTTCAGGTTCTGGAGATGCTATAGTAGGCAATGGTTCATTTTCAAACAGCCTGGCACTGATGTCAGCAAATGGGGAAACAGTCAAATCCATAGGACTTCCAGGCATAAATACAGAGATGGCACATAAGATCAAACAAGCAAACTGAGCAACTCCAGAAATAAGGCCCGTGCGAATGAGGCCACATTTGCGCCGAAGCCAAGTGAACGCTACTGTTCCCATGATTCCAGTGACTGCTGAGGCACCCATGAGGAGGCTTAGCACAGAGCCACTCAGCCCCTGAGTGTATGCATAGCCTGTAGTGATACAATCGAATCCCAGAACAGTCATATAGAGAAATGCAAGGCCCATGCCTGCAAGGAACACCGGCTGGTTGTAGTACGCAACCCATCCATCCCGGAATGTTATGAAAGGTTCGGCAATCCGGGTAGCACAGCCGACTTCCTTCTCCTGCTGGGGCTCAAAGCCAGTTACATCTTTCTCAATAATTAACTGCACTCCTTCAGCGGGTTTCATGTCACTCTCTGTAAACAGAAATGGAGCTGTCAGATACACTCCTGCCTGCAAAGTGCACAGTGTAAAGTGACAGACAATTGTTTGCACTAAGTTCACTACTGCAGAAGTGCATCAGTCAAACTCCACTACCAAGCTTTCCCTTAATTACCTAAATGAAATAATTTAAAGCATTCTTAAATCCTGCCTAGGGAGTAAGAACAAGTAAAGTTTATCCCCATCAATTTATTTAATTAAACAGTGATAGGAGAAAGCATTGCCTGCTTCCAGACTTGTGACTGAATGCTCCAGTTCCATAGAGAAATCATTTGCCTAATGAATGCCAAGGTCACACAGCTTCGTATGCTTAAAAGCACTGACTGAAAAAAGGGAATACTTAAATATTTGTCAGTATCTCATGTCATGGCAAAAGAGCCAAGGCTGAAGCCTGTCCAGAGCCAAAAGCTTTCAATGCTTGACTTAAAAAAAAACAAAACAAAACAAAACAAAACCAAAAAAACCAACCCCAAAACTTCAGACTATGCATTTCTACAATTCCATTCTCACTGTAATAAAGGAAAAAGACACTTCTACTGGTCCCAAACAAAAATCCAAAAACTCACAGCAGTATTTACACTAGTAAGGAGGATAGAAATTCTACAAATGTCTGGATGCCTGAGCAGTGTTTTTACACTGTTAAGTTCAAAACTAACTCCACATACAGCAAGTGAGACACATGAAGTAATTCAGCAACTTTTAAAAACACAAGTCTTCTAATGAAATCAGAATAATGCAACAGCAAAGATGAAGAAGTGTTTCCTACATATTGGCATTTGCTAAATGCTTCATTCTCCAGAGGTATTCAAGAGCCCGTTCCAAAGCTATGGAGCATTCTACACTCTCTTGTTCTCTAATACTTGACTGCCAACAGCCTGGTCAAACAGCTTACTGGACTGGCTATTACCACCATGGATCTGATGGCTGGGAAGATAGATTTCTTCAGTACTTTTAATAGCAGCTTTCTAACTCACAATATATTGAGACAAGATTGTTAGCTAGTATTAAAACAAAACCCAGGAATTCTTCATATTTCAAAAACAACCCCAAAAAAAACAACAAAAACCCAAACAAAAACCCACAACCTGTTGTAGCTGGGAGCCCATAACATGAACTTTCAGTAGTATTCATATACTGCTGCCTTAAAAATGGGGAAACACTCAAGTTTAGTATTTCAGCATCTAACATTTCGAATACTTCACAATAAAGAGTCTTTCTGAAACAATTTTAATTTCTGGTATTAAGACTACCTAAAGTAGTGTTAATATCAATTTCAGGGTTCCTTATAGTAATAGCCACCGTCATCTACACTGCATATCCCACTTGTACTGCTTGACCAAGGAAGCAGAACTGAAGGCCAAAAGAGTTTATTTTTTTCTCCACTGTTCCCTGGCGCATGTAAAAATCATTCAGTCATGTCAGAATAGAAATATGACCATCTATTCTGCAACCTTCCAAAAGCCTGTTTGTACTATGTGTAAGCAGAGATGAGTTAGCAAGGAACAGTCTTACAGAGGCTGTAGACACTACAGAGCCAAGGGTCTGGTCCAGCTTCTTAGCTATAGTACAGATGGATAGGAGCATTCCTTATGATCAGCCTGAAGTTACAGAGCAGACTTACTCTAAGGGATTAATGAAGAGGAGAGAATGAATTCTTATGGAATTCCTCAAAAAGCTGCACAAAGTACTGTTACTTAGATTAGTGTCTCTGGTATCTATACCCCAAACATTAAATGTCCAGGCTATGAGTAGAAAGATATATAACCTCAAAGCAGTGCCTGTGGCAGACAAACATCAACGCTTGGCTTGACTGATGCAATGAATATACAGTGAATGTGAATAGTTACTTCTGTGTTTTCAGTACCTTTCTTTGCATTCAGCTGTTTCAGTTCCGATGCTTCAACTTTTGCAGATTTGTGAGCCAGAGTAGGGGTTTTCTGATAAACCTTCCAGAGCAGCAGATATTCCACACACATTGACATCAGGTTCCAGCCAGAAATGAATCCACAGCCAATCATCGGGGAGCCAAATGTCATTATCTGACCAACAGCCATTGGGGCCAAGATATTGGTCAACTGATCAATTCTTCTTATTGTGGCATTCATATCTGTCAGAAATTATTTGATGATATGAAATGATTGGTGAACACTTACAGTGACATATTCACTAACATAATTGTGAATTGCACATGTATAAAGGTAAAGCTACAAGTCTTGCTCCACCTGTAAGTGGTTCCAGCAGGAGTAACCAGAGGCACCTACAGACTATTACAGTGTTTAAGTTCACTGCAATCAGCCAAGGTGTTTGTAAGCCAAATCTCTGCTGCTGCCAGTTTTGCCTGAATGAGGTCTTTTGTGTTTAGCATGCTGGGTTTACAGTGGCAGCATAGTCTGTTCATCATGAGATCAGGTAGAACTGCTCATCATGAGATCAGATCACTTTTACACAGCACTGATACTGTGGACTCCTAGCTCTATCCCTGTAACACTCAAACCTAGCATGCACAACTCCAGGAATCTCATAAGGTGGAATTGTTTCTTGTGAAGGTAGTAATCTATCTCCCAACACTGGAACATGTATTTCTTAGTCTCCTCCATTTACTTCTAATAACCGGTGGCCATAGTACCACCATGATAGCAGCAGAACTTTGAAATGGCTTTACATTTCCTTGTTAAGTCACATTGGTTGATGGCAGCTGTAGGCATCCTTAGATCTTACTGAGCAAAGTCCTCACTCCTTTCTGGTCCTTTGATGTTTACAGTCAAAACAAGCAGCCCATTCTCAGCATAAATGCATCTTTCATTTGCTGCTAGGAAATGCCTCGCCCTGCTCAATCTTATCCACTTTACTGTCATTAAACTGTCTGGGTTCCTGTAAGTTTCCAATTAATAGTGCCATTCTTCCACTCCTAAAAGCTGCTAGACACTCAGTGGTTTCACATGTGAAGCCCCTTCTAGAGTCCTACTATAAAATTAGAGCTTTTGAAGGGCAAGTGAAATTCTACATCAGTATGAAGCTGCTTTATTGGATCTTTAAAGAATTACTCCTTGCTATTCAAAGAAACATTCAGGTTACTCTATTTAAAATTCAAAGTCAATTCAATGTTAACCCTCTGTCCAATAGTTAAGTTAGATACTTGCATAATATTTGGCTTTAAAAATTCCAAGAACCAACCTTTGTTTTTTGAGTTATTTGAGGAAGGCTAATAATTCCACTCAGAAAAGATACAAAGAGTGAATAGGAAAACTATCAAGGGCAAAAGTTAAGGTAACTTTTTTTATTTCTGTATTCCACTAACTTGCATAACTAAGACTTCTCTTTGAGGAAAGGTAACAGTGCAGAGGTGGACAACAGTATTTGCTGCAAAGTCAGTGTCAGCACTTAATTTTTTTTTTTTGAAGTTAGGAATTCCAACAGTGTCCAAGTTATACCATGGTTAAACAGGAAACAAGCCTATTCAGCCTGAAAGGGATGCTTCAGATAAATCTGTTGAACTAAGGTGCTTAATTCGGTGGTTGTTTTCATTCTTCAATCAAGTCACATGAGAACTTACAGTAACCTCTTGCCTGATTTCTCAGTACAAAAATGTAAGTGGTCATACAATTGTGCCTGAGCTCATGAAGCAGTAAAGAAGCAGGACTGACTCCCAGGCAGCAGTTCTCTGCAGGTGTGGTCTGTACTTTATCTCATGTGTGGCATATGGGACAGGGATGGGGGAGATTTGCTGAATAAGATCTGACACAAGAAGAAAGATTTAATAGTTCTCATTAACCTAACACTTTTACAGATAGCTGCTATTTTTGTACCTATGATTCACATGCATGAAGAAAGTTCACCTGTATTGCTGCTCTACAAAAGGCGTGACCTAGAAAGGCACTGCAAGGTAAAAGTCTAGGGAGGATAATCTGTAGACTGGGAAATAAAAGTATGACACTTTTAATGCATCTAAGAATTAGCCTTTCCTGGATGAGATGGGTAAATAATATTCCTTCATTGGAGATAAACCTCAAGTAAAAATCTGGAATACAGGGCTCAAATTTCTAAAAGGACTCTGAACTTTATGGGCAATTTAGGCAGCTTTACACAAAATTGGAGTCCAGAAGCTGAAATGCTGTCTAAGCCTGAAGGTATCTAAATTATGTCAGACTTAAACTTTAGTTCCAGAGTTAGTGACCTATAGAGTTCTTGGCAATGTTAAGCTGCCCTGTGCCTTGTTTGCAGTTCAGTATCAGTTCCTCAATCTGAGGTTTAAATCCCCTTATGGAATTGATTCAGAGCCCATACAGCCTGACCAAATTCATCACAAAAAAATGCTGCTTCCCACACTGTCTGTTACAATCAGAGCAGCAGCACAGCCAAAGATCTGTTGTACACCCTTTTGTGTAATTCGTTTTGTGTATCCTTGGTGAGATTCCCAATCTCTCACATCCAAGTAGCATCATGACTACCAAACAGCAATAGAATATGAATGGGAATGAATTCCCTCTCCTAGTAGTATCAATGTCACTGTGCAAGTGCAGGGCACAGGGGGAAAAGATTATTTAGTCTGCAGTCTATGCTCAAAAGCATCAGATATCAAAGGAAAGCAGAGCTTCCGATTCCAACTGAAGGAAAGTGTTCACAGCTCTGAGTTAGACATCGAATGCTAGAGAAATGCAAGGTTTCAAATGTGCCTGCATGCACAGTATTACCTACTGGCAATTTCCTAACACACCTACTTAACTGTTCTGGACTTCATTCTCATGCATCTCTTTCTTTGATCCCTATGAGAGGAGCCCAGTTACGCAAGAGTTCTCTGTTTCATTCCAGGGACCTAAAAATAAAGTATTGCAACACTTGGCTTGTTCAGCAAGACCAGTTTTTATAACAGAGCTGCAGCAGGACTAAGAGGAGGGCAAAACAAGTTTGGGGATGCCTAACTGAATTGCAACCACAACAGTAATTTGTGATCTCAGTATCTGTCGTCCATAGCAAGGAAGAGCAAAATAAAGGCTGCCCTTTTACCTGATGTATTCTCATAATATCTGGAATTCAAAGATGTACTGATTTCTGTAAAACTCTAGTCTTAAAAAAAAAACTAATAAAATCAATCTTGGAAAGTAAGACATGCAAGGTATTATAAAGGCAACATATTTCACCTGCCAGTTTGCTTCTGTCTTCCCCTGCAACCACAACAATCCAGTCCCTCTGAATTGTGATCGCTGTGGCAGTGCTGGCCAAATTGGCAATATTTGCTATTGTGATAACCAGGATATAGCACAATGTCTAGAGAGATGAGGGGAAAGAGTTACAAGGTGAGAAAACTGTTGGAGATCTCCACTTTCTACACAAACAGAAAAGACTTTTGTATTTGATTCCATACATTTTAGCATTATTCTTCACACAAAACAAGATCAAGTCTACCATTCCTGGCAGAAAGCAATCTTCATCTCTGTTGACCTAACTAGTGCAGTTTCATTTGCCAGTTTTAGCTCCCAGAAATGTCTATACAGATTAGAGAAAAAGATTTAAAAAATCATCTATTTCCCATGCTGCCCAAAGTTTCTTTGTAAATTAATTTCTTATTAACAAGTTCAAGCACTCACAAGAAGCCATCCGTGGTATAATGTCAAGAGCTGTGTCTTAAACAAGAAGATAATCATCAGGATAACCCCACACAGGATGACAGATGAATTCTGCACAACCAAGGATGTCTGGGCCACTGTTTTAAACCAAAAGAGAGCAACAGTTATGAACATAAGAATGAGCTAATTATAGCCTTAAGGCAGACCTAATTAAGGAACATGCACATATTTTTTAAAATAACTTTATTTTCCTAGTCTCCCCCAAAATATAAGTGGCAAAGTATACTTCATAGTAGATTCTGAATGTTCCATTGTCATAGAGAAACAAATTAATGCCTAATGTAACTTCATAGCTCTTGATTTACAGTCAAAGCAGGTCTTCTCTCAGTCTAAGTCCCTGTTTAAATGCTGACAGTATATCTCAAGTAGTAAAAACCTAGCTCAAGCCTCTAAAATTCATCTTCAATCTCCTGTGGATGGGATACTATTCTGAAAATTTTTGGAAGTAGAAATTCATTTGAAGAACTTGATCCCATTTTATTTGTAAAACAGACTAGAGCATATATAGTTACAATATACATAACGCAAATGCAGTGTGTTCACACTTAAGTGAGAGACATTTGTATCCAGACAGAAGACAACAAATAATACAAGTGTATATTAGTGTTATAATGTAAGAAGAACTTGGTTTGTAGTCCTAAAGTTACATATTTTTTACCTTTTGTGTTTTCATACATCTCTCCGCATCAGATGGGTTTAGCCTAAGTAATAGCTATATCATGATTTAAAACTGTTTTCCTCCTGTCTTTGAGAGTATCTTTGTATAACCATCACCACTCCGAAACCACTCTGCCTTTCTTAAAGGAGATGAGCAAGCCCCATTCTCATATTTGACTTGAGAAATTCACTCAAAAAAGGTTAGCTTCACCTTTTTAACATGAATTTGATCCATCCTTAAGTAAACAACCTGCTCTAGGCATCTAACCTTTGAGCCTGGAGTTCTTGTCCACCCAGTCTCCAATAAGGGCTCCCAGGAGAAGAACTGATCCCGCCACAACCAGGCCATAGACCGCAGTCAGGAGTAAGCTGTTTCCATAAAGCTCAACCAGGAATACAGACACAGCAAAATGCCACATACGATCTCCCTTTAAGAGTAAGAGAACATACACAACATTACTGGTTGCACTTTAGAAGCACACAGGTTCACTATTTTACTAAAGCCCTGTCAAAAGTCTGTACTAAAATAAAGGTTTGTGACACATACAGAGGTGATGTCGGGTTGTTTTTGTGGTTTTTTTGTGGGAGGTTTTTTGATTGCTACATCCTGTCACCATTGATTTTCTCCCAGTATCACTAAGATCATCTATCCTAATCAAGTGGATCATTACAGCTTGTAATACCACAAATCCAAAAAACCCAGATATTTTCTATTATTATATTAATGGGCAAAGTCTGTCACCAACCACATCAAAAAAAACTCAAAAAGCTTACGCAAGTTCTCCAGCACAGATCAAATATTAACAACAGATTTACCGATCACTATTTAAATAACTTTTCAAGACAGCAGTTTGCTCTTAGATGACCAAAGCTGAAGTCCTGCTTTATAACACAAGAGTGAGTAAAGTGAAAGCAAGTCATCATACAATTCAGGATGGATATGGGTAAATGTTAACTGAAATTTCTGAAATCAATGGACTTCAGCAGTTTTTAATGTTAAGCACTGGCATATTACTCAGAGGAGGTAGAATAGCAGAGCTCATTTAACCTATTGTAAACTCACTGCTAGTTCAGCCCATTTAGCCTATTGCTCATTTAACCTAGTGCTTAGAATACAACATGTCCGTGTTCTGATACCACTTGCAACAGGTACAAAAAGGAAGCCTCGATTGTTAAACACATCCAAGTGAAGTAATTTCATGCTATTCAAAACATTTTTAGGTTTGCTAATAAATACATGGAGGTTTTTGTTGTCACAGCTCACTTTACTTTTAAACATATTGCAAGCAATGCATGACAGAAAATGGTTTATGTAATCAGTAACAAAGTAGATCAATAGAAATCATTTATACCGTTCTGGGGCACACAGGTTGTTTAATAAGGGTCCCTAACATTAGTCTTCTACAAACCAAACATAAAACTGTTTTCTTCTGCTGCCTTATCTTAAATAAACAACTGCTATGTGATACAGCAAAGAGTACAAATTTCTAAGGACCTCAAATATTCGGAAGGGTTGGGGGAGGTGTAACATAAAAGTACTTTTAAAAATCAAAGCCTGCCAAATCTAACTTATAAGGTAACACAGCAGCCAAGAGATACACAAAAAGCATACTATTTGGAGGGTCAAAATAATTGCAAAGTGTGATTAGTCTTCAGTATAGTACAGACATAAAAAGCATTTGCCTTTTAATGTTATTTGAGTTCACTGAAGGAGATTTCCGTAAGCATTGTAGCATGTAAACTTTTGTACATATTTCCTTAACCACAGGCTGAAAAAAATTATATTCCAATCATGGAAAGAAAAATTTAATCTGTTCAAATAAAAACCCCAGGGTATTTTGTATGTTTTTTTAACTAAATCCAATGACAAATGCTACTATAAGCATGATCATCTTATATATGATCATGCTTATAGTAGCATGATCATATATAAGATCATGCTACTATACATATAGTCTCCTCTCATATATTATAAACCATTTTTCACTCAAGAGACACTTAAGGTCTTCTGTAAATATGTTCCACTTACATTTCATGGTTAGTTAGTATAAATATATAGAACACATCCCAGCAATGAATCCACAGGCATATAATTTCCCAAGTCCAGCTTTCACTTAATATGACCTGAGGTGGTACTTTATACAATCTCACTTAAAATACATGCAGGTGAATTAACCCGGATAACTGTTTATTAAGCTAGAAAAATGAGCCAAAAAAATACTTTCATATTAAGTTTGGGTTTCTTCTTTATGCAGAGATGTTTCAGTTATTGGATTCTGACAAGATGAAAATGGCATTTTTAAAAAAAATCTAAGCATGTGAAAGTCAGTGGCAGTCACTACTGTTAGAGTAAAAACTGAATCTCACTTCAAACTCATGGAAAGGTTCCTTTGACTCCAGAGACAATGATTTTGCTGTACACTTCATTTAAGAGCCTGTGAACACTGTTCAGCTTTATTCATTTACCCAGAGTATTCAGGCCAACCCACAGAGATAATTTTTGGTGTAACCACAGCTGTTATAACCTGAAAGTATGATTTTCTTTCAAGAGTTAAAAACCATAAAGAATAAGCAAAGATAAAGGAGAAGAACAATATCAGTGAATTGCAGAGCTTTGTAGCAGGTATGTAATTTCAAGCTAAGATCTACTGAAATTTGAACAGCAAATACTGTCTTTAGAAACAGACAGAATCTTGATTACATATCCTTAGTCCTGCCTTAAAATGTCTCAAAATGTGGATATTTCAAAACTTTTAAATAGCTACAGCTGTTTAACATCACTATCCTTTTAAAGACAGCTCCTCCCCTTCTGTAATTATAATCACCTTAAACTGAATGTATACAATTGCACATCAGAACTGAAGCCACAAATTGAGGACTAGCCAACCTACTGACGGGCCTCCTGAGGCCTGAGGGGCACAGATAAGGCTGGAAAGTTGCAATCAACTGATCTCCTGGGAAGCATTAGGCCTGACACCCACAAGGTGAATCCAGTTCCATGCTGTTCTTTCCTTCTTGCTGAGGGATAGACAGCAAAAGCATAAGGTCTGAGACTCCAGTTCAGCACTGTTGTCCAGCCTATTAAGATCCCTGAGGCAAGGCACACATTCAAATACTTTACTGAGCAAGAGCCCAACAGAGTCTAGACTTTGTTCAAGTCTGAAGATTTCTGGAGATGTGACGTGTTTAATAATTTACAGCTTCTCTTGGCATTTGGGAATGGCATAGTAACACAGAAACCTAATTAGATCTCCTAGTTACAGCAAAAGCCCATTTCTCTCAGGTTTTGTATTGTGGACAGAGCCATTCTAAACCAAAGATGATCTATTACTTGGCGTTTTGAAGATTCAGGTACTTGTTTACTGTTCCTGTTAGCAAAAGCCTTCACACTACAGGAACACCAAAGCTTAGGAGATACAAAAGGTGAAGTCCTGCACCCAGCTCTGTAAAAATAAGCTGTTGTAGAATAACTTGTGTTGTTTGAGCAGATTTGGTTGACAGTTTTTTGAGTCAAGATTTTCAGCACAAAACCCACCAGGGCATGACCAGGAGTATCCATTAATATTGCTACACAGACATCTTGTAGTGAAACATTTGTTACTGCGTGCAACATTGTTTTCTAACTCTGCTTAGTCACCTTTACTCAGGGACAGAGCAATCCCACCGCGGAGCTGTGAAGCACTGCTCAGAGAGGAGTAAGCAGGGTTGGCCAAATTGCCAGTGAGGCACTTTGTGAGCATGACTGACAAAAGCTGTTGCAGGCAACAACCCTGACCTCTAAAAAGCAGTGAGCCAAACAGCTCCTTCAATATTAACAACTGCCAAAATATTGCACTTGTTTAAACAAACATTTGATACCACCCGAAGCCTTCTTCCACTAAGAGAAACATCAGTACGACCTTTCAGGTTAGTGAAAGCAAGAAGCTGCCAGTTAGGCACGCAGCGTTGTAACTGTAGATCAACCATTTGTTCAATACATACATCAAACCAGTCCAAATGCAGGACCAAAACACAAAACAAGGAAAAGGGGGGGGGAAACGTTCCATTTATTTTTGAACCAAGCCATTGTATGGAGACTTAAGATTCTGTTATAATACACATATAGTCTTAATTTTATTCTGTGAAACAGAACCAGATTGTCTGTTTTTAGTGCATATTTTAAGGTAGCTTTTTTTTTGTATTCTTCAAGTGAGTAAAAGCTAGTATAGTAAGTTATACTAGCACAGAAGGAAAGCATTTCAGGATGCAAACGATTTTACAGAGGAGAACTCCTGATGCTTTCAACAAATTAGCTAGTGAGTGGCAGTAATGGGTCCATTGTAAACACTGAGCATATCCCATTAGTAAGAATATGAGTCCTTTACATATATGCTGCAATGGGCTGTCTCTCACTCTGCTCCTCTACAAGGAGTTTCACTGGTTCTGCAGTTATTTAAAAACATTAAAAGGTACAGAACCAGGCCCTCCAAAAATTGAGTACTCCACTACTCTGTGCAAAAACTAAACCTACTGCAATGTATCTTGTAAAGATTATGAAAACTTTTAACAGCAAGGTGTTGTAACAAGACTTCTATGGTGGTGTGCTAGCTTGTGAAAATTTTTGGTAAACACCAATAAAGCTCAGGTAAATCATAGCCAGATTAATCAAATCCTACTTCTACCAGGCCAGTATTTTACTTACCCAAGTGGACAGTGCATGTCCAAGATAAAGAAGAAACTTTGCAGACGTAAAATAGGCAATCACAGATCCTAGATGAGAAATAAGAAACAGATGCTAAAGCAAATGCGGGCACATCCACCGCATTTCGGTACTGTAGGCACAGTTCGCTGCCGCGGACACCGTTCTGAGAGCGGAGGCGCCACCGGGACACGGCGCGATTTGGTGCCCCCCCACCCGCGGGCAGCCCCGCCCGGCCACCCGTGCCCGGGAACCGCTCCGGAGGCGGCCCGCCCGCACTGACCGCCGCGCCGCCG
>VZTI01004089.1:110638-155258 GCA_013397865.1 Struthidea cinerea
TGTTGCCTTCCCCGACTTAGCTAGCACTGTAGCTGAAGTCGGAAAGCCTTGGCCTTATGCGCCGCGGGCGGCGGGGACGCTCCGCCGCGAAGGGGCCGAGCGCCGCTCGACGCCCGGCTCGGTGCTCGCGGCTGCCGAAAGCTGCGGGCTCGGAACTGACGGCGCACCGCCTTTTGTATACGGCGGTGGCACCGCCCCCGCCCGGCCCTCCCCGGGGGAGGCCCCGGCCCCGCCACCGCCGGTGCCCGGCCGAGCAGGAGGGGCGCTCCGCGGGGCTCTGGGCAGGCAGCGCTAGATGCCGCAGCCTCGGCTCCCGAGCACCGCGGGTGGGACCCACCAACCATGAGCCCGGCTTTCCATGCCTTGGGCCCCTTAGTCCTGCTTATTGGCTCGGCTCTCTGCTGTTGCCTTTTTGTTTTCTGGCATTTTTAAAACGTGACGTTCTTGAATATGCAGATTCAAGAAGCTGGGGTTGTGAGAAAAGCACCAAGTATCACAAACCTTTGGTTAAAACACTGCCAAGGACAGTGCTCCCAATTCGGAGCTTCCAAGGAAAAAAAACTGAACAAGGTACCAAAATTTAAGCTATTTAACTGAAATAGCATTTCTGTTCTAATGAAGATGGTGCAGAATTGACTCAGTTGCTGCTGGCTCAGGCTCTCTGCTTCAGATGAAGCATCCCAGTTCCTACCATAAATACTTTTTTTGCACACTATGTGACCTACTTTTGGTATTGACCACCACAAAAAACTGCATGTTTATAGTACTAAAAAAAAGGTCAAAATGTACAATAAGCTAGATCTTTTTCAGTATACTGTGAAAATGCTTACGAATTATCTGCCCTTGTGCAGTTGAAAACATAATGATTGTTCTCGGCTGCCAGAGCTGAAGTGACTTTATCATTGGGTAATACTGCAGAGTTCCCTCCTCTATGTGTAAAACCGCTTTTGTTTTGGGTTGTAGGTTTTTTGTTTGATTTTTTTTTTTTTTTGTTTGGTTTTTTCCCCCCAAGTATATAGGCCACCCTAGAAGCAAATGCCTGACATAACAGACCAATAACCTGTCCTGGTGTTGCTACTCCTGTGATCTTGTTCAAAGTATTCTTACATTAATTAGATGAGTTTCTGTGCATGAATCATGGATTATCCTTTGCATAATGGAAACTATACCTTGGGAAAAAATAATTCAGAAATAAAATTTCATATAAACATAAGAAGCCTAAAATTGCTATTTTAATGGGATTGGTTATCCCAGGTGTGTTAAGTGGTTCTTCTTATGGTATATTCCTTAAAAATTTGCAGAAAATCTTTTCTCAGATTGGCATCAAAAGCAGAGTATATCTTCTTTATGATTTGTCTTATAAAGCCTTACTGCTTAAACTGTATTCTTCTTTACTAACAGCTGAAAAGATAATTACTTTTCCTAAACCTTAACAATTTTAATATTATAAGCCCATGTTAAATGAAAACCCTGCAGTGTATAAAAACTGATATTTAGTGGTTTTAAGTCTCTTAACTGTCAGGTCTTGCACTTCTACTGGCAAGGGCACTGTAGACACACAGATTAACTCGGGTCTAACCCCTGGTTGTTACTCGTATCTCAGCAGGAAGGGACCACAATCTCGAGGAGCTCTGTGCGACAGATGCCTGCCATGCTCCATTGCAGACTATCACATTTAACTCACATCTTTTCCACCCCGTCTCTGGTGGCATTTGTGGCCGCTGTTATGGTTTGGTTACTGGACTAGATGGGGTCTGATCTGGTCTGTCAGGTATATAATGCATACGTACTATATGTAATACAGCAGCAGTTCATCCAGTAACACCAGGAACACTGACCAGCACAGTACTGCTGGTTAGAGTTTTTTTGTTACTAGAGAACGATGTGGATGAATTAGAGTTTAAATAATCATTTCTGATTGAGTGTTTGCTGAACTTTATACAAGTGCATGGGATTATATAGGTGAAATCATGATCTCTGCTATTTTTTCTACTGGTAATGACCTGGGTTTTGTGATATTTAAGCTATAACAAAAGGCAAAGAAAACATAGCAAACATCCTTTGAAATCTGAAAAGCAATGGTTGCTATATCTCTGGGATTTCTCGCATGGAAGAATGTGTGCTCTGTCCAGTACGATACAGAGTGAACCCAATGTGTGTCTGGAATGCTGCTGTATGGGATGTCAGGGGAGGCTGTATCGTGTGCACACAGTTAGGTTGGCCTGTCCATAGCGCACAATGTGTGATGACACGACTGCACAGTGCAGATAAACCACGCAGTTTGTCCACTGCAGGTCACACGTGTCCCAACACACCAGAGTCACTGCACACAATGACACAGGGTACTTGCTGCCAGCAGGTACCAGCCAGAATTTCTGACATCCAAAGGCATATATGTTACATCCTTTTTTAGCAATTTCCCTGCTGAACGTCCAGAGCTCTTAGACATATAGCTAAAAGGCCACAGTTGATTTGTGAGACATTTGTCTCCCTTCAAAAGCAGGGGAGTTGGCAGGTAGGGGAAAATCATATTTTTTCTCCTAAATTGCCACCACTTTGCTGATGATCTTTCTCCAAATGCTGATTAAAGTAAGTCTCAGCTCATGTTTTTTTCCCTTACAATACTGATGTCCAACATAATACAGTAGCTTGAGCACTTTGATTTTTACATCTAAGATGCTGCTAAAAAAAGCCCCAATTATTCTTATAAATACTCCACTAAATCCAAATTTTATTAGATTGCTTTGTGAAGCCCTTGCAAACATAGTTTTAAAGATGAAAGTCTTTTTTCAGGTTGACTGGCTCACCAGAGCCTTTTCACCACAGCATTCACAGATTTCTGATGTATTTAGGGAGGTGTTTAATAGCTGGAAGTTGTATGAGAGGAGTTACCAGTTTTACTTGGTACAGCCCCAACTCAGTAGTCTTGCAGCAATAATTTACACAATGGCACAGCACACCAGCCATAGATTTGAGACCTGACCTGACTAATGGTCACTGGCAGAATGGACATGGAGACAAAAAAGTGGGATTTGAATTAACAAGACATATACTCACATTATAGTCTTCCTAGTTAAAGTTTTTTCAGTGGATAAATTCTGTATGCTTTCTTAAAAATTTATTACTAATGTCATCTCTCTAGTTATTATTTGAGTGAAGAAATATAAATACCTAATTAGTTTTTAGATTTTTAAGTTTATGATTAAAATATAAAAATAATTTCATTCAAAAGACATTCTTCAAAATATTTCTAATAAGACAGCTGCCTAGAACAAAAAAAACCCTTATATTTAATTTGTCTGGCAACAAGGGCAACAATTCAACTACAAGATGTAAACAACTGAAAATATTTTCATTATTGGTAAGTGCATAACTATGATGTCAGCAATAGTCAAAGATACACTTCCAGGAAAGACATGGCTTAAAAAATAAGAGAGTATCTATTTTGGCTTTAAACAACCGCCCACATCAGTGGCAGCTTCTTTAAGCACCGTGCTTGTAATAGAGCTGCTGAACCCAGAACAATAGCAATTTTACCAAATAATACTTGCAATTGTCATCATGGTTTAACCAAAGAGGCATGAATCATAGTGAGAGACCTCATGCACATTCAGATCTTACACTCAGCTGAGAGGTTTCATGAAGTTTAATTACCATGCTGTTGCCATTCTTCATTAAGACACACCTCTTGGTGTGCAAAGTGGTTTTTTACTCATTTAGCTCACACAAGGCCTAGCAAAACTGGAAAGAATATATATAATCTGAGTCTTTTGAAGGGTGAAGTTTAGAAGCCTTTACTGTGCTGCCCTCTGCTATGACTTAGGCACGGGAAGGTGTGGCTCTGCTGCTCATAACCCCATACATTCAACTCTCAGACCTGCTATCTCCGTATCAGCTGACACTCCACGTTTGCAATGCTCTTGCACAGGGAAACAGGCAGAAGCGAGGTGGAAAAGTCTCCCAGGTTTTACTCCAGAACTGTTCGTTTCACTTACATGTTAGCAAATTGAATATCTATACCTACTAATGGCCATTAACTAAACGTCTTCTCCCTCCCACTTTCTCTAAGATCCACAGTGTGATGCTGCTATGGGATTTGTCTCATTCAGACTTCAAAGTGACAGCTCCTGTCTCTCAGGGCTAGATGACAGACCAGTCATTTTAACCTGAAACAATCATTATTTTCAGGACCAGAGCTAGACTCCTGTGACAAACTCTTGTGAGAAAACCATCCAGAACCTCTAGCAAATTCCGAATTGAGAGGTTTATTTAGAAAAGCTAGAATTATCTAGCTTATACACAGCTCCAGCTCAGGGAGCTGAACCAGCTCTGTGCTCACATAAGCAAGCTAAGATGTTTGTAACTGATAAGTGGTAGCCTGACTAGTGACCAAAACAACTGTCTTAAAATCATACGTTATATGTTATGCCACATGTTATATGACGACTTGTTTCAAGAAGAGACTCCTTTTGTCCAATCTTTCTCAGTCATAAGAAAGCACTGTACCCTAAACTCAAATAAAGAAAACGTCTTATACCAGATGAGAAAAAAGTACCTAAAAGAAAAGAAGACACCACATCTACTTAGGGACAAGTGGATGTTTTGCACCCAAATGTCAAGAGTAACATTTCTGCAAACTCCCTATGTCATACTGCACATTCATTCTCAAGAGAGGGAATTATTTACTTGAACTGGAACACTGTGTTGAGGAAGAGACTGAAATGAGTCTGGAGGGCAAGATAACAGCCTATCTGCAATTTAAGCTCATTTGGTTTGTTTTCTTCATTAGAACTTACTGCAGTTTGTCTCCTACAGGGTGTCATTGTTCTGTTACTAAACAATACAACAATGCTTAATAAACAGTATTTTGTTTCCTGTGTGTATTTTAGTACTCAATATGAAAAAACTGGGATTTGTTATTTTTCCCACAGCCTTCTAATACCTATGAATTTTGCTTTTATTCCTTAATTCATTGTTAAGGAATTTTGATACATACAATAAAACCAAATATAAAAGCAAGTCAAGACAGTATTTGTATCTGTTAGAAAAAAAACCCTGTTAAAAGGCAAAGGAATTCTTCTCTTAAATAACTCCTGTTGGAGGTTATGGTTGACGTCTTTAAGACAGTCAGATTTTGACATTCCTGTTCACCTTTCTGCAATGCTTTATTCTGATTCTATGCCAAGGAAATACTTTAAAACACATTTTTAACTTCAGGCACGTGTTTAGTTTCCACTGATTTCAATGAAATAAGAAACAAACAAAAACATTTCTAGATTTAAGACAACATTGAAAAACCTTTTGGAATAGAAGTCAATCAGGCAATACAAGTTTCTTTTGACCTGGCACTAGCTTGAACTGAACAATCTATAGTATCAGTGATTCCACAGCAGGGAAAGGGAAGAGCTTCAGTTGCACTATCAATTTCTGCTTCTGGATGTCTCTAGAACAGTCTTCATAAAAACATGTTTGTCTTTGGGAGACCAAGATACACTTATGTTCAAACCAGCCACAATTTGAAAGCAATTTTCTGGAAGGCAAAGCAAAAAGTGCAAGATGTACTTAGAATCATGTGATGAAGTAAGCATATGTCAGCAAATAAAATCATTGATTTGAACAGTTCTGGGGTTATACAAATAACATGCACCTCAACAGCCATCACTGTGTAGCCATCAATCTTGCAGGTGGAGCCCTTCGCCCATACACAGCACCCTGTGTGAACAGGGCTCTGCACTGGGGCATGACACTGAGCCAAATACATTTTTAGCAAAACCTGCGGAGTTGAATCTGACACACAGTTCTGAGTATGAGAAAAACCTCATACTACCACCTGCCTGTATTTGATGTTAGACAGTGATTAACTAAGCTACCATATCTTATTAAGAATAGTAAGCCAGTCTCTTTCCCTTTTGCAATGTTATTACCATAACCCTTTGGTGTTAGTGCTATATTGATTATTTACAATAATAATAACAACGTTATAATCTAGTAATTAGTCATCATTGTACAATTACTTAGCTTTCAATTCTCATAAATCCTAACCTTAGCTTTCAAAGAGTAGTTTACCCATCAGACTCAATCAGATACCTTCTCGTCACTGATGGTATATGCCTTCACTAACACAGCAAACTTCAACTAACTGTTGTTCCAGCCAGGGAAAGCTGTTCCCATAGAAAGCTTTGTCCATCTTCAGGCTATTTTCTTAAAGGGTGGGAAGCATAATAATCAATTCAAAAACTTTTAAAAAATCAAAACCTGAAAATTTAAGTTTGTTCTGAAATTTCTTTTATAAGGGCTCTAATAAGAACATTCATATTAATATTGTTTTGTTAATTTTCTAACTAATCTGAAGTGAAAGTTAAGATAATACCACAGAAAGCACTCTCTCTGTTTCATTAATGACACCCAGGGCCTGAATCATATTCCAGAGATACAGCCAGGGAGACCCTGCAATGTCTGAAATGAAACGTGCAGTCTGCTGGCACCAGTATATTTATGTAATGTGCTCAGGGACAGGACACAAACCCCTCTGCCTCAGAAAGCTTTCCAAAGCTTTGGTCCCAGAGGTGGTCTCAGCCCTCAGCTTCAGCTCTGTGCAAACACTGCTCTATCAGAGCTGGAAACGTGGTTTACCTGTTACTGCAGAGCTCTTTTTTTTTTTTTTTTTAATATCTTAAGCACAAATCTACTCAGTACCTTAAATCAGCTAACAAGAAAACACAAATGTGACCGATAGCTTGCTGTTATCTAATACTACTCCACCCTATTATTATGGCTAGCACTCCCAAATGGATGAAAAGATCATTAATAAATTAAGGGAACTGATATGGAAAGTTAGCAACTTCATAGGGTCCTGGTCATATGAAGCCTGGCACGTGAGTCTTGAGGTAACAAGAATCCTTTCCTGACATATTAATGTCAGGAAAAAGGGAAAATATGTTCAAGCAACTTAAAACAACTATGAGAAGAAAAAAAAATCAAAAGAAGTCTGTATATTACTGGTACTGCAACGAACAGATGTATACTAGCTAAATTTTTAAACTACACCACTTGGGTTCACACATAGGAAACATAAAACAATGGCAAGATTAAAGGATTTCAAATTGTTACAACACAGTACATGGATTTTTTTTTTTCTGACCTCAGCTGGGGCTGAGGGAGGGCTTTTGCTTCACTGCAGAAGAGGTTGACTTAAGTCACTTTTCAAGGTAAATTTCAAGTAAGTAGTCTTTTAAATCTATGGGCTGCTCACTAATTATGTCTTCCGTCCTTTAAAACATATAACTGCCCATTACTGTATTCAGTAGAAATACTCAAACATTAATTATGCACGTGCTTCCAAGTGTTTTCAGGATAAGAATCCATGCCAAAGTCAATTAAGTATAGGTCTCCAAAGTGGTTGGGAAATTATATAGGATAAACAGGCAGAGGATGTTTCTTAAGCGAAGGTGCAATTCTGGATGTCAGACATGGTCAGAAGCATTGTTGTGATGTGTTTAACCTTGCGAACAAACACAAGAGTTGTTGCAACTTATAATTATGAGAGACAACGTTGTCACAATTAAACCTCTAACTAATGTCTACTTACACAATATTCACATCCATCCTGAGGAGCACAGGTTTTTCATTTGTGAATTCCTTTCTTCTGTAGTCTTTCTGTTTTAACCACATTCTTATTGCCAGCAATCGATTTCATACCTCCCCTTGCAAAACAAGTGTTTTGTTTATGCTTTGTCCGTAACAAGTTTCAAGACAGTGATTAATTTAGATGAAAAACTGCACAGTGACTACATGTTATTTAGGGTCAAAATAAGCTGCCAAACATAGGCACCTAGTTCAAGAGACCCTGTGAAAGTGTAACACCCAAATGGCAAATACAACATAGGCCCTGTAAGAGACATGAGCTTTACAGGTGTATTAATTGAATGACAGACAGGACAGCCTCTGTCATCTCAGATGATAATAGATGTCTAAACTTAGAAAAACAGATCAAATTCCTACTCTCTAATAACCTTACTGAGGCTGTTTGATCTTTAGGACAGCATGTGTTTAGTAGTATGGCAAGTTTTTGGCTTTTCTCAGAATACTTTGCCAGTATTTCTATGCTGAGACTCAGCAGCACTTCTGCACTAGGTTTTACAGCAACACTGGGGAAGAACATTGGTTTGGGGAGATTGAGAGCCACATTCAGTTTTCCCAAATCTACTTCAGTCTTTATGTCCAGCATTTTCCACTGGAACACCCTACAGCCAATCAACTGAAATACTGTCACCTAGTTGCAATTTCTATCGTCTGCATTTGGCCTTTCACAGCTTTCACCAGGATGATCCCTTGGAGCCAAGAGAACCCTTAGATGGAGTCTTAGTGGAAACTTATCCTGACCAATTTTCAGGAGGCAGTGTGAAACAAGAAAATGAGGCCTCTACAATATGTGTAGAGTATGTGCTTGTGCCCATATGAAAATAAAGTACTGAACTGTAGTTGTAGCAACCTACAGTTGTAAATGTAGGTACTCACTAGGAAGGTGAGAATCATTCCAAAGTGTCCAAGGGAACATGCCTATCTTCACAATCATTATTCCTTAGATAATTAAATAAATGGATATGGGCTACGGGAATCACTGCTTGGAATAAAATAGTTCAGATCCTCAACATTTTGTATAGGAACCTAGACTTGCAGATTTATAGGAAACCACAAAAAAGAAGTATTTCATTAACTATTTCAAGACATGAGATCCATTCTTGTGATTTGTTAAGTACAGACATTAAACTAAAAAAATTATATCATTATGCTCTGATATGTCAAGTTAACAAATGTAAGATTTGATCCATTCAAGGTTTATTACTTTCTCTAAAATGCACAGTCGAAAGATAGGACATAAGGGGACAAGAAGGCTGGGCATTTACTTAAGTAGGGAAGGATGAGGGAAGAAAGAAAAATGAAAACTGTACCTGCCAATTTGCACATGATCTGATCTCCAGTGAGGCCTGCAGGAAGTAGAAGGCAAATGGGAAGAAAGCAAGCAAAACAAAAAAAAAAAAAAAAAATAAAGTCTTTGGCACACAGGAAGACAAGACTAAGAAAGAGACTAAATCCAGCGACTGACCAACAGAGCGGGTGCCAGGCCCTTCTGGATTTTGATCTTAGATTCCGTGCTGACTCACCATGTGGCCGCCAACCAATGGCTCCACCTTCATGTTTCAATTTCTCATAAGCAGGCTGGTATTTATCTAATAGCCTTATGGACTGTTGTAAAGATAATTAATAAATGTTTGGAGAGTAC
Organism: Struthidea cinerea; assembly: GCA_013397865.1. Classification (NCBI taxonomy): domain Eukaryota; kingdom Metazoa; phylum Chordata; class Aves; order Passeriformes; family Corcoracidae; genus Struthidea; species Struthidea cinerea. The sequence goes on from VZTI01004089.1 coordinate 119,922, forward strand.
TTTGAAGATGAAAGGCCAAATTCAGAGTAGGAGGGCATTGAACTGATTTGCTCATTCCTCTGCGGCAAAAACAGTTTATACTTACAGAAAGCAAGCAAGAAATCGCCATTTGTTATTGCCATCTACTCCCTTCTCTACCTATTTTCACAATTATTATATATTATTGTTGATAAGTGAATCATATGTGTACTAGTTATCAGCTACAGTAATCAAGTGCCCAACTGATTGTCAAATTAGATTCCAAGTGTAAATGGTATACAGAGGACTGTCGGTTATCATACATATGACAAATATATTTAGCATTGGTCATCAGCTCTCTGAAGTTGGGACCATTTTTAAGGTTTTTTTCTACCTTAGCATCGAAGTAAACTGTTGATGACAGGTGTTTATTAGAATTTTGTATTATTAAAATATATTTATAAAAATCACCACAAACCAACTTTCCCTAATGATTCCTCTGCTCAAGGCTGAACTCTTTCAGGAAGGCAAAACAGCCTTAGCTGTTAGGCCATTAGTGTTTTATGGGTGCCATAAATCAACTGCAATTTCTATGCAACTTAATATGCCTGACTTTTCTGAGTCTACTTATAAAGTTTTGTGTGTCAGGCTTTATAGATTCAACTATCTATGAAATCACAACTTGGCCTAATTTGGTAATGTTGTGTAACAGAAGCAAGCTCACTTGAGAAAACTCACTGGCCATCCTGAAATAAAGTTTATTTCTAAACTATTCAAACAAATTATTTCATAAATATTTTGAACTATATTTTCAGCTTGTTGCCAATTAAGATTTGTTGTGTTTGGTCAGATATTGCCTCCTTAAGTATATTATCATGATCTAATATAGGAATAGAAAAGTCACTTATTTGGTGTGAATTAGTACATGAAATATCAGATATCCCACACTGATCAAGTGATTAGTCCACCTCTGTTTCTACTCTACATAATCAGTGAATAAGCCATATTTTTCATTCTGAGAACTAGAAAACCTGATGAAAGGCCAAAATATTATTAAATTCTGAGACAAAATTTACTTTTATAGCTTAACACATTTCTAGTTTAAGGCAACCCAGTGAAAAATAACTTGCCATCTCTGCAAGATGTTCAAATGGGAACGCAACCAAGCACACATACAGGTTTTGTAAAAAAAGACAGCAAGTTGTAATTATTTAACAAATAAAATAACAGCTAGTTTAAAAAATGGAGGCTGCATCTCCAAACTATAGAACACAGTTGTTACTTTTCAAGAACACTACACATAACAAGACTTGAGAAATTGCAGAAAGCGACGTTACATCTACATCTTCACACGTGAATATGAAAGAAAAACAAGAATGTTTTTGTGGCTTAACTGGCTTAACTGAAAGTTGGATGGAAGCACTGATAATTCACTGCTTGCTTTCCCCCTGCTGATACCAAAATGAAATGATACAGCAGCTTGTTAACCAGTAATCCCAGTAATCTTGGATTCCTCCTGCCTGGGGGTCTGTCACCAATGCAGGAGGCACCTATAATGCAGCCTCTCACTCCAATCTCATTCTGGCAGCATGGAATCGAGCAGCAGCTACAGAGCCTGGCTAGGGAAATGGGGTACATGCTCAGAAAGCTCATGTTAAGCTTTATGCTGCCAAACCTACTGGTACCAATACTGAACTAATGCTGCACAAGCTACCAACTCCAGGAAAACCATATCAATAGCTTGTCACATTTTCCTTTAAGCTTTATCAGAAGCTGAGTGGCTGCAGAGTGAGAATCCACTGGTCAGTCTACTTTTTGATCTATCACAGAGGGTTTTTGTGTCTTTCCTAACATTTTTTGTCTTGATTTCCTGTGCTATACAAAGAGAGATATTTTCTAAAGTCTTCTAAAATCCGTGGATGGATAGTGTCATGCACAGTAAATTCAGAGTGCTGTCATATGCAGGCATGTCTAGTTTTATGTCCTCCGATTTCCTCATCTATAGAATGAGGATTGTTTTATGTGTCACTAAGAGGTTGCATTCATGAGTATCAGTCAAGTATTCTGAAAACTTGAAAATGGAGACAGCATTCAACGAGTTTGCTTATTAGTTTCACCACATGCATACTGCATGAAGATTAACTCTACAGAGAGGCCAAGGAGCAGGAGATGGGGAACAGTGATGTTACAGTGCCCAGGGTGATATTAATGACCATTATAAACAGATGATACTTTATCAACTGACTTATGTTGTTTGGCTATTTGTTGAAAATTGGTTTTATAGGAAATGCGTAATTCATTTTACAGATCTATTGTACTAAGAATGAGCTACTCCCCCAGTGGTACCAGTCAGGTTCCTTTTGGCAGGATGCTGAGCCCTTCTTAAAATCCAAGCCAAAAAAAAAAAAAAAATTGCAGGCAGTTCACAGGATTGAAATGTCATGATTTGTCCTTTATGAGGAAAAGTCACACTGTTAACACCTAAAACATATGTTTGCACACTGTCCACAATACTGGGTGCTCCTCAGAAAACAGAGCAGTTGGACAAAGTATTGGGGATACCACTGTATTTTTCCTGACCTACTTGGTTACTATATGTATATGTGTGTGTGTGTATATATCACAAGCTGTTTGATTAATTTAACCACCATTTTATGTATATAGATATATAGATATAAAATTAGCTAAGAGCACTAGAGCTTGTCACACTGAAAACTACTGACCAGCTAATATCCAGTGTGTCTGACCTTATTATAGTTCCCCAAGGAAAGAAGATCCTTATGTAATGAGTAAAGAGGTGCTGAGTTTAGTCAGACATCACTTTCCCTGAAGGTGGTCAGAGCCCTCTCCCCACTGCATGCCTTGCATGTGTTTGCCATGGGCCTTCTGGTATGCAACAGCTTTCTGGTGAGCAATCTGCACAGGAACTGTGGGATGAAGTGTAGCTGTTAGAGCAGTAACTGTGCAGCCATACAGCAAAGCTCATAGCTGCAGGATCAGAGGGGACAATAGGGAATGTGGAGTGAGTAACACTAACATCTGAAATACAAGATGCAAGTCATTCTAGGTATTAGAAAAAAATGGAAATTAAAGAATGGCTGGAGTAAAACAATGAAAATGGCTTCACTGGCCAGGTCAAAGCAAACAGTGTGATAAAAGCATGAAAGGAAGAAAAACAGATTAATTGATCTCAGTAGTATTGTCAGCATGGAAGAAGTAAGGAGATTAACTTCAGTAGTTAAGCATGCAAAAGACAATATGACTTCCTGCAAATAAAATGAATATGGTACACACTGTCCTTGTTCTCTGTCTCCACTACAACTTCACAGAAGTTAAACAGAACTTCTGTTGCAGTCTTGGGGCCAACTGATAAGTACAATCTTTGTACTGGAGTCTGTGGCAGATCAGTAAATATGGGAAATGGGGTTTACGTAGCATTCCACACAGGTCATTTAACAGAAGCAGGAGATGTGAGAAGGCTTATTGGAAAGAAAGGTCATAGATTAAAGGAAGATCTTGCAAGTAAACATCAGGCTACATTGTGGCAGACTTTATGGGCCTTGTGAGATGCTAGACACCTTCAAGCTTTTCTTGATCTCAAAGGTTTGAATACTAGGACAATTCATGTTGGAAAAGAGCTCAGAAGGTCTCTTGTCTGATCTCCTACTCCAAGCAAAGTCAGCTACAAGATCAGGTTACTCAAAGCTTTATCCAGTTAGGTCTTGAAAACCTCCAAGGCTGGAGACTGCAAAATCTCCCTGGACAACCTGTTCCACTGCTTCTCTGTCATCATCTGCATCTTCTTCTATATCATCTGAGAAATTAATTAATGCTTCCAGTTGCCAAATATCTCCTATATCTGTTCCTGGTTCATCCTCATTGATAGTGGCACCTTAGAATTTTTTATTCTGCTAAGGAGGCATAACTAGCTGATTTTTTTTTTACACAGTTCACACAGTATGAGCTGTGGCATTGTGAGGAGAATAAGAGTCAAGTAAGACGATGCTGTTCTATAAACTTAACCCCCCACCTTTGTTCACGGGATCATAAAGCATTAGAGGATGGCCATGTTATGAACAGTCTCACAGTTGGTATATTTAAATTCTGTAGGCTGAAAGGCTCTAGTGTAGTGCTTTTAGGAGAACCACCTGACTTCTGTACAAGCTGAAAACATTCTCACTGTCATCAGAACAAGGATTTCAGTCCCCAGGGATGTTTTATGAAAGAAAAGAAGCAGCTGTACAAGCATTCCTGCCAAAATAATCAACAAACAGTAACAGTAATTGGAGTACATGGCTGTATATTTTGCACCCTGAGAACTGCAGGGAGTCAAAATGAGAGCCACAGCTGTGGAAGAAGTAGTTAAATAGCTAGGGAAAAAGAAAAGGACAGCAAGATAGTCCATGATAAAGATTTTTATTAATTTTGAGGTATTCCTTTGTGCCCTCTGAGACAGAGGTCAGGCTGCCATCACCTCAGCAAATTAAAAATTGGCAACGTCATTTGGGTACCAAACCAAACAATGATAAATGTTCTTCCCACACCTATGCACAGGGTGTGGCACTCTGATCTTGCATCAAATCTCTGTTTGCAGGAAAACAGCTTGCTAGATAAAGCTACTGCCTAGTAGAAGCCTTTCATAATGTACCCTCTAAACCTGGCCGGGTTACCCAGGAAATTTCCTCCAATTAATAATCCTTCCTGTCTGAAGTTGGCATGTTTTGTATAATTCTGTAGACACTGCAGCGTGCTCAAGGACAGAACATTGGCCTGATTACACCACACTCCGTCCTCAGACATAATGCAGAATTTTCAGTCAGGATGTTGCAGCTGTTCCACCACTGTGCATTGCAGTGTTATGCAATAATTAAGGGCAGGAAATGAAGATTACTTCATACCTAATGCAGAGGGGGTGATGACTTTTAAAAATTCTCAGAAGTAAAGTTTTATTTTACGATTAAACAATAAGCAAATAAACACACGAAGCAACGGCACTGAAGTCAAGCAGGAAGGGTGCTTAATGACTTTCAAATGTGAAGAACTGAAAGTACTGCCTAACATCAAATCACAGTAACACATGGAACATGAATTAACCAGAGTTAACTGAGTTTACCAGAAATATTTCACCTATTGGGTCATAAAGAAGATGCTCCACAGGCAGTGAGAACCACTTGATCCAAACACACGGTACACTGATGAGAAACAAACCATAAAGAATTAAACAATAAAATGCTGCTAAATTATTTTCCTATGTATGAGCTCTGTTCTGCAAATTAGAAATTGACAGATATATAATAAATAAACTCTTGCAAAAAGACCTATTTACTAGCTACAGATAAATTGCAAAATCTTAAAGATGAAATAGTTAGAAAAACCACTAAAAATGGTGTTAATGTCTAAGCAGAATTCCCTATGGTTTTATCTCAGTAAAAACTCTAGTAAATGCTTCAGCGGAAAAACAAAGTTCTAATGCTAAAATGCAAATGGAACAAACTTCAGGGAATCCAGTTATTTTTAATTAGTCATGCTAATTAGCACAGTGAAAGCCTCAAAAGTGAAGATGATAACCAACGCTTAGCATTGCCAACTGCCTATCTTCTGATACAAGACAGCTGAGACTACACTGGCATTTGTGCAATTGCTTTAGTACTGAACAGCCAGCAGTAGTTAGTACAGTGCAAGACATTATGCCTTTTTGTTGTTGCTGTTCACTTCTTAAAAGGAACATTTGATCCCACAGTGTAAGATCTATCAGATTCACCCAAGTTCCTGACATTCTGGCCTGCCCTACAACAGTCAGTACTACAGAGCAGATTTAGGTGGATGTGCAAGTCACTGTTCTTTTTGCACACACAACTACAGGAGACTTAGGGGCTCAAATTAATTCCCTTCTGACACTTATTGAAGCATAAGATTTCATTCTCCTTATTTAACTGTACTCTATGACAAACAAATACCATTAGTGCTCAGAAAATTAGTCTATCAAAAAAAAAATCAGCATTTTAAAATTAGGAATTTCTGTGGCACTACATTTCAGTTACCAACCATGAGCAACATAAATATTTTCAGTTCTAAATATATTAAAACCCCACCACTCAGGGCTTTTTCTATTACAAAATTAAATTTAAAAGAGGCAACAATCTCTACTATTTGGATGTCTCTTTCAACCATTTTTCCAGTTCTGATAGAGTTGTAAATAATTCGCCCACATGTCAAACACACAGTACCAGTGAAGTGTCAGATTAGAAAGATAGCTACAGTCAACACTGTTAGCAAACATCTTGCCAATCATCTAGCAAGTATTTCCTCATTTTTGTTCTGCATAGGGCTAGATATGTAGGCAGGATAGATGGTGCAACCTGTCATTAGAAGCTCTGCTGGGAAGAGGCTGAATACTACAAACCTTCTCTTCCTCCACTCCCCCAAATCACTTCCCTATTTACATGTTAGAACACAAAACCTTTACCCTCAGCCTGCTCAGCTTTGTCCTCAGCATCAGAATATGAGACACATTCACAACCTGCAATGGCTAAAAACTGAATTGTCCAGTAACTAGAGTCAAATCTTCAGCTTTCTTCATCAGCTACATGATGAAGTGCATGATGCAGCCTGGTCAAAGAAAAATACCTTCAGTTTTGAAAATCTAAAAGCAGCTTGAGCACTGACTATCAAGATAATATATTGAGGTATAAATTTAATACTGAATATGCTTACCAAGATAAATACTAATATATCCTGCATGGTTTTGGAGCAGAGTAGTGCCTGAAAGAAAACAGCAAACTGCAGTGGTACCAGATGTATATTTAGGTCTGATTCATTGCCTGTGAAATGCCCCCTTTGCTGCTCTCTTTGTACGAATTTTGATTTTGTATGAGTGTTAACTCACCTGAGTTTAGGTTCTAATGACTTCTGTAGACTTGAAAAATATTATTTGAGTTATCCATAATGACTTAAAAATCCTTTTCAAAACAGCATCCGACATCCTCAGAGGTCATCAAGCCTAAGACAAAATTGTCTATCGATAGGCAAGACAGATCAGAAGTGGAGCAAGAACAGCATCTCTTAAGGTATAAAGCTATTTTAAATTCTTTGTTATCCTTAAGAGGTTTTTTTATTATTATCATTTTCTTGCAGGAGTTTCTAAGTACTTAGTATCACCTAACTTCCTTATTTGACAACATAAATACATATGAAACAGAATTCTACAATATAAAGAAATGCTACTAACAATAAACAGAGTATCTAGGATTATTATCTAAAATGGTTATGTGCATATATATATAAACTTGTATTTCTGTATTCACAAACTTGCACACACTTAAATTTATACAAATGAGACCTGAAGTCTGATTAAAGCTGATGAAAATCCTCCAGCAGCAGGATGTTCAAGACTGTGCTGCTTAAATCTCCTGCATGAAGAATGCAATAACCCAAAAAGTTCTTCCCCAGCTAAACCTTGCTCATCTTGCTTTGTAATCAAGTCATTTGATTCAAATTATCTACAAGAGGAAAGCAGCAGAATTTAGCTTTGCAGAGCACTACTCATTTAAGCAAGCAAGATGCAGATCATATAGCCAAGTTCTTCTATAAGACGATAATGATTTTAATTACAGTTTAAAATACCAAATACAAGAGTCAACAAAAAATAAATCCTTTTTACGATTCTTATTCAGAACAAGAAATGCATTTCATTTCCCAGTGTCATCTCTGAACAAAATTTTCCAGTTTTTCAGTCATTCAAATAATGTATTTTATTCTCCAAGTTGTTAGCTGTTAGCTGTTTTATTAAAAATATAAAGGTAGAGCACTAATGGAAGAAGCATACAGTCTGCTGCAGTCTAGTTTAGTGCATGATTGAAAATAAGCCTGACAAAGTCTCCTGGCAACACTTTGTGGAAAACACAGTAAACAAATAAGTGTAAGTTACACGAACAGTAACTGAATGCTAGAGCCTTCATTTCTTAGCCAAAAATACTTCCAATGGCTTTATGTGCAGCTGAGGAGCTGTTGCATCCATTTCAGTAGCAAACAATATATGTTAGGCTGTATACAGTGGACTTAATTAAAAGAGGATTAAGAGTCAACTAAATACTTCAGATAAAAAATGAAATGCAAAAAAAAAAAAAAGTGCAATTATTGTCTTCCTCTGATTTTTAAAGAGATCATGACCTTCTAGATAATACAATTTTTTATCAGATATCTTAATGTCATCTCTGCAGTACCTGTGTAAGTAAATCTGGGTAAATCTGATAGTTACAAGGACGATTAAGCCTTTTCAGCAGGTGTTGGCCAAACCTGCTCTGCTTTAATTGTGCTGATTACTGTGTAAATTCTAGAACAGTTGTGACAGATTTATCACTTTAACTCTGCTTACCTCTAAGCCAAGCACAGGCTGTGACACCACTGTTGAGGGGCTTAGATGTAGGGGTTTTTTCCTACTGGAACAGGGAACTTAAGAATCCCTGCAGTCAAATCTTAACCATACTCTGTGTCTAAGAACTGCTTTAAATTTTGAATTGTCTTTTGAGCTCTGAACACTGTCCATAAGAGGATTTTGACCAATTCATTATCACCTGGATAATCATTTTTCAGGATTTCATTGAGGGTGAAAATAGCAGAGAAGGCTAAGAAGAGACAAAGAAAGTAAAAAATAGTTGCCCATTTTCCCTTCTTTAGAGAGAACTTTTATCCTTTTGGACTGAAATAATTCCGGAAATGTATGCTCCTTCACTACAATTTCTTGTCATGCCTCTCGTTTTGCTCTGGTCTGGAGAGAGTCAAATGGAGTCACATCTTGTATCTTGTTTATGTTGCTTGCAATTTTACCATTTTACTAATGGCCACTCTAAATTTTCCTCCTTTATGCCATATAAACTGATGCTGACATGACCGTCACTTCAACCTCTTGAGACTGTAAGCAAAATTTGGCAAAGGTTGTTTATTCTAAATTCAGTAGTCTTATTTCTGACTTCCACTGCTAACCAAGGTCACCACTTCTGAGTAAGTCTGTCAAGTTACACTGAGAATCTCATAATATTAAAGCCTTGTAAAAAGGTTTTAAAAGTTTGCTTTAATAGTATTAACTGAACTTACATTGCGTGTAGGCTGAGACATTAACTTAGAAGTATCTAGTGCTAGTTTGGGGTTGTTTTGTTTTCCAGACAGCTATTGTACTGATTTCTGAAGTGCTAAATACCAGTACCTTTCTTTAAAGAAATGTCAAATATTTATAAAAAGGATGTTACTCAAATGTTCAATGTTACAAAAATTTATGATTTATCTAGGCTACCTCTCTCACACATGATAATGTATGTCAGTGGCAGAAAGACAATAATTCTATTACCTAAATTACTGTTAAATTCAGAGCCATGGGCAATGTTTTGCTAAATATTAAACAATTAAAATGTAATGATACCTCTCCTTCCATTGTGGTTATTCTTGCTCCAAATGATGAATTAATGTTTTAAAAAATCAGCACCGAAGATAGCAGCAGTGCAGGCAGCATCACTGCATTTTAAGTAACTGTATCAGACACAGATAAGGCAAACATTCAAAGCCTATCAGCATTTACATTGCTGGTTTCTCAGTTCTAGTGGTTCTGCCTTGAAAGAGAAGGAAATCTTTTGAGGGCTATTACACTACCTGAAACATGAGATTCTTACACCTCACAGTAGTTACAGCCTTCCCTTTTGTACTGCCATAGGCCCTTCTTCCTTAATTGTAATAGCTGTAGTTACTCCAAAGAGCATGTTAAAAGCAGGAAAAAGTATAGGATCAGTGATGGTGTTTCACAGGAGAGTATTTGGGGAAAGCAGTTAAATTTCAGTGGTGTTTAGACTTTAAAGAAGATGGCAATCGTACTAAAGCTTAAGGCACAGCAACTTGCAGCCAGGGAATTTTGCTTTTCCATTTTATGTCAACATGAAATATGGAAATGTTTTGTTCTGTGATAACCCAAAATAAATGTTTCATGAACTCTTTTCAATGAGCTTTTCTGTCAGAGCTCACCTAGCTGTGGAATGCTTAGTCTGCTGCTCCATGAGAACTTGATCAGAATATTTTCCTTCCAGCTACTGAGATGAAGGGTCTAGGTTGCCAAGCAAGCATGAAGGTTTAAAACAGTCAACATAAAAATTGTGATAAAATTAAAATAGACACACATTTGCCATTCAGTGCAGTGAATATTTCTGCAACTAGTAGTTTTCTGACTGTGACATCATAAAGCAAAAATTGCCCAATTTTAAATATGGAAATAGTAATTTAAACATGGAAATACTAATGCTCATAGGTGGAACATGAATAAAAGCCAGGACCCCCAAGTTCTGTTCCTCACCCTGCCAACTCCCACAGCTTTGGCTTAGACTTCCTCCTGCCTTCCTCAGTCAGGCATTTTGAGTTCTATGGACCATGAAAGCACTTAAATATCATAGTCATCATAAATGGATGGTGAACAAGTGTAACCCTCAAGACTGAAAGTTCTACTAAGGGTTCAGCTTCTTTGGATTCCAGGTTGTTTTGCCATGTGTGCTGGCTGATTTGTACGAAAGCTTCAAGTAGAGAGAAGAAAAATAAAAATAAAACTGGAGAGGAATAAGGACAGTGGGTAATGGCATAAAAGGGAAGCCTTCAGCACAGCCTAAGACAGAAAGAATGAAGTTTAAAAATAAATGAAGCACAACAAGCTGTTTGATAACATGGCCTCCGGCACATTAGAATTTGAAAACTGAAGTGGTTCCTTTCAAATATCTCCAAACCTGGAAAAACCATCTCTCTCCTTGGTGTCCAAGTTGCTCTATTTTCCCAGTAGCAAGAGCTAAGTTCAAATTTATGTGACAATGAGAACAAAGGCACAAAAAGCGCATGAAAGCAACACATTTAATAAAACAACCTAGGCAAGATCCCAATTCAACTGGGCATCTTAGAGCAAACAGCCTTACCTTCACTCTTGCCTCAGAGAGCCTTGCAAAGGTATTATGCATTTCCCCCTTTCTCCAGCCTGCTCAGACATGTTCTGTCCTGCCCAAGCTCACACTTAGGCAGGTCCGTTGTGTATGGAACATGCTTTATGGGGCTGTAACCTATCTCAGCCGAAATTACCAAGTCCCTCTTTCCAGGAGACCCATACCATGGCAGCAAAAGCAGGCTGCTCATCCATACCTTCAGCCCATCCTGCTCAGGCCTGCCTACTCCTTCAAAACAATCTAATCTCTGGGTCTTATCTTCCAGAAAATATCACTTGTACACAGTATTAAACACAGTACTTACTGTCATGGAGGCACTCCCAACAGGAAAGAGAAGCAAGCCCATAATTATCCCTCCAGTCTTCTTCAAACTTCCTAGCTCAGCTTCCAAAAAGCAGACTTACTGGGCAGGTTGACTCCTCACTCAGAGTGTTTTTGGTGCAGTTCTCTTTTCCTTTTCTCATTAGGCAGAAATATTAGCACTAATCTGATTTTATATCATGATGCCAATCCAAGGTAATCCAAATTAGGCATTGGTCTATCCAATGTTCCTGAGCAGTTCTAAGCCTCTCACACCCCTGGTCTTCGGTGGCACCAACAGAAAAGCTTCCAGCATCCAGGCACCAGGCCCTCCATCTTCATAGTGCAAACAAAATGCCTGTTTTGTAAGGCAGATCACTTGATTTTTTAAGATCCCTGAACATTCACTGCTCAAAATGTGTATCTGGAACTCTGATCCCATATTCAAACTAGATGGTTACTGCAGTAAACCTGTGCATTGGTCATTATCAGCATGTGAGGAACTGCCCTGCAAGAGACAAACCCAAATCTTTTAGTTCTGCCTTTCTAAGTGAAACCGGCATTAACACAAATCTCTTTTAAAGTCTAACAAACTGCACAACAAATTGTTCTACACCAAGGAAGCAAAAGTTACGAAAATTAAAGGTCAAACTGTCTTCTCAACTACAGCAACATAAGACCAGGAGAAAGGCTCTTGTCTTCAGTTTTACATTGAAGTCCACAGAGTGGACTCAGAAAAGTCTGTTTTTAAATCCTCTCTTACTTAAATCATCAGTTGAAAGACCACTGGGAGTATTTTACAAATAAGCTGTTTGATTCAGCATTTTTAGAAGCTTTGAGGTATGCCATCAGATTGTAAAAACTAATGAGAGACTGATGATAGTTCCCAGCTATTTGACAACAGCCTTAAAATCCTCCATGGGAAAGCGGTGAAATTCTGCTTTTAATTAGAAAATTAATAATTTTATGCTTGTGAACTACACAGAATTTTTGTGCAAAGGAGTACTCAGATTGCTTTAACAGTGTATCAGAAGTAAAGAGCTGAAAAAACTGACTGTACTTCAAGACCATAAAAGTGCTCAGACTTCTTGTTTTACCTGCAGTGACAGGACTTTTAAAGCAGAATGATTATAGGCTTTGCAAGGTTTCTTGCGTAATTGACAATCCAGATACTTAACCCAAGGAAAAAAAAACACTAACATTTGCCTACATTCCAGTATATATATCCAGATCGCTGGCTGTATAAATTAACCTAACTCCCTTCAAATCCTGATGTCTCAGACAAATTAGCAGAAGGATTACCATAAAGCAAACCCAACTAATTTCAACCATTCGAATTTTCTTAGACTGGTATAAATTAGCAAATTATTAAAATATAGGTTCAACTATGAAATTAACACAGAGACTGATGTTACGTCTCAGAAGTTACTCATGTGGATTATGATGATAATAATGTCTGAATATGAAATAACCCAAGATCAGAACTTTGGAACATCAGAGGATGTTCCAAAACAGACAAAAACCTACATAAAAGCAATATCCTCTGACTGTGCTGTCCCCTTTTAGAGACCTCATCTACCTTACATGGCTGGCCCCACTCTTTCTTGGACTGTCTCTGAGCAGCCAGCACAGTTTCGGCTTGCTCTCTTGTGGCCAACATTAGAGCTACAATTGTCCTGGTGCTACTCCCGTCCAAAGACCTGTGTGAGTGGTTCTTCTAAAGCACGACAAGTTTCCTCAGATTACAGTCACTTAGAGCTGAACCTCATAAACCACTCAGACTTGAACCCATAACTGATTACGGTGGCTTAACATGTTACCAAGCATCAGCTGAGCAATACAGAACCGAGTACATGCAGATTTCCAGCCTGCAGCAAAACATGGAAAAGTTGAGGCTGCTAAGCCTGCAAGGCAGTATCAGTCCTATCCTGTGCTTTTGACACAAATGTACTACTAACACCATGAACAGAGATCTTTAAGACTGACAGTGCCCTCACAAGGATGGCCTCACCTTTTCAGCATGCTTTTAACAGCAGCCTTTTGGAGCTTGAGCTTGGTTATTTAAAGATTACTGTTTTGGCCATGTGTTTGCTAACAGGTGATGGCAACCTCAAAGACCTTCTGGCATCAGTTACTACTTCCCGGTTTTTAGCCGTTTACATGACTTGTTGAGTAAATTGTGTTGTTTTGCATATTTTTAACGAGACAGGATGCTGAAAAGGTGAGGACTTTAAAAGACTGAAGTATTTCTGGATACGTTTTTAACAGTGTATCAGGCATTATTAATCTCCAGAAACAGTTTTATGCAAGTAAAAAGAAAAATAGTTTACAGCACCAGAGCTGGCACAAGCGCACAGGCAGAAGCAGAATGACCAGAGATGTGTCACTGAATGACATTGCCTGCTTAGCTGTCAGCCAGATGAGCTCTAAGCCACCGCCCCAGCTCTCAGGAATAACACTGCAGGCACATCGCAACACCAGAACTGCAGCAGCCCTGAAATAAGCTTGGATGCAGATGACACCACTCTGCACCGGGAGGGAAAAGATGCTGACCTTTTCCTTTGTTGAGTTGCAAACACAGCTGCTCTTATTGTGGGTATGACTGTAATTTCAGGAGTGATCTTGTCACAGGAATCCATTCATTTTAAAAAGGACCTATCAAAAGCCTCCTCCATATCAGCAGAAGAACCACCAATTTGTGGTAAGACCAGAAGTTAAAAACATTCCACATTTGCTATTATGTCTCAAAACCATTATCATCACTCTTCTGAACCAATCAATAAAACTGAATGATGGATTTTTGATTAATAAACATTAACTGCATTTATTACTGAACATAAAAAGAATAATCAGTACGGAAATTACACTTTGACTACTGGGTTACTTGATCATCAACCTTTGTAACATACGAACAACAAATAAAACACTTCAGAAGCAGAGGGCTGGGACTTAGATTAAATAAATTACTCAACAGAACAACTACAAAGCGCACTGAGCAATAGCACCAGAACTGATCGGTGTGACCCAGATATGTGTATTTCTTCTAGAATTCAAAGGACAAGCCCGAGAACCGCTCCAACCCCAGGGCAACAATTCCGCAGCAGATTCAGTTGCTCTGCTTTGGGACTGCTGGAATCACAGCAGCACTGCGCACTGCAGAGAAAAACAGATCACCTCCCTCACCTGTCCCACCTCACAGCCCCACATGCTGCCGTGGTGAGGCAAGGCTGGAGGCACAAGTGTGTGCTTAAAGGTGGAGGGAAGAGCAAGACTGACCTTTTAGGGAAGTGTAACCTCAGTTTCTCTTTCTGTTAAAAGCAAATAAGCATCATGTTTGCACATTAGTGTCAAATATTCTTATAGCCTAATTGTCTTTTTTCATCCTTCTACTAGGAGCCAAAATCCTTATTCTTCCTCTACTGCTGCCAAAAATTTTGATCAACATCACAGACGTTCCAACCAAGCTCATGGATACAACCAAGGGGCAATCTTGCTCACAAACTCTAAATACTATAAAAATATATAATATGTATGATTATGTGAGCCATAAAGCAAAAAAAGTCAACATTCTTTACCTCTCTTACTAAAATGGCAAATATTTCAAATGGTTAATGAAGATTTGAACTTTATTTGCACTGCAGTCAGTACCACAAAGACCACAAGTGGGATAGAAATCTCATAAAATCCTACAACTGAGCAGTCTGTAAGTTTGGATTACTCCTGAGTGTTTAGAATAATTATTCAATGTTTGAAAAGAAAAAGAGGGATAAAAATGCGACAATAATGTATTTATAAAGACCGGTAGACAGAAGCATCACCGTGACATATCTATAGTAGAATGGAAGAGATGGAGAAGTGTTAAGATCATCTTAGGTGGATGGTCTTAAACATCCATCTTACGTAATAAAAACCTCATAGAATCATAGAACGGTTTGGGTTGGAAGGGACCTTAAAGGTCATCTCGTTTCAACCCCCTGCCATGGGCAGGGACTAGATCAGGTGACTCAGAGCTCTGTGCAACCTGGCTTTGAACACTTCCAGGGAAGGGGCTGCCACAGCCAACCTGTGCGAGTGTCTCACCACCCTCCGTGTAAATAATTTCCATCAAGTATCTAATCTAAACCTGCCCTCTGTCAGTTTGAATCCACACCCCCTTGTCGTGTCACTACATGCTCTTCTAAAAAGTCCCTCTCTTTCTTGTACAAACAAGTCCTAATGATGAACATAATGAAACATATGATCCTAATATCTGTAAATAGTGTATTATTCATATGTCTCCTGTAATACCTTTACGCAAACCGCTTAAAGGGGTTTGACAGCCCGCTGCCCGACAGCAGCCCGGGGGGGTCACACCACACCAAGCCGGCTCCTTCCTCTTCCGGGTGTTTCGGGCACACTCCACAAGGGGCACAGTTTCCAAGCCTCATTCCAAACATCTTCTCCACCTTGGGCCTGTCCCGATGCCCTCCCCCCTCCGTGACACGGCTCCCGGGAACTCTGCCCCGCCCGAGGCAGCCGGCGCAGTCCCGGCTTCCCCCGGGCGGGGGCGCGAGCCCCCTCAGGATTCGCGCCATCCGGCTCGCGCCCCTGCGCGTGCTCGGCCGCGCCTGCTGATTGGTGCTGTTCCGTGCCACCCCGCCCGCGCGCATGCGCTCTCTTGCGACCGGCCTGGGCCGTGCGTCGGAAGGTGCGGGGGTGTCGCTGCCGCCGGGTGTGAGCGCCCGGGGCCCGCCGGGGCGATGTCGGGCCGCCCGCCGCGGCAGGAGGATGGGGAGAGCGCGACGCTGCGCCACAAGGAGGAGCTGAGCCGGCGGGTGAGCGGAGGCGGCTGCGTGGGGCCCTGCTGCCGGGGTCTGGGCCCAGGCGCGGGCAGCCCCCGGAGCCTGTCGCCTCGGGTGCGAGCAGCGTGAGGAAGAGGAGGGCGGGTGCTATCAGGGACCGGGGCTCTTGTGGCCGGGCTTGTGCCGTCGGGCCCCGAGAGCGTCCCGCGTGTAGCGAGCCCCTATTGCCTCGCTGATAGCTCGCTTGTCAGATTGGCATTTTGGGTTTTACTGCTTCAAGTTGAGCTTGAAATATCAAGTGAGGCGCAGTGAGATTTTTCTCACAGAATCGCAGAGTATCGTGAGTTGCAGGAGACCCCCAATGATCGAGTCCAATTCCTGCCCTTTACAGGACACCCAAGAATCACAGCATGTGCCTGAGAGCGTTATCCAAAAGCTGTTTGGACTCTGTCAGGCTGGTGCTGTGACCACTTCCCTGGGGAGTTCAGTGCCCAACCAGCCTCTGGGTGAAGAACCTTTTCCTGATATCCAACCTAAACATCCCCTGACCCAGCTCCAGGCCATTCCCTGTGGTACTGTCACTGCTCACCAGGGAGAAGAAATCAGTGTCTGCCCCTTCACTTCCCCTCCTGAGGAAGTTGTAGACTGCTGTGTGGTTTCCATTCAGTCTCTTCCAGGCTGACAAACCAAGTGTCCTCAGCTGCTTCTCATATGGCGTGCCTGTAGTACCTACTTCAGCTTTATCTGCCCAAAATGTCCCAAAGGATTTCTGCCACAGAGGCTGGTGCTCCTTGTGCATCCACTCCATCTTCCTTGGTGCCCGTAGCTTTGCTCAGTACGCAATTTGCCAAGCCCTATGGAACTGCTTTCACTCCAAAAAAACCTCATAGCAACCTTCCAGTATCCCAGGGGGAAGCCAGAGGGGGCTCTTCGTCAGGAACTGTAGTGGTAAGACAAGGAGTAATGGGTACAAATTGAAAAAGGGCAAATTTGGGTTAGATACTAGGCAGAAATTCTTTCCTCTGAGGGTGGTGAGGCCCTGGCACAGGTTGCCCAGAGAAGCTGTGGAATGCCCCATCCCTGGAAGTGTTCAAGGCCAGGCTGGATAAGGCCTGGAGCAACCAGGTTTAGTGAGGTGTCCCTGCCCATGGCAGGGGCAGGTTGGGCCTAGATGATCTTTAAAGTTCCTTCCAACCCCTTCACATTCCATGATTCTATGAGAAAGTTACTTCTGTATGGCCATGTTGTATAGAGCCAGTGATGTTTTTGATTGCCTGGGAAGCTGGAAAGCTGGGACATCACAGAGCTACAGGTTGTCACTTCTGTTGTGCCTAAGTGGCTGGTTTAGTTCACAGCAGAAGATGGCACTGCTGCTTTGCCTGTTGGTGTTGTAGATGTAAGACATTAATGTAGCTGCTGGAAGAGTTGTACTTTCAGTGTGCCATATTCAGTTTGCCTGGCCTCGCTGTGTGGCAGCTTCCTAGTGTTGCACCAATTCCAGGAGATACAAAGGAAGAACAGAGAAACCCATGTTGTTTGCTTCTAACAAAAAGCATTGTGCCCTCTGAACAGATTTTGTTGTAGTTTTTGGCTTTTGCAGTAGTCTTTCTGATTACTCTTTAGTATTCACAGCTGTCATTGTAAAAGAAAATGGGAATATCTGCCACATCTGTCAGTGCAGAACAGAGTGGTAAATCCCACTAAGGAAGTTAATGTAAAAATCCAGAGCAATAGAAAGGCTTCCATTGCTCCTAATACAGTTCTAGAGTATTTGGGTTTTCATTCATTTCATTTTGAATCTGGAGCATACCTGTGATTATAAAGTGTATTTTTGATATTATGCTGAATTTTGTTTTCTAAAGTTATTTGATGTTGTATTAGTTGTGTACATGTTTTCTTCTGAGGGGGATAAATGTGCTCTCTGATTATAAATAGCTATAGGTACTCTGGCTTCCTAGAGGCTTTTGCGGGTAGGAGAAATACCAATGCATGCAAGTTAACCTGTTTCTAGAGAAGTTAAATATGTAATTTTTATATTTACTTTCTCTTCAGTGATTAATTTGGAGAATAGCAGCTACACAGGCATGTTGCTGTCTTAAAATATCAGTAGACATGCTCATCACTAGGATTATAGTATGATGGCTTATATTTATCATTAAATTCAAATGCATCTTTTGCCTTTCAGATTAAAGAGCAGAAGGTTGTAGTTGATGAGCTTTCTAATTTGAAGAAGAACCGGGTAAGATTTTACAAATTTGCTTTTGACTACTTCATTCTAGCAGAGAAATAAACATAGAGACAAGAAGGGAAACAAAATCAGAACATGCTGTCTTTCGTTTGTTTTAATACAGATTTTAATACACATGTGGTCTGCTGTTCTCAGAATAATTTGTCCTGCAAATGATTTGATTGTGTGTACTTGTGCAGTGTAACACAGTATGTTGTTGGGATTTTTTGCTTTTTTTATGTTTTATTTGAGTTATTTCATTAAGATGTTTGAGTTGATCACAAGGGTTCATGAGGTGTTCGTACTTTTTCTGTGCATGTGTTTAAAATAGATCCCTTGTGGATGAGGAAAAGAGAAATTCAGAATTGTCTTGGGTTGAGCATTAAATGCTTTTGATGGTACAGCATTAAAATGTTGGTGTTGGCAGGGCAGAACTTAACTTGTTCACTTTTATATCAGGAGCGTCTCTTTGGACCCACACCAGCTTCTGCTGCAGTGTGGTTCCAGAATCTGCTGCTTTGACTTAATACAGTGTGGGTTTTGTTTTACAGAAAGTTTATAAGCAGCAACCCAATAGCAACATATTCTTCCTTGCAGACCGAACAGAAATGCTGTCTCAATGCAAAAGTAAGTTTGCAGTGTAAAAGTATCTCAGATAGTTGAATATTTAAAAGCTGTATTTGTAGCTGATTTCAGAGGTATGTTAAAATGAGAAACTGGCAGCTGTGTGTCAAATAGAAAGTAATAGGAGAATGGATAATAGAGGTAATGATGGAACAAGCATTAGAATATTATAAATTTAGAAGTATAAATTTAATTTTCTGGAGTGAACAATTGCTACTTCTCTTTGCTTTGGTTTGGGTTAATAGTGTTGCCATTTTAATTGTCAGTTCCCTTTTCTTACTACAAATGTTTAAGTCATACTGATTATGTAGATAGGAGTTGGCCTTTCCTGTTGCACCGTGGCTTTCTTTGGAAGAAAAAAAAAATCATCATCCTTGTATAATTAAAGAGGAACATGCTACAGTAAGCTTATATAGCTTGTGTTAGTAATGATGGAACACAAACATAGCACTTTGGTTAATTAGTGTTTTACGTTTATCACTTTAATTGATCAAGTGGCTGGAATTACTAATTTTGTAGATATACTCTTAAACTTATTTACGCATAAACTTTCATGTTTATGAAAATGATTATTTGTATAATTTTCTCTTACACAGATACATTAGATGAGTTAAAGAAGGCACATCAGGAGCTGGAAAATTCAGAAAAGGCTAAAATCAAGAAGTAGTTCATGTGAATTCCCCGTTCCAATGTGTGGCATTTGCTGTGTTGTTACCTTGTGCAGCCAGCGTGCGATTTGTGATTTCCTTAGTGAAGACATCCTCTGCCATCTGAGAAGACGAGGACCAGACAGTAGCCAACAGCTGATAAAAACTGTGTCTGATCTCTCTTATGAATGTCTGTTTTCAGGCCATGTACTACATTTGAGGGGACTGGTGACTCCTCAGCCTCTGGAAGATGCCAATAACAATATTTTTCTTTGGAATGGAGAAATTTTCAATGGAGTGCATGTAGGAGACCTAGAGAATGATACTGAAGTAATGTTTCATCGTCTGGCTTCATGCAGCAGTGAAATGGACATTTTGTCACTCTTCTCATCACTTCGGGGTCCCTGGTCTTTTATTTATTATGAAGCACCTAGACACAGTTTATGGTTTGGCAGAGATTATTTTGGTCGTCGTAGTTTGCTTTGGCAGTTCAGTAATGAGGTTGACAGTGCTTTCTGTCTCACATCTGTAAGTGGTTGTTCTGAATCAGGCAACCAATGGCAAGAAGTCCCAGCATCTGGAATTTTCAAAATTGATCTCAAAGCTTGTGCAACAACTAAATCTTTGTCTTTAACATTGTTTCCATGGAACTACAGCAGCAGAGAGAAAGCAGTAGAAGAAACGTGCATTAATGTTTTTGACCAAGTGTCAAAAGACTTACCAGACCATGTACGTCTCGTGGGGAATGAATCAAAGCTGTGTCTTAGAGCACCAGTTATCCCCTTAAATAAAACAGTTTCTCAAGCTTCAGGTGCCTGTCCAGGCTCTAATTTTAGCAACATTAACTGTGTGGTTTCTGTAGAAACCCTTCAAGAATTTCTTGCAGAGGAACACAAGAAAACATTAGCCTGTCAGTTTATTGATGTTTTAAATGAAGCAGTCAAGAGACGAGTTCTGTGTCTCTTTAGAGATCAAGATCAGAAAACAAGGGAAATTCCAAGCATGTCTCATAAGAAAGCACATGTTGCAGTGCTCTTTTCTGGTGGCATTGATTCTATGGTTATTGCAGCCCTGGCTGATAAACATGTGCCTTTGGAGGAGCCAATTGATCTTCTCAATGTTGCTTTCATGATGAAAGAGCAAGCTAAGCAAAAGGGTACCACTAAAAGACGTACCAGCCATGAAGTACAGCTTGATTTGCTTTGTCCTCAAGAAAGCTGTCAGGATCTTGATGCTGACACTGGTACTCATTTATCTTGCTTTGATGTTCCTGACAGAATCACTGGTAGGGCAGGACTGAAGGAATTAGAAGCCATTAACCCTTCAAGAACCTGGAACTTTGTGGAAATTAATGTCACACTAGAGGAATTGAAAAAAATCAGAAAACAGCACATTAATTACATAATCTATCCACTGGATACAGTCTTGGATGACAGTATTGGCTGTGCAATTTGGTTTGCTTCCAGAGGAGAGGGTTTTATTAGTAACCAAGGAGAAGAACTGAAGCCATATAAAAGTCCTGCAAAGGTACTGGGTTTTTTTGTTTTGTTTTCTGCCTTATGTTTGACCTCTGAATGTAAAAACAGTTTTGTTGATTCAGAAATCAGCTGGGATCTTTGCTATTC
This sequence comes from Struthidea cinerea, assembly GCA_013397865.1. Lineage (NCBI taxonomy): Eukaryota > Metazoa > Chordata > Aves > Passeriformes > Corcoracidae > Struthidea > Struthidea cinerea. The sequence goes on from VZTI01004089.1 coordinate 141,045, forward strand.
ATAAGGCTTCTGAAATTCAGTGTCAGAATGTAGACTAGTTCTATAATTATAGTATTTGTGTCATTCTAGAGTTAAAAATCCCATTCAGTTCTTTTGTCATGTAATGTGCATGGCTTTTCAGTGAACTTGGATATGCAATAATATGAATAGGAAAAAAATAACCACCATCTATCATTTTTGATTCCGATTTCTCACTTCTCTGTTCCTGATGGTTTGTGTAGGGAAGAACAAACTGTTTTAATTTCAGCTGTTGAAGGCACAGTAATGAGCCAGATGTAATAGTGTTTTTTCTCTTGATAACATTTTACTGTACTTACTGAGTAGTGTAAGTCATTTTTACTAGCTGGTAAACTAATGGTACTCTGGGTGTACATTCAGGTGACTATTTACAACATATGACATAATCTTTGGCAATAATTTTTAAAGGCTGGTGTTTAACAAATGCTGTTTATCATCATAGAAACTAACAAAGACATTCTTCAAATATACTGGTGTATTTGTGATACATATGACATTATTTTGATGTTTTTTCCTTGCTCCACTAGCAGTGTTTGTGTGTACTTTTAGGTCTGATTGTGAACATGATTTGAGTTACCAGTGACTTTACTGGGAATTATTTCAGGCTTTGTAAATGTGTAAGGCACAGCTCCTCCTGATAGGTAATATCTTTAGAAGATGTGTATTAAAATTTTTCTCCTTAAGATGTAGTTAAACATTTAAGATCTGTTACATATTAACTTGCATAGATACGAAGATTTCTTATATTCTGTTTCCTTAGGTTGTGCTTACGGGAATTGGAGCAGATGAGCAGCTTGCTGGGTATTCTCGACATCGTGTTTGCTTCAGAAAAGATGGCTTAGAGGGTCTTAATAAAGAACTTGAAATGGAGTTAGGTCGCATTTCTTCTCGAAATCTTGGTAGAGATGACAGGATCATCGGTGATCATGGAAAAGAAGCCAGGTATTACTGTTTTAACGTAGAGCAAAACTGGTTTTGCCGGTTAGATGCAGTTTTTAACACTCCTAACAAAATCTTAATTGAAACTTCTGTGTGTTTTATTGTCTCTAGTTCTGCTGCAGTTTTGTTAATGTGTACTATGTTGTGGAGTTTTCGGTTTTGTTTTTTAAAAAAAGTGGTCTGTAGTATACTGTGGAAGAGTTACTTAAGGAAATTTAGCAACTTGATTTCCATCTAGAAGTTTAAAGAAGCAGCAACAGATGTTGAAATAGGGAAATTTAAGCTGGTTTTATAATTTTAAGCTAAACAGTCTTTTGCACAGCTTTGAAGTGTTCTGGTGTGGACCTTTGAGGAGTGTCTCTGGAGAATGGCAATGTAACAGTAGTTCTGTATTCCTGTCCATGCAGTAAAGGCACAGTCAATATCCACTATTTCCTGGCTGTTAAATCTGAAGAGTTAAAGAATCATTTTAGTTGTGTCTACTTCCTCCATGCTACCATCAACTTGCAAAAAATTCCTTAGGTGTTACCAGGAGCAGAGGCTGCTCAGGTGCATGAAAGGTTTGTTCATGTGATCTTTATGCCAGAGTTTTTCCAAATCTCTTCTTAGCCGCACGTTTTCAGTTCAGCACAAGAACAGTTGCAGTGGTGGATGTACAGTGCTCTTAACCATGCACGTGATTAGGTGTGAATGCCTGAAATTCAGAATGATATCAGAATCTGTTGTGTAAATCTTTTTGTTTCAAAGTTACAGTGTAGTTTCACACAGTCTTTGCATGTGGTAAAGGGGAAAACCAAGACTCTTCCTATTAAATTTTTAAAGGGTCTTTCCCCACCTGTCTCTCTTTCAGGTTTCCTTTTCTTGATGAAGATGTTGTTTCATTCCTCAATTCTCTGCCTGTCTCAGAAAAAGCTGATTTGACTTTACCTCGAGGGATTGGTGAGAAACTGATTCTGCGCCTTGCAGCCAAGGAGTTGGGCCTGACAGCCTCGACTGTTTTGCCAAAAAGGGCGGTACAGTTTGGATCTCGGATTGCAAAACTAGAGAGCAACAGTGAAAAAGCATCTGACACATGCAGCAGACTGAAGCTACTTTCAGTAGATGAATTATAAAGCTGTATTTTGAGATGTTGCACTTATTCTATATGCAAATTCAGTAAATCTTTAAAGTTTCCTTAGAATGTTTGGTCTGGTTTTTTTACACACTTGGACATAATTATTAAAAATCAGAGTTGTGAACAAGAGACTCACTATGAATGCATCCTGCATTTTTAATTTTTTTGTTGTTTTAATACTGAGAATGCTTAGTTTGGCATAGTAACTGGAATCACTTTGGTGATAGCACACAGCATTTGTTTCTCTAACGGGTGATTTTCAACACTTGTAATCCAAGTGCTGTAACTAAACATAACAGCATTGAAACAGTTTTTATTGAACAAGTTATAGTTGCATTTATTAAGTTACTTTTTAAGATGCCAACCATCGTATCTTTTTTAATTTTGGCACCTTGATGGAATCTTCTTCAACTCTTTTTGAAATGTCAGTTCCAAGGGGAGCTCTAGAAAACAAAGTTAGGAATTTGTTAAAAATTAACATCATCATTGCCATATCACACAGCTGTACAGCTTCACAGACCTTTTTTACAATTGGCACAAGAGTCAAAGTATTTCAGTACATTCCCTGCACTTCTAAGACTGTAACTATTAAAATGATCTACCTGAAGCTGTACCTGGAAATATCTTTACACTAAGGAAGTATTTGTAGCCATTCCAAACTCTAGAAACACAGTTGTGATTTCAAAGCCATCTTCTGGGGCTGTTGTTTTATTTAGATTCTGATTTTAGTTGATAATTCATTTTCAATCTCACTGATGAATGCAAGACACACTAGAGATTCACAGGTATTTCCTATGACAATCTTAAATAATGTATTTTCTACAGCAAGTAAAACTTAGTCTTTTATTCACTGAAATATATACAGCAAATTATTTTTGAAGTAGAATATTTTATAATTTTTCATGTAAAAATTGTAATACATTTTTTTTGTATTGAGACCATCCAAGTTTTTTTCTGAAAAGGGAAAGGGAAAAAACTTGAAAAAAATCCCAAGTTTAAGACCAGCTGGTACTTTTGAAATATCAGCATTTTGTTTGGCCTTAAGCCTAATATCTACACAATCATAGTAGGAAAACACATAGAACTGTTGTGATGTATGGTAAATTAAGTTTCTGAGCCAAAATGAACAAAAGTGCCAGCCACAATCATTTGTATTTAACAACTGCCTTGGAAACTAACTTTTAAAATTTGTATGTGCTGCAAAGACACTCCTCAGCAAAGACACTCCTCAGCAGCTTCTGCCTCTTTTCGTGGGACCTCTTCCCCTTTCACTGCCCACAGGGAGCAGTGAGGAAAGAGACTGGGAATGCAGTCACTTACCTTGGTTCGTAGCGGATGCCATCAGTACTGCGTAGAACCCCTAGTCCTGCACGTAACCTTTCAATGCCATTCCTGAGCAAGAAAGCAATTGCATTAAAGTGTATGTCACAACTCTGAATATGAGCTCATGGTTCAGTCAGCACATAAAGAGGTTCCTGACTCTGATTCCTCTGGTGCCTGCCAACTTTAAACAACATTACAGGAGCACATACAAAGAGAAACAAATCTTACCATGCAATCATAACACCATTATCAGTGCAGAGTCTTGGAGGAGGACACAGTAAAGCAAAATCATTTGCATCTGCCAAATTCTGTAGACCTTTTCGGATGTACTGATTACTTGCAACTCCTCCTGATACAACCTGACAGCATTCCAAAAAGAAAAAAGGCATTAACTCAAAAGTACTGATGGGTCACACACAACTAGGATCCTGTTCAAAAAGGGTTATCAGTTGAAGTTCTAAAGACAGCAATAAATGCTGCATTTGAAGATTAAAACATACTATGCTAAATGAGTTTATTATGCTAAAAGACATTCCTGAAGCATGTCAGCCTAGTGGAAGGTGGCCCATGGCAGGAGGGTTGGAACTGGATGATTTTTAAGGCCCCTTCCAAGCTAAACCAGTCTATGGTTCCGCTGTAACCAGAACAGCTGTCAAGTACTGGGGAGCACAAAGTCAAATTATATGGCCTAAATTGTTATGGGAGATTAGATTAGATAGTAAGAAAATCTCACTCTAGCTTGAAACCCAGCTAAATGTTTGTTTGACCATTACTTCAATCCTGGTATTTTAACAATATAATACCGACTGAGATCTTCCTCACCTGTCAAGGTAGAAAGTACAGTAAGGCATCTGCATCTTCAAATGATGTTATATAGTCAGATATAAAAAGGGAAAGAAAGTATACCCACCAAAGTGGCATTTTTTGATAGTAATATGCTGTTTTTGATGCAGAACAGCATGGCTCGGTATGTCCTCTGGATAATATGAACAGCCACTGCGTGCTGTACGGCAGCAGCAATATCCTTAACGCAGGACAGGATCTCGCCTTCTTGAATACCTATAAAAGTAGATCATCAAAGTGGGTTCCTGAGTGTAGGTCATCAAAAGCTCAGTTTGTGCCTGACTGCCTAAAAATACCTTCTTCTTTTTCTTTTTGTACAATGGCATTATTGACAAGGTTCTGAAGTCCAGAGAAGGAGAAGTCGCAGTTCCGATAGTGCTGCATGGGCAGTCGGAAGGTGAGCAGTTCCTGGTTCCCAGTCTGAGCCAAGTGCTCTATGGCCTTCCCCCCAGCCATGCTGTGGCACTCTGGGTGCTCTTTTAGAGACAGTCTTCGTGCCACCTAAGGAGATGATGAACAACAGACTTGGAATCAGTTCCTCCTGGAACTGCATCACTGTACTGTAGTCCATAGAGTAAAATGTGACACCAAAAAATCCAATCTAATGTGAAATTACAAACAGGGCATGGCAAGAATAAGATGTAACACCAGCCCAGCAGGATACTTTTTTTTTCCTGGAGTATTTAGAAAAGCAATTCTAGAACAATCTGGGCAAACATATGGATCAACAAATTTTGCAGGAAACATTAATTACTCCATTTTTAAGCAATAGGAAACACACACAGACTGCCATACTGTATTACCAGATACACTGGAGCAAAGTTGGTTTCAACTTTTGAAAATCCCCTTTCTGATTCCATGCACTCCCCCAATTTTTTAATTAATATGCACAAATACCATTTTAAAACCTGGTGTCTGAGAACAAAGCCATAAGTGACCAATTTTACAGACTCTAATCAGGGACCCAGAAAACTTAAGATTCTGAAAGCCAAACCACACTTTTCAAACTGTAAAAACTAAAATTAGTGAGAAATGTTTTAATATGCATTGTTTTACACCTGACAGCATCCTTCAAGATACCTCTATCAATCTTCTCAAATTAATACAAGTGCTCTGTATAATAAGTATCAATGAAACTTCCAACACCAGTTTTGGTTATGTTGCCTATTTGCTAAAATATAATTAATGTACATACATTGCAGTTAATGTTTTGTGTACATTCTTAGCAGTCTTTCGTGTCTTAAATATCTTAATGGTGTTTCAAAATAGAAAAAAAGTTACATAAAACTCGCATTGAATTGCTGTCCTCAGGCTGATGATAATACTACCATTATGTAGTATAGATGCAATAATAAGAAGAAAACAACTAAGAAAAAGTGAGGAAAGAAAATATTACCTTATCCAGCATGTCACCTGGTGCGATGTCGATGGACTGTCCAAGCAGGAGGAAATCTGAAACTCCTTGTGCTACTGCCAAGAGACAGTGGCCTCCAGAGATTAGGAGAACTAAGAAGGGAAATTCCAGGTGATGTGTGAGCCTGATGGTCAGTGCGTGAGCCTCCATGTGATGGATGGGGATGAAGGGTTTCTGGTGCCTGTTGACCAAGCTCCGGCTGTACTGCAGCCCCACGCCCAGGCTCAGAGCGAGCCCGGGTTTCACTGTAGTCGCCACAGCCGCAAGATCAGCTACAGAAACGCCGCTGGCACGAAGGGCCTCTTGTACCACCTGCTCGATGTTTTCTCTGTGAAGCTGCTGTGCCACCACGGGAATTATTCCGCCTGTTCTAGTAAAACCAAGGAATTACAATGCATTGGTATTTCATAACAGATAGAATGCCATAAAAATAGTTTTCAGGCACTTCTTAACCTAGTCATATCCTGCCTGTTTCCTTAGTGCATTCTCAAATGCCTTGTTTACTGTCAAGAGAACTGAAGAGAGCTTAATTATCAGTAGAAGGTCAGAAAAGGATGTAACTTTCCCTTTTTTGGTACAGATGCTTTTAAAATGCATCTCAACACTGTTCCAAAACAATGTAACTTAATATTCACAACCCCTCACTTGTCAGTTCATGTTCTTAACCACCAATGCTTATATTTGATTATTTCCCTTTAAAAAGTCAAGACATTTGGTGATTTTAACAGTAGCAATGATTTCATCTTTTATTCAAGCTAGAGAAGTAATCTGTCTCTCTTTGAAAGAAAATACTGGCGGAAACTTGTTAAATGCATGGCATTTCTTTCCTCCCCCTTAGTACTAGCTCAGTGTGTGCTGTGGCCCAAACGATGTATCTTCACACCCACCCACCACTTACAGAGTCTTATGGAGCAGGCAAGACTCTTATATAGATGATCTAAGTAATAATAACAAAATCGTTATTAAGGCAGAAGCCTTGAAGAGAAGTCTATTCTTACTGTAAATGAACCTCCTTCTGACAGTGCAGTGCTTCTCCAAGAACACAGCCAGCTTCATCCACCACAGCAGCGCCGGTGTCGTCACAGCTTGTCTCTATTCCCAAAACCAGTCTGCGAAAACGCTGCTTTCCAGAGTGAGCAGAGCTGCTCCTCAGCCACGCAGCTCGGCCGTGCTTAACTGACTGCAAAAGGCTTTTGGCAATACTGCTCATTGTTTATAATCTACCTAGTGGTTATGTCTAGAAGAGAATTGCATAATTTATTATTACTGGAGGGTTTTCAAGCACGTGTTCCGCTGATTTTCTGAAGAGCTTTTAAAGTTATGAATGGCCACACATGACATTTAAGATCCTAAGAAAAAATAGTTGGGAGGTAACGTTTTGTTTTACCTGAATTACGTGTGAAGAGAGTTCCTCACCACGCTTGCTGGTGGTGCCCCTTGCAGCCTTAAGGGAGGTCACAGCCCGTCCGTGGCCCGCAGCAGAAGCGCCCGTGAGTGAGCGCTGCTGTGCGGGCAGGGCAGGGCTGGTCTGGCCGCTCTGCCGCTTCCCGTCACGGGCTCGGCCCCATCCCCGCGGATCCTCGTCCCGCCCGGCCAGGGGGAGCGGCGGCCGGAACCCCCCGCCCGCGTCGCGGCGCCCCCGCGCTGCCCCCGTATCGCAACGCCGTCACCCCGCCCCCCGCCCTCCCNGCTCGGCTCCCGGCCTCGGCCCCGCCCCGCCGGGCACAAGGGGCGGTGCTCCGGGCCCGGCGCAGTCGCCGTGCAGCAGGGCGGCCGGGAGCGCCGAGCCCTCGCCAGTCCTCCGCAATCCAAGGGCTTTGTCCCGCCGCCCCGAGGCACCCTGGCCCCGCGACCTGCGGACGCTAAATTCGGGCCGTGTCTTGTAGTCCCTGCCCCTCGGCAGCGACTGTCAAAGGTTGCACAGACTAGTGATGGCTATTATTTAAAAATCAGCCAGTTACCACTTTCTGTGCAAACAACACAAGGTACTAGTTACTTCCAATTGCTAAAGAAAATTCATAACTCATTGCTTTTTTTAACAGCATCTTTATCGATAAAGTAAATAGCCAGAAAATACTGTAGCAAGAAAAGAAGTACACCACTGTGGGCTTGTCTTTTTTTATTTTTAATTTTTTTTTTCCAGCTCACTGGCTGTCACTGCAACCAAAATGTAAATCAAGTCTTAAATGGAGTCTTCTGTTAAATCTGAGCCGGTTTTGGCTGGCAGACACACAGCAGACTTCAGAATTCATCCTTTTTCCACAACAGAGAAGTAAGTGCTCAGAGCCGTGGATGTACCTCCTTCACTCTAATTCCAGAGCTGATTATATACAAGATTACCCCGTACTACACAGTACCCCTAAAACACAGCATTCCTCCACATTTCCAAGACATGCAAGTTATCTATACCTTTTTCTGCAAAAGCATAGTTAGTCCATGTGATTTGCCTACTCACCTACTTCTAGTTCAGCTTCTATTCTAGCTTACAACCTACACAGTTTCCCTTATGTGTTCTGACACTTGTCCTGTAACAGAGCAGCTTCTCCTACAACAGCAGCAACCCCTTTCCCCACCACCTCACAGGCCTCTCAGCTACTGAAAAATAACCCATCAGTCAATATCAAAGAAAACAGTCAAAAATCCACACCTAAAAAGAAATTGCAATTTTTCAGGATGTCCCATTCACACAAAGAAAAGTCAATATCCTGGTAAGCAAAATGAAATAAACACAACAGTGGCAACTTACAAAAGCGTACATAAACCGAGCTACCGAGTTGATGTGGAAATGCCCTGAGCTGGCAGTTAAGGACTTTCTTCAGTCATTGTGACAAAAAAAATTTAAAAAAAAAATCACAAGAACAGAGAAGGCAGGAATTATACCATCAATTTATGCTCGCTGTCACAGTACTTACTGTGGGACAAACTTTTATGATGCAACAACAAACACAACCACCTACAATCCCATACAGCAGAAACTAACTAATTTCACTTAATATATGAATGTGGCCTCACCAGTCCTTGGCATCGAGGATCCTGGATTTACATGTAACGTTACCACCTGCATTATGGATGAGGGGTATTTGTGAAACTCTGCTCTCCATTTCAGCTTGTTAGTGGCACCTTCCTTACAAGCCACTTGCATCAGCCACACGTACAGTCTTAGTGGGTATTAGGCTTTAGAGCTGGGCCTGCCCAGTTCTTCATGGAAATCTTTCTGCTACAGGTTTCCAATCCACATTGAAGTATTTGAAGGCATCTTCTTATAAAGCCAATTTTCATCCCAGACGATGCTGCAGGAAGCAGGAATTGTATCTCAGACGTAAAAGCATCTCTCCCTGACTATGATGAGATACTCAGCACAGCAGACTACTCGTTTCCTTCACCCGGGGAGCAGCAGTAGCCATGTCGGGGCGGCCGGTGTTGAACCTTCTGCTTAATATTTATTGATGCCAAAGATTCGAACCCCATGCAACTGTGGCAGCTTGGGGATAAGCACGGTCAGGAGAGAGGCTGTGTTGAGGATAAAGTGTGTCGGATCATACTTTGTATAGAAACTCGTCAGGAAGTACCTGCAGGAGAAAAAGGAGCAAGCTTAGCTGATGGCAGCCTTGTCTAAAACACATACAAAGCATAGTTGAAAGAAGTGCTTTAGTGAACAGTAAGATTCTACTGGTTAAAGACATCTATTCCTTTATTAAATATCTCACCCGAGGTTCTAGAATATCTACAGCAAAATTACGGTCTAAGTCTCTTCTTCCCATACCTCTCAAGGTGCTAAAAAGTACCTCTTAGTCTACTATTTTCTTCCAGCACTTCTCGCCACCTTAGTTTGAAGAGTTATATATATTTTTTCAGTTTCTGTCATCTATGAGCCAACTTTCTAAACATGATGTAGGATCTTCCCTCCCCTCTCACTCCACCATGTAAGTGAACATGTAAATTTTCTTCAGGGACAAACGGAAAGACTTTTAAAATTGGATATTAAATATGTATCTGATTTTTCTTAGTTACACAACCACACTTTTGTCAACAGAGACAGGTGTGTAGAATTTCTAAGGCATTTACATAGTTAGTGTAAATAGAAGACAATATGTACAAAGCAAAACGGACACCAGAGCCCATTCACTGAGGACTGACACACTCATAGCTCACAAAATGGTTAATAAGTGCTGTCACAAAAGCAATTAGTTTAAATTTTCAATATTTATGACTTCACAATCTCTTAAAGAACTTCAAGAGTTAACAGTAAGTTTTCCTCACAGCATTTCTAATCTTTAAAACCTGCCCCATTAATAACTGTTTACAAACTTCCACTTCAGTATGTGGAGTGTCAAAAGCAGCAGCAGAAAGATTGTTGATTACATAGCCTGTAAATAAATACTCCCTACATCTGTGATCTAGAAACAAACAAACAAGCAAGAAAAAAAAGACAGAAAATGCTTTTAGACTGTTTGCATTCATCAACCCATTACGTTGCAGCTTTTGAAATCATGGCTTTATGTGTCGATTCATCTATAACAGAGTTTTGAACTCACAGAATTATAGGAGAGATAGTGAAGAACTTCCTTGAAGATGTGAATTGTACTCCATAATCCAGTTGTTCCCAGTGTGTTAGTAGCCTAGCTTTGCCCTGATCAGGTGTTTCAAAAGGAGTTCCCTTTACTGCATGCAAAAACACATACATTCCCTAGGGAAAATAAAAAGTGAATACAGAGGCACATTTAGTAATAATTTTAAATAATTGTTACATTGTTCAATGCATTATAAAATTGAAAAAAAAAAAAAAAAAAAAAAAAAAAAAAAAAAAAAAAAGAGAGTGAGTGAATTCTCACCCAGAAGAGCTGCTAGCCTGTAATGACAAATTATTGAAGAGGAAGGAAGAGACAAGAAGTGATTTGCCCGAGACTGTGCAGTCATTGGCAGAGTCAGAATTAAAGCCAAAGTCTGTGTGACATCCAATCCATTCTCTTGCCTTCTACATTAACTGGCAAAAATCCCATGAATTCAACAGAATTTCAACAAGCACAGTAACAAGTGTGGGGCTGCTGATTTGTATCACCACTTTCCTAGCACAGCGTGAACTGAGTGATAGTAGAGTGTGCACAAAGCAAAAAATCTACCTACAAATACTGACAATATCACACGAACTCCTGAAAGCTTTCTCAGCCCCTTACCAGCTTCAAATCCTTAGAAGCTGAGTAAGCATTCTGCTGAATACCATCTGTCCACCTCTTTGCTGCTTCTCCTTAACCACACTGGACTTGCTCTGTGACTGTTCCTGTTTGATGGGAACATGCCATGTCTGGTTTGTTCTGACAGACCAATTTGGGCCTCTTGCTTTCAAATAGGGGACTACACCCTCTTCCAGTTCTAAAAAACACTTGTTTTCTATCAAAGACAGCACACCAACTCCAAGCAAGAATCTCTATCAGAAAATATCAAAGATTTTCTTCCCTTTCTTATGCACTAGAAAAAATTTTATAGAAAGCTTTACATACAAAAAAAAAAAAAAATCACATTTCTTCCAAATTCTTATAATGGAGGTGAAATCTCAGCAAATTACTTCATGTCTCCTTCCACCTTTTTTTGGAACAGCCTCCAGACCAGAGCCCTGTGAACCTAGGACAACTGACTTTTTAAATTAATTTTTTGATTCACGACGTTTGCAGTGTCGCAATTTTAATAACCATAAAGACACTTTTAGGACAGTTCCAAATGCTTACTACACATTTTATTTCACAGTGGTACTTGTAGAAAGAACCACCAAAAATGCTTTCAAGGTTAGCTAAGAATTTTCCATTAGTGGAAATCCAAGATTTTTTTTTTTTTTTTTTCAAACCATCCAAGGATTTGTTTCCAAAAGAAGTGCCATTTAAATTCTGAAATATCCAAAAGTGCAATTTAGACTCATTTGCTAGTGTTCCACTACAAAACTACTTGTCAGTGCATGCTCTCATCCCTGTTGTCATTACAGCTACTTGCAATGAGTTCAGTAAGGCATGTGGGAAATATTTAGTAATACTTGTCTCTGCCAACATCTTCTGAAGTCAGACATGTCTGATGCTGTCAAAGATAACACACAAAATGCTCTAATCACAGTTCCAATTCCACCAGTAGTTTTAAACCTATCTATAAAACCAAAAAGCTCTAATAAAAATTTGCACTCAAGAGGATATTACCCATCCTCAGTGAACTATCATTTTCCTAAGTAAGGAAGGAGCTATCTTTTTGTCAAGTCTTCTTTGCTGGCAGTGTTAGAAAGCTGAGTTAGCAAACCTCAAGTCTGATGTAAATTGCTGGGTTATGGCCCTCTTTTCTCTAAGCACGGCAGGACCAACATAGATAGCATTACTTTAGGTGATTACAAGAAAATGATAGCATCCTGGGGAGAGGAGCAGAAAGCAGCTTACAAAATCTTTTGCATACAAAAATCATCATGCAAATCACAACACTCTGAATAAAAATTGTTTCAGGGCTGGGGTCAAAGCAGTCCAGTTTATCCCACTGCTTTCAAGCATGATTTCTCTAACATCGTGTATAGTGACAACACTGTATGCTGAAGTCATTCTGAGTTATGCAGCTTGGCCAGAAATCTAAGCTAGAAGAAATAGAATACAAATATTTCCCTTAAAGAAAATAGGTAAGGTGCTAAAATTAAACATTTTGGGATACTAACAGATTTATGTGGAAAAATTAGTAGATAGTGTCCAAGAATTAAAAATGTGATAATTTATGGATTCAGCACAGCTCTAGTAATATACAGAACACGGTAAAAGTTGGTTGGCACGATGATTTTATGTCTGCAACCTTCCAGCCTAATTAAATGCCATTTAAAAGAATACATAGCTATGTAAAGAATATTTCATGTCTTTCATGCTTAAACCGAAAGTGGCCATGTATCACTCCTCCTCCCCAAAGCAGCCAATCATTTGTGGATAGGCCAAGGAGAGGTGGTGTTTTGGATAGCAGGATTTCATTGTTCATACAGACTGGCTATTTTCCTCTTCCCTTGCTACTGAAAATAAATACATAGGAACAACAACTTTTGAAATCCTGTTCCAAGAGAGGGTACTCACCAGGTTGTGAATGACATTTGTTAAAGTCCAGGCGACAGGGACACTAAAGAAGGGAATGCTGAGCAGGACAATGTGCAGCATGCCGACTCCGAGCGCGTACGTCAGCCACATTCCACGGCTGTTCATCACCCGAGTGTTTGGATTTACCTCGCTGTGGGCAACTCCTACGTTCATTTTTATCCTATAAAACAGATCTGTTTGAAGACTGAGACTCCTGTTACAGGGGAGTACTTAACATGCAATTTTCAAATGTGGGAAAAAGCTGCTTTAAAGAAGCAGGTCTGGAGAGAACACAGTGCATGAACCAGGATGTACCTCAAGATCTTCAAACTATGGTTTATAGAGAAATCAGTACAAAGGGACAGTTGGGAACTGTTTGTTTAAAACAAGTCCAAACAAATAAAACTCACTAGCCTGCTACAGAAGAGACATTTAAAAAAATATAGTAAGCTGTGATGTCAGAAGCTAAAGTTGCAAAACTTTAAGAAACCAAGCTAATAACCTCTGTCCTCTGAATCAAATTCCTCCATCCATGACAATATCCAGAGTTCTTTCCACTTCCCACATCAGACAATCTTCCTCCTCTTTCTTGTTCATGTAATGGTTAGTGAAGAATTCTGCATATACCAATTGCCCAGCCACCTACTGCTAGAAAGAACACTGAAGGAGTTATCTACGCCTCTTTTTCTTGAAGCAAAGCGCAGATTTCCTCCCCTCCCCATCTGTTAGTTTTCAGACAGACATTTCCATCTTTTAAATCCGGCTGAAATTAGAGAACAGAGTCAAAAGTTTTCTAAGCAACAGATCCATGCAGAGATACACAGGATAATTTCATATGTTGATATATTCAGGAAATTGACAGAACTTACCTACAGTGCCACTCTCGTCCTATTGCGGTAAAATATGTAATGATAATTTTAAAAACCCCTAAACTATTGTTTACTTCAAACTCACGTCATCTCTGATACTATGTATATTCACTTATAGGACTGGGATGAAGGTTTTTTTAGCAATCATCTGAATCAGAATACAGAAGCACTGTTTAACCAGCAAAAGCAGCTTGCTTTTGGTAGGAAGTTTGTTTCTGACACTTACTTAGTGCTGTACAGAGCAAAAAATAAATATAAAATAGTCGACCATTCTGCAATATTAACAGCAGTAGACTAAAAATAGATACGATGAACCTGAACCCGAACCGGGGCACTGCCGACATTAATTAGTACCTGTCGCAAAGCATTCCAAGCGGTGCACTTGCAGGGGACACATTACCTGAGATGGGCGACGCGAGGCTGTTCCGCTCTCCCTGGGATGCAGCANACAGACATCTTGACGTGACCCACCATCCCTTCCCATTCCACCCCACGATTCCAGCCCGATCCGAGAGGCAGCTCGCTGCACCGCCGAGTTTCCTCTGCCATCCCTCCCCTGCCGGCCCCGCTCCGCCGCCGTCGCCCCGGCCCCGCCGCTGCCCAGGCCGGCCGTGCCCG
>VZTI01004089.1:155558-241483 GCA_013397865.1 Struthidea cinerea
CCCGCCTCTCGCAGCGAGAACCGGGAACTGCGGACGGCTCGTGGGGTTTGGGGTAAACTCGAGGGCCCGCAGGGTTTATCTGCAGCTTTTCGCCCGCTTTTTCGTCTCATAAACCGAAGAATTGCCTCAGTGCGTGCTGGGGAGGGCCCCTGAGAAAGGCGGCGCTCGGAGGGGGGGTTCTTGGTGTGGCTCCAGACGTCTGTGGGGCCGGAGCCATGAAGTTTAGGGAGGTTTTATTCCCGGTTTAGCTGAGGGTGTGTAGAACCGCAGTTGCTAGCGTGTCGGACTTGCTGTAGAGGGATACAAGGGTTACATCAGTGATGGGGCTCACGCAGAAAATGCTGTGCTTTCCCACAGAGCACAGCTGTAACGCGTCCCGTTCGTGAAGAGTTACAGTAGTAAGGTGGCTTGAGCTGAAATAGGTGTCTTTTAGCTAACAGTCGTCGTGGGTTGGATGCATTTCCATAGGTAGGAAGTCCCAGAGGTCCCTCCCTACCTCCCAACAGGTGTTCCTGAGACGTGGGCAGCGTCGCATCCCTCAGTTTGGGTCCATCCAGGGCAGGGGAGGGCACCATGGGAGATGGTTCCTCTCCCAAACTGCCTGCATTAGTCACACCTCGTAGAAAATATGTCTTTGAGATCTGCAGCGTTTCTGTTTTAAGATCCTCCCATATGTTAGTGTCTTTTGATGGAGACATCCAGCTCCCATCTGATTTACTCCCATGAGTAAATCATGAAGCACTTGACACAGGAGTCCTGTACAATGTGTGAATGCCTCAAAACCTGCCTCTCTGAACATGTGTACATGATATTAATATTGGTCCATCTTCAGCAGTGCACCTTTTCTCCTGCTCCTCTTGTTTTCCAGTTGGTGGAAAAACCATTTGTCAGATGCTTTTATCGCATCTGAAAGGCAAACTCCCTTTGCAATGTGAATAACAACAATAAAGAGAAAACCGCTTTGTAGCTGTTCCTAGAAAAGTTTCAGTGCTGCTTGTACTTCATAACACTGTACTTCCTCCCCCCAACCCAAGTAACCACATTTTTACTTTGTCTTTTATGTTTAAAGAGCAGCTGTCTTTAGAAGGATGTTGAGACAGAGAAATGTCCTGTAATTGCATCAGCTGCATGTGCCCTGCAGGGTAGTGATGTTTAGGGGTGTTGGCTACAATCCCTCACTAGGTCCTGGCTGTGTCAGGAGGAAATCTGGGTTTGTTCCATTCCTCCATGTATGCTCATAACCTTGGGACAGGTGCTGAGTGTGCAGTCTGTGTTCTTCAGCAGATACCTTGGACTGAATCAGTGGGGAAGCCAGGACTGTCAGGATTGTTTGCCTTCCAGTGTAAATAGCATTATATAACATAACCCAGAGAAGAAAAGAAGCCTGTTGGAATCATTCTTGAGGTGCAGAGTGCTGCCTAGCACTGCTTTTCCCTGCCTCTCCCATATGCATACAAAACTGTGGTTGAGTTCTTTTTTGGCAGGCTACAAGGATCAGCAAAATAGCTTTCCTGGGGCTTGGTTGTTTGTGTCAATGTAGGTAGTTAAACAGAAATGCATGCTAAAATTCACAGATCCACATACAGTCTCTTCATGGTAGAGTGTCTATATAATATAGCAAGACTTTTATAACCCTTTGTGTTTCCAATAATTAAAGAAAAAAATCTCCATTGCTTTATAAGGCATTTTCATTTTCAAGTGAGAGATGGAGTGACATAAAATGACCTGCCTGAGGACACACATCAGCTCAGAGAGGCAAGATAGTAATGGGGAAATTTTTTGGGTTTTGTTTGGTTTTCATTTTTGCCAGTAGATCACGTTGCCACTGAGTATGGCTTTTCCTCAGCACCACTGTGTTGCCTCCCCATTTCTCTCCCAACACCTATTGACTGCAGAGGAAGCTGGGTCCTACTGTAACTTGAAAATTTTACTTTCCTGCCATAATGTTGTGTTTTCTGCATTTAAAAGTTCCTGTGAAACAGTTTCTTAGAAACGTATAATTGTAGTGTTCCTTTTTACATTCTTTTTCTGTTATTTTTCTGTGCAGCTTCCCTGAATCTTATTCCATCATGAAACAGCTGCCTGGAGAGACAATTCGGCTCCTTTCAAGTTCTCAGGTGATTACTTCAGTTGTCAGCGTGGTGAAGGAGCTGATAGAAAATTCCTTGGATGCCAGTGCTACAGGCATTGATATTAAACTGGTAAGTCTTTCTCTCAAAAAGAATTGGCTATAAAATAAGATGTAAGAAAAATTGCCCTGCAAATGTGGTTTTTTAGGCTATTGTGGTTTGGGGCATGGTGATTATTATTATTTATTTATATGTATATATTTTTACCTCAACTAAAAATGGTACAAAATTAGTTTCCATTTGTATTTTTGAGGCCCTGCTCTGAAACAGTAAAGCGTATTTGGGCTTCTGAGTCTATCTTGGAGAAAAAAATGTCAGCTTCTTTAATCCCCCTTTTCCTATGTGAAATTTACATTTTCTAACTAATAGCCTGTTTTAAAATATGTTTGACTTAGGTTTGCTGCTAGGCAGACATGTTTAATGCTCATTACAAAGTATTTTAAGAAAGGTGAAAATGAAGACAATGGAAAAGGTTGATGGCCATTCAAAACAGAAGACATTTTTATAATACAAATCACCACCCTGTCTCTAATTACTGTGGTGAACTTCTAACTCTTTATTTTTATAAGCTGGTAAAAAAAGTTGACATGTCACTCAAGGATAGTTTCTGACAGTAGAAAATACTACTTTTAATAAAGAATTTGAGATTTTTTTTCCCCCCAAACTGGGTAAAATGGGTAACTAAGCTGCTTCTCTTGCTGTCATATTTCTGCTTTTGCAGTGTTCTGTCAGCAGCTGTATAGTAGCAGTATCTCCTGCTTAGTAAGACAGAAGTGCTGTTATATCCTGTATAAATGTATATATCCAGAATTGTATCCAATTTCCTTTTCTGCAAATAACAGTGCATGTATAGTATATTCTTGAATTAAGCATTAGACAAATGCTCTTAATTAGTAGAGCAATTCAATTTCTCCTTGTTTCTTTGTCCGTGTCTGCTGTATTTTCTGAATGATTGCAGAGTTTTTCCATCTGAGGATGGTTTTCTGCAGATGCCAAGGAATGTGTTTGTTATTGCCTTAAGTGAGCTGAAGGTACTCTCTTTGCTATGGTCTGTCAACATCTGTCTTCTCAATATTTAGACTGCAGAGTACCTTGCTTCATGGGTAACTCCGAAGTGAGTATTGTGTGCACAGTTGTGGGGGTAAGGGTATATTGGAATTAGATCCTGGGAGATTACCAGTAACTGCAGGAAGTGACCAGAAAGGTTTTGGAGCTTTCCAGAGTGGCTGGAAAAAACCTTGCAGAGGAGAGAGCCCTCCAACCAGCAAGGGTTTTACAGCACAGTAACAAGGGTTTTACAGCACAGTAACCAGCTGTTTTCGTAGTGAGAAGTCCCAAATCAATTAAAAAGAGCATTTTCAACCATTTTCAGTGCATGAGTCATCTACAGTACTCTTACATTCTTTGTCAGTCCAGCCCAATCCAAAATGCTGTAGTTCCAAACAAACCAACCTGGCTTTACACAAGTTGTCAACAATTAAAAGAGATTTGCTGATTATTCTTCTGGGGGTACTAGGGGAGAAGACCTGCACTCTGCACAACTCTAGACAGTAATACTGTAAAACAGTGGATTTTTTTCTGGTATTTTTTAATGGGAAATTAAAATAACTCTGACCATGTAATAGAGGTCAATGACCACATTAATTCTGGATTCGTTCAAAAGCATAACAGAGAAGAGAAACTTTGAAATTCCATTTTACAGCTTGATGGGTTTTGCCTGAAACGGCAGCATTTTCATTGTTTTAATCTTTTTTCAGATAGGATAGGAGGACATAGTTTACCCAGTTTGCCTGAACAAAGATAACAATTACTTTTTTGCAGAAAGACAGGAATGAACCAGAAGATGGAATGGTCCTCAGATAGAAGTCATGGCAGTGGTGAACTGTAGTGGGAAGCTTTGGCTGGTGTTTAAGTCTTGATTGACCAAACTGCCATAAGTGATGTTATTGGGCATCTTTGCACTGTGTATCAAAGCTGAATCATGCTGTCTGGCATCAGTGACCTGGCAGAGCAACTGAAACATTTAATGGTTTCATAACCTTGATAAGATGCAGCTCATGGAGGATGGAGGAAGGTGTTACAGAATACAAAGTTTAAGCACTGTAATAGTTACATAAAACATGCACAAGTAAAAATGAATAAGATTAGAAGAGAAATAGAGAATCATTTATGTAACATTTTGAGTCAAGATAAGTCTCACTTTTCTTAAGCAGCTAAGTGGTCTGAAAGTAAAAATTAGAATGGAAAATAGAGGCTCATTGTAAAATTCTCAAACCCTTCCTTAGCACATGGAGCAGCAGGATAGAGGGTTTCCTGCCTGTATCTCCTTACGTGTTTTTATGCTCAGTTGAGGTGCGTTCTCTTTTGCTGCCCAGTAGGAGGTTGACTCAAACATGAGCAAAAGCATTGTTTTTTCACCTGAAGAGAGCTTTTGCACCATTCTTTAAAACAGTAAGTGAAATGTACCCATATTTCTGTTCTGTTTTCTGTATTGTGGTTCTGAGCCTACCTGAGAGGCTTTTGTTGTTTCCTAAAGCAGATTGTGTGAATACAGATAATATCTTTAGATACCTTTCTTTTGTTTTTAATGGCATCATTTTTTTTATTTCAAGAAATAACCTTGTGAGTACATTATAATTTTTTCATAACTGTTTTCCATATGGGCCCAGGTAGGACAGAGTTTTACCTTCTGTTTAATCAGTCAGTGATCTCAGCGATCAACCATCACATGCTCTGTCCAGCATCAGTGGTGGCAGCCACTGTTTTAAGATATTCTTTCTAAGCAAAACTAGTTTTAAGGACACCTAGATATATTACACACTGCAGCACATTTTTTGTGTGTTGCATCATAATCTTTCCAAAGAGGCAGTTCTGCTTCTGTGAAGGCAGCTTAGTTAGTGATCCTGCAGCTCTGATTACTTTCTCCTCCTGGCTTGTGGTTCTTCTGGGTGCTATTCCCTTCTTCAGATTGTAATGTAGCTGGAAAGAATTTTTTGCTGCACTTGTTTGAGATGTTACAGAACCTAAATTTCATCTTTCATTTAGCTGTTGTAAATATCTGGGTTTTCAGAGTTTTACCCTATTTATGCTGGTGCTTACTGGAATGGCATACTGGAATTCAGTAAAGTATGCTTTGCATGTATGTAAGGGTCGATCACAACGATTGAGTTTTGCTTCCTTGAAAGCTGTTTTAAAAGCACCCCTAGGAACCTTCTTTCTGTATCTCTTTACAAGCTTTTTTATTACCCTCAGCATTCATGCTTTGCCCCCCTTAGAATTTCAGTTTCTGTGTATTGAGACACAACAAAGAACTTGGAAAATGTAATGTAATCACATAAATCAAAATTGAAACTGAAAATGGTGTGAAGTGAGGGCCTTCTGAATTCAATGGATGCAGCGCTGCATTCAAGTGCTTTCCAAAAAATTGGTATCAAGTAAGTAAGAGAGGTGAAAAGAGGTGAAAAATCTTCAGCTTTCTGCCTATAGGTCTCTTTTTGAGCTTAGGTTTTTCTGTTTCCAAATCACTGGATATAATTATGTTATTTAATTGGAGAAACTATCACTGTTATCCTAACATGGTGTATTTTTCTTTTTTTTTCCTTAAATAGAGACATTTAATGGTTGCTCAGTTCCTCCAGACAAGCAAAACTTCCACTTGTGTATGGATGGTTAGAAGCTGTACCCTTAGCTGCTTCAAACTTGTGCCTTAATTAATTTGGTTGTTTTACTCCTCCATTGTGTTTTGTTCTCTTTTTAGGAGAATTACGGGTTTAGCAAAATAGAAGTAAGAGACAATGGCAGTGGAATCAAGGTTGATGATGTTCCAGTTATGGCAATTAAACACTACACCTCAAAAATCAGGTCTTCTGAGGACCTTGAAAGGCTGACAACGTATGGTTTCCGTGGGGAAGCTTTGGGATCGATTTGCAGTGTGTCAGAGGTGAGCACTTGCTATAAATGTGTGGCCTTTGTGTTATGATTTTTGTTGTCTGTATGTGTTCATGAAAGTTTTATTCTGTGCAAAGAGTTTAAATGTTCCAGCAGCCTGCCAGGGATATGCTTGTGTATGCTGCCTTTCTCCCCAGCCCCAGAAGCCATGTCATAATGACTTTTTTGTTTGTGTCAGTCCTGCCTTTCTGTCACACAGGTCACAGCAGTGCTCTGTTTATTTTCCTCAATCAGAACAGGTAACAGATGGATTGTGTTGTATTCTCTTTCCTTTTATGTCAAGGAGTATCATGTCAAAGAGTATGGCTGAGTTGGCTACTTGAATTAGGGTAAATGAAGATGAGGAGCAGCAGATGATGGCCAGGAGAAATAATTTCAGGAAACTGATGGCCCACGTAGCCACCATTCCAGTAATGATTTCTGCCTTGTTATCTAGGTGATCAGCAGTCATGGGATCTTGCTGGGCTCCTTATTGCTCTTTGACATGTATGTGACTGCAATTGCACAAACTTTGTCCCTGTGACTAAACAGGAACCTGCTAGCTGACCTATCTGAGTCTGAGCCGTATGTTTGTGTTAAGAGGATTGGCAGTGTACTGATATTTGCGACTTAACTTGCTGGCTAAAAGTAAATAAGTTCGTTCAAAACCATCTGAAAAGTGTTCAGGCTGCTAAAGGCACAGATCTGCCAGATCTGTTGTGCTCTGCCTTTCTGTATTCATGCTGCACCAAGGTCAAATTTTGGATTCAAGTCTGCCGAGGATTAGATCGTGCAGGAAGATACCAATACCTGTGTCTGGTTGGAACCAGCAGCTGTTGAGGTCGGGTGAGATGGTATTACAGCTGGACTCCTTGATACCTTGAGCTACATTCACATTGCACTAAGCAGGAGTGGGTTGTGTATTTGGATGGGGATTTCCAAAGACGCTTTCAAAAGTCTTGGTGTTTTGGAAGATGATGGCAGACCTCAATCATTGGTTCCTTCTAATGAGCTCTCAGAGCAGAATGCCATCTGTTCAGAGCTTCTAATCACCTCTATGGTATGGTTTCATAAGAGATGGGAGGTGGCCTGAGTGTATGAAGTGCTTTAATAGGTATTACTCCTTGTATCAGTAATTATGTTAATTAACGCTCCTGGCATTAATTGTGTTCTGCCTACCCAAACTGCTCCCTGAAGTTGCTATTTGAAACTGTATTGGCCCTTAAGTAGGTCTGCAGTACTGTAATTTCCAGTTAATCAATTACTGTTTTTCTCTCCAGGGGCATGACTGAATGTTGAATGATTCATGTGAGACACTAAAATAAACCAAAATATCCTGAAACTCTGTATGTGTGTCAGACTTTGTCTTTCAGGTGGTTAAAGGGCAGTGGTTTGGTTGTTCACAATGTTGGTACCTGAACTCTGATTTATGACTGCTCTTGCTAAAGCAATCTGTGTATTACCTTAATAGCTTACAAAACATGCTGTGACTGATTGCTAGATATGTTTAGGTGTGGAATGATAACATATTGTTTGTTTGAGAGTAGTCTTTAAGTTTGTGGAATCTCACATGAATTTAAGTTTCTATAGTGTATTTGTCTCACAGAGAGTAAAAATGCAAAACTGTCAATTGATTAAGTGTATTTAATCCTTGCTGGAACAGAAGATAGAGCAGTGTGTGTTGTAGGTAGTAGGAATTGCTATGCTTTGTGTATTAGTGTGATAGAAATGCTTTTAGTTAAATGGATGGAAACATACAGAATAATGCAGAATGTATCTGTGCCTGGAAGAAATACCTGTAGAAGAAAAATTTTATAAACTAATAAACTTTAATTATGGTGATTAAAGTAACAGAGTGGTGAGTGTGGTAGCAAAGCTTATCTAAGCTCATTCTGAACTTTGTCTGTCCCTGCTTAATGTAGTTTTTTTAAAATCACTCTCTTCAGGTTTTGGTCACAACAAAGACAGCTGCTGATGATTTCAGCATTCAGTATGCTTTGGATAGCAACGGGCATGTAACTTCTAAAAAGCCTTCCCATCTTGGGCAAGGTAGGATATCACTGCTCTGGTGTTGCACTGTGACAGAAGTACTTGGTGTTTCTCTGAGGCTCTATCTGATGTTGAAATACTTGTTGGGTACTTGAAGGCTGAGTATGAAATCTTTGCAGCTGTAAACATTTCTTGCCTTATGTCTGTCAGCTGAGAATGTGTCGTCATAGCATAAGAAATGATGCGTCTTGGAAGTTGTTGTAGATTGTAATTATAAACTAGTTTCTCCTTTTCTGACTCACTTCTTCAAGCTGACAGTGGAAATAAAACCTATAAAAATTAAATGCTCCAAGTCTGTATAAGTATATGAAATACTTGTTCCGGACCAAAGTAATGTTTTTGTATGTAGCAAAATCCTTGCTTAAAGAAGGAAGAGTTGCCCTGCTGCCACTCAGAGGAATTGCTGGAAGCAGTGTGGCTGTAGGACCAGGCAAAGTCACAATTCTTTCTAACCTGCAGGAAGGGTGTGTAGCTACTTTTACCTAAGGATTCTTTTTAAGATTTAGCCTGTAGTATTTTCCACAGCCAGAAAGCCTGCAGGTTGCAATGCCTTGTCTTTCGTTGAAATTGTTGAACGCTCTGACATATATTTAATGCTTTGCAATTTCCTTATGGGCTAGGAATTTATGTGGTTGTGTTGGTAGATGAATATTCCTCCTCCTACTGTGTGCTGTACCTTGAGCAGAGGTATCTGGCACTTCAGGTGCTACCCTAAAGCAAATGCTTCTGAAGGCCCTTAATGAAGCACAGTGTTCATTTGCCTCCAGATGTGTGTGATTAGATTCTAGTCTGTTAATTAATCATTTTACTAATGAAGGCTAACTTATGCACTTAGTGTTTTCAGCTTTTTTTAGTGCTGATTCTCGCTATTGTTAGTATGAAAGAAAGCTTAATGCTGCAATCATGACTCTAAATAAAGGAGAGGAATCAAAGCTCTTGAGATACCTTTTGTGGGGGGGATGACTACTAATTTGGTATATTTCTTCTCATGCTAATAACCTAATCTATTGCAGCAGCATACAAACATGTCTGTTTAAGTAAAAATAGTTTCCTCAATATCCAGTCAGTGATTTGCTTTCAGTGTAATTTCTACTTATTTTTTATCACCTGCTTGCAGGTACTACAGTAACAGTCCTAAATCTGTTTAAGAATCTTCCTGTAAGAAAGCAGTTTTACTCAACAAATAGAAAATGTAAGGAAGAACTGAAAAAAATCCAAGATCTGCTGACGGCATATGGTATCATAAAACCAGACCTGAGGATAACATTAACACATAATAAGGTAATAATGGAGTTTTTTCTGTCAGCTATCTTAAGGATCAGTTTCTGATGAATCTATGCAGTTCATGTAGTGCTTGTGTAAAATCTTTCGTTCTTAAAATTTTTCTTTCATCATAACTTTGTTTTGGACTTCCACTTACTTTTTTCTTTCATAGGTGTACATTTATAATGGCTACAGATTTTGATGTTAAACTCCTAAAACTCAGACTCAGGTATTTTTGGTCTCTTGCAACAGATGCCTGGTTAGATACATGAAATATAAAAAATTATTTTACATGCTAGGGGTTAGTAAAGATGGTGGTATTTTGCAAACAAAGAAGTGAGACCTTACTAGACCACGGGGCCTGATAAAATGTTAACCAAAGCCACCTGAAAAAAAACTTGCCAAACTTACTTTTTAGGCTGTCTACCTGGATAGAAGCTATAGTTCATACAGGCAGCTTGCTGTATTCCGAGTCATAAGAGCTTAATATATAACAATGATTATATTTTAAAAGGCTGGAAAATTCAAAACAATTTGAGTTATTGGTGTAAGAACAGTAATGTATGTTCTAACAACAAGCTTTAGTTGAGCTAGTTGCTCTTGGTTTAAGACCTGGGAGGATGAATGCAGAGGTTACTTGGAGGTTACTTTGACTTCACTGCATACTGAATGGTAATTCTACAGCACAGCTGCTGAAATGACATGTTGAGCAGTTTGCCTTAACCTGACCCAAATTTAATATAGCAAATTTCATTGGCTGTACCCTGGCTCTTTACACCTCTGCGGGGGAAGTTGTGCTAATGAACTTCCGAGTTGCCACAAAGTAGAGAGTGACATCTCGTGGCCAGATCCCTCAGCAATTCTGTTTCTGTTCTAAAATAATGCTGTTTGTTGGTATTTGTCGTGTTCATTGAGACTTGATCCGTTACCCTATCAATCACACATTCATGCTTCAGTTCCTTTTCAGTGGGAGTAGTAAATGGCACTGTGTGCTTTTCTGAAATTATAAGAGATTTCCCTTCCTTTTCTGCACTTGTTTGACATGCTTTGATTGTATTTATGGATGTATTTTTAAATATCACTGTGTAGATACTGTGAAAAACTAAAGCTGGCTGCAGAATTAGTATTTCAAAGCTGGGAAAGTGGAGCTACTTGCAGTCTTATTTCATTGAGACCACTGAGAGTTTGAAACCAGACATCTAGGGGAGTGTCTGCTTCTAAGATTGTATTGAGCTCCTCGACAGATCTAGCAGTGGTTCACAATACCGGTCTTAAATGTTAGTTAATAAAACTAATTTTGTCTTATTGGTGGTTTGTTTTTGCCCTCTCTGACAAGTTGCAAATGCTGTTTTCTTTCTGGTATTTTGATTTCATCCATTTGATCAGACTATTGAGTATATATCAGGGCATTCTTTTCTCTGCTTATTTTAGTACAATGGCAGTAAGGTACAAGAAGGTGATCACATGTCTTTTACCCAACACTTCCTGCAAAAATGGTGTGAAGAGTGGCATGATAGTTGCCATTGCACACTGAGGGTTTTTTTGCACCTCTCCTGTTAGCTTCAGAGGTATGTTCTTCAATACCCAATTTGAGGGGTTATATGAATGGGTAAAAAAGCTATCTCCAGACAGTTTCGTTCACTGTAATGACAGAGGTGGTGCTGATTTTTTTACTCCTCATTTTGCACTGCCAGCCTTTTGTTCATTTAATTTATTTTTTTTTAAAAAGGAAAAGAAGTGAGAAAGTGCTCAAACATTTCATCACAAGAGGTCGCTCGGTAGCTATTGTTGAGACAGGAAAATTAAAGGCTTAAGTAGACAGAAAGTATAGTCTGTCTCTGCATGTGAAGATGCTTTAAAATAGTCTGAAAATGAAAAACTGAACTGAACTTCAAAAAATTTGAAATCAGATTCCTGTCTTTCTATTGCCATTGATACGCCATGCAAAATAAAATGTTACCTGTTGTATCATACCTTTTAAAAAACTTCTGAATTTCCAGTGTGTAGCAACTTGCAGTAGGTCAATGTGCATTTGTTTTAGCTTATCACAGAACATGAATAATCTATTTCTTTTTCCTTTGTATGCTAAATATTGTTGTCATTACAGTTATTAATTTGGATCAGGAAGGTGTTTTTTCTATACAGACATTACAGCATATCTGTGCTATAGTAATACTCTGCTGAATAGTGTTGTTGGTGATTTTTTTTGTGTGGGTGTCTGTTATATTTTCATTAGAAATGTACTAGGAGAAAGAATCAACTTCTTAGAATAGTTTCATTTTTTATGTAGCTCATAGATTATGTGTTCATTTAAAAAACAAATTGTATGTGCAATTATTCAGAGGAGTTCTTAGAATCCTAGATTCTTGAGGCTGAGCCAGTACTTTCTGTTGCAATGGAAGAAGATACGTGTTGGGAGTACGATCAGGTTCCGGGGCTTAAAAGAGCGAGAAGATAGCAGAGATGAGCTATTACAGAAGGAGACAAGGAAAGATGGATTGAAAGAGTAAAAAAGATAGTAAGTGAAAAAAGTGTAAATGAAAGTGTATTTCAAGGAAGTTTTCTCAATAAATTGCAAAACCAGTACTTTAAAAAAAAGCCACACCAGAAAACAGAACCAAAAACAACCCTCCCCCAGAAAAACCAAATCCCCTCAGTTTTTAAAGTCCTGTATTTTATATGAAGTTAAAGGAGAATGGTGGTTTAGATGGGGTTTGAGCAACTGGTCTTGTGAAACGTGCCCATGGCTGGGGAGTTGGAACCAGATTGTCTGCAAGGTCCCTTTCAACCCAAGCCATTCTGTGCTTCCGTGAAAGCATACCCCTGGCTTTACTGAAGAAGAATGTTGTAAGGCTGAAACTGTCATAAAGTGTCTGAGGTTAGGCATCTGGAAATGGTTGCCTAATTAAATCCAGCAGAAACTTACTTTGGCAAGTCAGGCCTCTTACTGAGCTGTTGAAGTAGAGATGTTTTTAGGATGCATGATACATTGCATGTGTAATTTCCACCATGTTTGATTGCGTTTCAAAAGGTGTATGTCTTATGCTTGTGAATGAAATTTCCAGAAATTTTTCTCCTTGCTACATTTTATATCTGTGTTAGTTTGGAAAATACTGCTTGCCATTAAGTGTGGTTCTTCACAGAAAAGAAATCAGACAATCCTCTCCCAGTCTTTGGTTGATTTTTAGTGGGTAAGAAAATAAATATTCTCTATCCCTCCTCAGATTTATTTATTGTGGACTCTCCATCAGTGGGCTTCCAAGATAGGAAACACTCAATTGCTCTTTCTGCTCACAATGTTTGTTTGCATTAGCAATAAATAATGAATCACTTTGCAGATCAACTCTTGAAGTACTAGTGCTATTTTGACAACTTGGATTAGCTAGTGCTCCTTCTTTTTATGAAGGTTTATCCTGCCAAGACATTCTTTGAATACTGATAATGTTGATCCTCTTGCCAGTATGGTTATGTTAGAAAGAGGTATTTTTCTTCTTTCATCACCATGTTCCTTGAAAGCAAATTGAATAATGAGACAGCCAAATGGAAATAATTTACATGAGTATTCAGCAAGTTTATTTAAAGTTAATGTTATCTGAAGGCGTGTTAAGAACATTTCAAAGTCAGCTACTGCTTAAACTGCCTCAAACCCTTCAGCCCCAAAACCTGTGAGCTCTGGCTGTGTTTTAACCAAGGTGGTGAAACACAGCTTTTAGTAGTTCCAGCTCTTCTCTGGAACTGCAGTTTGCGTGCTCTTCTCTGCTTAATACCAGTAGCTCTCGGCTCAGTCTCTACAAACCACTGACATTGAAGAAATGCCTTTCTGTTTTGTAAGACTGATGACATGGAATGCTTTAATTCTGTTTCAGTTGCCTTTGCTCCACAAATGCCAAAATGAGCAAGGACACCCAGTAACTATACCTATTTTAGCAATATCAGATATAGTAGAGCCAAAAAATTTCAGCAACAGATGGTTTAGATGGTGCCTATCAGCAGGTCATAGCGTGCACAACTGGTCCCATGTCTTGTGCAAAAGTACTGATGGGCCATAAGTAGGCTCAGTAAATTTTCCAGTTCCTGTTGAGCGGCATAAGTGAATACTTTTTTCCCCAGTGTTTTTCACACATTGCATTTTGAAGCTTGGTCACACGCAGTTCTGCCTAGAACTGTTTCTTGTTTGTTTCTCAGGAGAGTCACGAGTCAGAATTTTGGATGCAAGGTCAATTTAAAAAGTCTTATAATAACTGTGGGTGGTATTCTTGCCCAAAACCCCTTTCGTTGGTGGTGTTGACTTAAAGGAAACATCTTTATGTTTCCTTTACAGTAAGTCTCCTCTATTTTCCAAAGTTGGATAATTTTAAACAACAGTTTGTATGAAATAATCCAAATCCAGGGTTTTTTTCTGTGTCCCTGTCCTCTTTAATAAGTGTGGGTTTTTTGAGATAGAGTGGGTATGTTAGGGTAAATTTACCATTTTTAATAATATCATTATACTTTGCATTAATTCATTCATTGTGCTTCCAAACTGCTGTAGCTGCATGTTGAAAAGAAATCTGAATTGAGCAGAAATAGCAGCACATAAACTCTATCTTGACTTGGAAAGGCTATTCTGTTTAATGTAATGATGATAAATGAAATCCCTCACTAATCTGTGTGTCTTAAAATATAAAGAGGAATTATGATTAAGAATCTGCAGTGCTTCCATGCTAACCTGCAATACAGCTCAGTCTTTGCTTCCATTCGTTGTTCAGTGGCTTTGCTGAGAAAGCCAAACAGAGAGTTAATTATGGTGTTTTTTTGTGCTGAGGACACCTGTCCACTAGGAAATGCGCTGAGACCCTCAACTCAATTTACATCAACCAGAGAACAGCTGCCAGATGGTAACTACTTTTGGTCACTACCAACCTGGTTGAATTTGAACTGGTGACCCAGAGGTGAAATGCTTTATATCCTATTACTAATTCCTTGAGGTTTCCAGTTTCTCATCCATCACTTTGTTCAAATGACAGCGCAGTGTATGTCTAAAATCTCAAAACAATTACTGTTTCACATATGCAGTGTGTGTTGCAGAATCTGAGATGTGCCTTTGCAAGGCTTTTGCACTCAACATGTAGGTTTAAAAAGGTTAGTGGAAAAAAGGATGTTTCCAAAGCCATATGGGAATTTTCCCTCTTCTTTAGCAAAGTACTTTGTCACTGTTATATATGTTATTTTTGTTAACTACTGTTTTACAAAAGGCTTTTAAACCTCCTTTTATTTAAATAGAATTCACTGTGATGCACATTTTCTGAATCACAGTTTTGGATTGGAAACTGGTTTTTGACAGTATTTAATTGTTTATGAGGCTTTATTTATTTCCTCTTGCTAGGGAAGTGGAATTTAATAGAATCTTAGAACATCTTAGTTGGAAGGGACCCGCAAGGATCATTGAGTTCATCTCCTGGCCCTGTACAGGATACCCCAAGAATCCCACCATGTGCTTGAGAATGTTGTCCAGTTGCTTCTGGGACTCTGTCATGCTTGCTGCTGTGACCACAGGTCTGGGGAGCCTGTTCCAGTGGCCAGCCACCCTCTGGGGTAATGAACCTTTTCAGAGAATCAGAGAATCATTAGGGTTGGAAAAGACCTCCAAGAGCATCATTCCAACCTTTGACCAAATACCACCATGCCCACTAAACCATATTGTGAAGTGCCACGTCTGCTCAGTGTTTGAACACTTCCAGGGATGGTGACTCCACCACTTCCCCAGGGGGGCCTTTTCCAATACTTAACCACTCTTTCTGTGAAGAAATTTTTCCTGACAGCTAACGTGGACCTCCCTGGTGCACCTCGAGGCCATTTTCCTTGTCCTGTTGCTGGTTGCCTGGGAGAAGAGCCTGACCCTTACCTGGCTATGACCTCCTGTCAGGTAGTGAGCGATAAGATTGCCTCTGAGCCTCCTTTTCTCCAGGCTAAACATCCCCAGCTCCCTCAGGCTTTCCTCATCACACTTGGGTTCTAACTTCATTGCCTTTCCCTGGACACACTCCAGCACCTCCATGTCTTACTTGTAGTGCGGGGCCCAAAACTACATGCAGGACTTGGGGTGTGGCTTCATTAGTGCTGAGTACAGAAAGACAATCACTTCCCTGGTCCTGCTGGCTACACTATTCCTGATAGAGGGCAGGATGCCACTGGTCTTCTTGGCCACCTGGGAACACGCTGGCTTATGTTCAGCTGCACTCAACCAACACCCCCAGGTCCTTTTCCAGTGGGCACCTTAATAGCCACTCTTCCCCCAGCCCCTAGTGCTGTACGGGGTTGTTGTGATCCAAGTTCAGGACCTGGCACTTCATCTTGTTGAACCTCACACCATCGGCCTTGGCCCATCAATTCAGCCTGTCCAGATCCCTCTGCAGAGCCTTCCTGCCCTCCAGCAGATCAACACTCCCACCCAGCTTGGTGTTGCCTGCAAACTGACTGAGGGTGCACTTGATCCCCTTCTCCAGATCATTGGAAAAGATATTAAACAGGCCCTGATACCGAGCCCTGGGGAACAGTAGTAGTGACCAGCTGCCGACTGGATTTAACTCCATTCACCACCACACTCTGGGCTTGGCCATCTAGACAGAGTGCATCCAAGAAGAGTGCACCTGTCCAAGCCATGGGCTTCCAGTTTTTCCAGGAGTATGCTATACCCCAGCTTTAAAGTCCAGGGCTTTACTGAAGTTTAGGTTACATCCACAGCCTTCCCCTCATCCACTGGATGGATCACCTGGTCATAAAAGGAGATCAGGTTCTCTGAACACCCATGGCTGAACATGTCTGATTAAAGCAATCAAAAAAAGCACGACTCTTAATAGCCTTTGGAATTCTTGAAAGGCTTTGAAGACAGACGTTACCAGATAAAGATCCTTGGCTCCTTGTAATACCTGCTAGCTGCTCTCCTAACTTACCTTAACTCACAAATCCAAGCATTTCTCCATGGTGTCATGCTCAAGAAAGCCTTTTCATTATGAGGGTGCTCTCGTGTCATGAACGGGAAATCTGAGTAAGGAATACACTGGAATTTGTAGAATGAACAGTGGTGTGGAACCTGACTGTCTTTCAACAAATCCCCTTGATGGCTCTAATATCCGATGCCCATGGGATAGACAGGTATGTAACTGCATCTGATGGGGGGGGAAAATGGTGCATTGAGCTTCTCTATTGCATATCTCCACTCATAATTGTCCCAGCATCGTGTACAAAACGAAGGGGGCAACTGATTTCTATGGGATGAGTATCCAGGAAAATAATTGATTAGTTGCTTAATTTTTCTATAAGCTAAATTGAAAAACTGTTGTGATTTCTGTTTTCAAGGGCAGTTTATGTAAGGGTTCCCTTTTAGTCAGGTATCTTTCATTGGTTTTAAAACAGGACACCAGTTAAGGTGTGGAGCTGAAAAACATCAGCACTTTTCAAGGCTGGCTTTCTAAAGAATGTGGTGAAGACTTTATATTGATGGATTTTTGATCTTAGCAGATAGGTTTCTTTCACTGCAGAGCTGTGTGTCTGTGCATCATTAAGCTGAAGAGTTTATAGACGTTGTACAGGATGATGTGGTTTTGTTTCCCTTGGGCTCAATCAGACTTGGGATGTTGCTGCCTGGCTTTGTTCCTGTTTGTGTACTCTTCTAACAGGTAGGAAGCAATGCTTTCAGTCGAGGCCTAATAAGGTATTAGGTTTGAAGTCAAGAAGCTAAGGAACATACTGGCCCAAAGAGTTATCTGCAGTGAGATCTCAGATGCCAGGGTGACAGGATGTTTGAAGCATGTAGCACAAAATTAAAGAGACTGTGAAATGTAGTTCTCTTTTACAGAGCTAACTCACATTACCAGCCTATAGCTCATGTACAACTGCTTGCTCAGCTAGACTTTTACACCCTCAAACTTTATTACAGAGTGAACAATATGACTGTCATGAAATAAATGAAGAAAATAGGTGTGGTTTGGGTAGTAAAAGTCTCCTTAAAGTTACTGCCATTATGTAGTAATAAGGTAAATGGAATGAGTTGGTTTAACTCATAGCATCATAATTGTGCTGAAGTAGCCACAGTCGGAAACAGCATCCAGTCCCAGCTCTAATTAAGATTTTCCTTTTATCTGGGATTGCAAATCACTGTAGCTGCTGGTAGAAATTCTAAAATATGCAGGATAGTTAGGGATGCAGAGCAACTGCATTTTTTTTCTCTGTTCTTCCTTGGGGTCTTTGAAGAAACAAATACTGAGCAGCTCTTAATTCTTTCTAGTGCTGTATAGCAGGGACCTCAGTGGGAAGACGTTCCACACTCTTTCTCCACGCTTTACACATTTTTCAAGGAATCCTTCTGCACCTTAGGTGTTCATCTTGGAATAACAGATGCCTAGTCCATGTGTGCATGGAGTCATAGAATCATTTAGGTTGGAATGTACATTGTCATCCTCCTGCCTATGTCCTAGGGCTGCATGGGGTGGGGAAACAGGTACACACAGACACACACGTAATTATCGTCTGCATATGTGCAATAGATTTTATATGCGTTATGACATTTTGTAATATCTGGATCGTGCAATCCCCTTCAATAAAACAGAGAGGTGGGATATATTTGGCTAGCTCTTGCAAAACCTAAGATGGGCCATATGTAATAATATATCTTTGAGTAGGCTGTTTCTGCAGCGTCATCATACTGACTAGAGTCAGATTCTTCCTTGGCTCATCCTAGACACCCGCTTTATATGACCTAGAAAAAAAAAAATATGGGGGGTGTGTGAGGGGTGTATTTTTAGCTAAACTAAAGGGTATAAGCAAGGTTAAAAAAATAGGGTGTTGCAGGAACCTCATGGCAACACTTTCCAAAATAAATGAAATGGAACAGGCATTGTTTCTCTGATTTTTTTAATGCCTGTTGATACATCTGGGGAATCTAGAAGAATAATTTTTTGTAAATTACAAGTTCTTCCTGTGTTCTTGCTTCATAATGTGCAGTCAGGGCTAAAAATTAATGCACACTCTATTCTGTCTTTATATAGTATAGAAATTTAGGAGTTGCATGACCTGTTTAGTTTGTAGGCTTTAATTTAACCTACAGTGGTAACTATTCCCTAAAATTTTGTCTGTAGTACTGAGTATAAATATCTGGTGAGAATATGACTATTTAAAGAACTAAGCTGAACCTATTACAGTATCTACTTTTAGCAAGCTTGCATTTAATAAGTTCTCATTTTCTTAAAACCACCTTACTCAAGTGATCTTTTCACAGTTATGAGTATCAGCCATTCAAGCAGGTCAAGCTGTGTAATAACGTTGCATTAATCAGCAGCTAAGATTTATATCTGTACCTGCAGCATCACACCAGGATACCCTAAAATAAACAGCATGATGTTTATATTAGTCATGTAACAAGTGTCTTTCTCAGTTTGGTCACATGCATTTAATTTAAAATACATCCAGTAAAGAAAAAAATCACTTGGCACTTTCTGTTTCCATTTTAAGTAATCAATTTTAAAATAGAAGCAGTACAGGATATGTTTTATAAGAGGAGCCATAAAGAAGAGGACAGATTCTTTCATCACTCCAGGATGTCTTTGAGGAGGCTTAGAGCAGGTGTAGAGGAGAAAGGCTGAGAGGCAACCCCGTGCTGTCCTTTGCCTCTGCCTGCTCTGGAGCACGGGGGGACTCCCTGGTGGATCTGTGGACATTCAGCCCATGGCTCTGCTTGCTTGTTTCTCCTTCTCCCCTTCTTCTGTTCATTGCCCTCCCTGATGTAAATTATGTTTTATGTTTGAGGGGTTCACCTCGCTGTAGGATAACCGAGCTGTGATCCATCATGTGCAAAGGGCTGTCAGGCTGCTGTATAGGAAATGAATTACATTCAGGCAGGGCTAAAAAGCCCCACTTCACAAATGCTGCAGAATGTACATGGAACTGGAAAATTAAAGATTTGGGGAACAGTTTAGGGTCATCAGTCTCAAAAGCTTTACAATTCCACCTGTCCTGTAGGAAGGGAATATCATGTTACAGGAGCACCATGTTCTTCTGTGGAATTCACCCCTGAAGGGCAGCAAATATCCCACTGGACAGGTGGAATTTTAAGGCTATGTATTGCATTTCTTGAGATGGGTGCATGTGTATTTTTTGCTCTCTCACCATCCTTTCACTTAACATCCTGTGCTTGAATACTATGAGCTCATTTTGAATTTATTGGACACCTAGTACCTACTAAAAACATAAATTTTAACAGCACTGTAACATCCAGTTTAAAATGCAAGATCCTGCATTATTTTTCCTTTTGTGTTTAAAGGTTGCACATTGAATACACTCAGGCAGCTAACAGTGGCAAAAATGAAGTGGACCTAAGTGTAGCAGTCTCAGTTACCTAGAAGCAGAAAACCAACCAAGGATAACATTTTTATTGTTGGTAGAACGGCAGTGAAAGTCAGCAGATTCAGAGTTCAATTTGTGACTATTTGGTATAGGACTTCTCATTAGTGAGAGACAAAATTTCATCTCCCAAAGTAGCTAAATACCTTCTGTATGCAGAAGTGGACTTGACAAGTAACTTCTGTTGCAAGTTGTGGTTCATATTGCCTTACTGTATTTATTAGTCTTTGTAATAATGTTTCAAGACGTGTAGCTAATACGCAGATATTCCTTCATCCTTCTAACTTATACAAAGTTTTCATTAGACAAAAAACTGCTTTCCTAATATATAGTTCCTTAGAAACTGCTTTTCTTTCTAAATGGCAGGCTTGTCATAGACCTAGAGTATCCAGGTGAGAGCTATGGATGGACAGCTAATAGCCTGATCGCTATCAAAACAATCTCTTTGGTATAAGTAACATAAGCATTGGAGTGCCCTCCTTCAAATGTTGACCAGCCTGTGAGAGACATGTCATAAACCCTCAATTTATATGCTCAGGAAAAGCACAAAGCCCTGCTGTATATCTAAGAGAAGTAGTATTTGTATTGATTTGGTTTTAACAGTTGCTTCAGGTACAGAAGTCCAGAATAGCCACAAAACATCCGTGAATGCAAGCTTTGCTTAGTTTTCCAGTGGCTGTGTGTCTAAATAAGTAATACAATATGATAAGACGTGTCAAAAGGTACCATATCGAGTCTCTTAACACTGAAAGTTGTGATTTTCAGAGGGTCAAGGTACAGAATGTTACATATACAGTGTGTGTGCAGTTGCATATGTATGTTCATAGACATGACATGAGTTCAACAAATATAATGTCAAAAATTTGACTCTGTGCCATTTGTTTCAGGCAGTTATTTGGCAGAAGACCAGGGTGTCAGATCACAAAATGGCCTGTATGTCAGTTCTGGGAACAGCCGTTATGAGCAGTATGGTACCTTTTCAACACTGCTGCGAATATCCTGAGGTGAGTTTAAACTTCCTTCTCCCAAATTCACTTCAGGTCTGTCAATGAAGAGAGCTAAAGAAAAATTCAAAAAGAAGGAGACTTCAAAAAGAAGATGCATCTCCGGATTGACATCTGATTAATGCATTTGATTCTATTGCTGTCCTCTCCGTAAAATTAATTGGTTTGGTGATTGAAAATCCACTCCAAGAATCATCTCGTCAGGACTCATGTGGCACTGATCAAATGGCAGTAAAAACAGTTGTGATGACAAATGCAGAATTGCTGATTGCTCAGAGCTGTCTCAGTTGGGATTCCTGGCCCACAGGCAGGTTGTGCTCTGATTAATATCTAAGCATTTAGATCATTCTCATCTTTGTGGCCTCTTAGCCTTGTAGTCTAAAGAGTATCCCCTCAGTTTCAGTGGGCGCACCTGAGCAGTGAAAGAAACACATACTTAGAAGGGCAAGTTATGCAAAATTTCCACCAACCATATATTTCAAGGAAATACTTCCTAGTTTTAAAAAATTTAGTGTTCTTGGCTTCTTTTGCCCCTTCTGAAAATGAGGGAATTCCCCATGATACCCTCCTTTGTCTTATGTTTTCAAAAATGTTTTACTCTACTTCTGGTTTTGTTGGGAGACATTTTTATTAAAGGGGACTCTTCCTATCTTGGAATCTTCTAAGCTGCATTTTTCTGTATCCTGTCGTAATAAACCTTGGCAGGATGAGATGAATCACTGTAAGGTCACAGTGACACAACTTACCAATGCTGCATTCAGCATGTGCTTAATAAGATTATTCAGACTTTAAAGTCTGACTGTTTATATGTGCAGTTCAACAGCATTATTCAGACTTAAATCTTGAGTTTGCCAGAATGCTTTTATACATGCAGTAAAATGAGGGGGAACAAAGCAAAGTCACTTCTTGTACTTTACAAAGTTTTCATTGTTTATGTCTGAATAAAACATCCAGAGCTATTCTTACCTGAATGTAGCTTGGATGTGCCCACAGGACAAGTGCAGGGAGCTCCAAAGGGAAGAGAAGGGGGTATTTAGAGGGGACTAGCTTGGAGGAGGCACTCAGGTTCTCACGTTACTTCTGTGCTATATCATGAGGCATCCATATTCCTTGAATAGAAGTTGGGGAACATTCCATCTCTCTCTCTGTCTCTAAATAGTGTGTAAAATACCATGTGCATCATTTATAGGTGTATAAGTGATCCATGCATAATGTCGATGTTCAGAAACTGTTTCTGACATTTCTAAACTAGGCAGCCAAACACTACGAAGTGACAGAGTTAAGTTGCCTGTGTAACCATTTTTTTCTCCCTAGGGTGCAGGTATTGGAAGAGGTATTCAAGGGCAAGGCATATACTGCTTTTTTTCCTTCCCATTAGGTCCATGTCTCATTTGCTATACAGACCAGAGGGCTGCTCTTTAATTCTTTTAACTCCTACTTGTTCATTGTGTAGCTTCCTGCTCCTTTGCTGCAAAGTCTCCTCTGAAGACAAAACTAATCTTGCTGTTCCTTACTGCAGAGTTAAAACTTCTTGAACAAGTGTTCCAGGGATTTTAAGGACTGGCCTTCTTGGAGATATCTCCATTATGAGCGCTGAATGATACAGAAACACATCTCAAATTAGCTTTGAAGCGTGCAAACTCAGGAGCTACTTGTAAAATAAAAAGAAAACTAAGAAAATAAAGAGATGACACAACTTTTTACATGTACAAGGCAGTATTTACACTTTTCAGATCCCCAGTCTTGTAAACGGATAGATTTATTTGGGCTGAAAACTTTCACACAGGAAATTTCCCTAGTCTCTTCTTTTCCTATGAAGGTCAGGTTTAGCAGCTATATGTGCCACTGGGAGAAAGGTAAGTATTAAAGAAAGGCATTCTGCTGTCCACCCATCACAGTTGGGGTTTTTATTAAAGTATTAATTTTGAAAACAGTTGATTAGTATGAAATGATAGTTTCATTAATATTTTTCAATCTCTGTAATTTTGTCTTTTTATTTCATATACTTTCATATATGAAAATTCTACTACGACTAGTTTTATAAATTATAGATAACTTTTAGTGAGCATACTGATATTCTACATGGCTGTAAATAGTAACAGCAGTCAGCCATTTCTAAATTTGGCAACTTGTTAAATGAGTTATTTAGAGACTTTCAGTTTTGCTTTAATATTTTCTGTATATAAAAATATTGTTTGAAGTGAAAGACTTGTACAGATATTTGTGAATTAGCAAAAGAACTTGAAGCATAGAGGAGGAACATTGAGGGAGGATGTGCTAAAGTTGCAGAGTAAAATCTAAAAGTGCTGCATGTTGTTTTCTGATAATCATCCAACAGATACTTGACACCTCTTTAATTTGACCAGTGGTGTTCGGTTCTGTGCGACGTTGCTGACCAGAACACGCCAGCTTTAGCACAGAATGCTTGGTACAAGGTCAGGAGGGAATAAGGGAGCACATGAGCAGATAGCTGGTGTGACGTAGGTAAATGGGAAGGATAGGCCAAATCCCATGGATTTTAAATTCCATTTCAAATGCATGATAATTTTGATTTTAGTAAATACAAGGGGTTCTGCCAAAAGCAGAGCTTATGAGGACTCATTTCTGTGTTCAGTGATCCACCCTGCTACCAGAACATTCTCCAGACTTTCCCATATCTCCAAAATCTCCATCCTCATGCAGCCCCAGGGTTCTTTCACCTGTTAGTTTGGGCAGGTGGCAGATGGCAATGTGTGGGGCAGGATGTAGGCTGCCCAGCATGTCAGTTCTTGCATGCTGCTGGTTCCTGTCTTTTGAAAAGTTACAATTGCCTTTTCCTTAGTAAGGTCATTATCTTGAGGCTGTTCTCTCCAAACAGCTGTCAGTTATCACAGGAATTGTGGAAATACATCTTTGGGATTTTTGCTTCTTTATCAGTTGATTTGAAATCCATCCAACAGTTACAGTGTTGCTTAGTGGGGGGAGGGGGAAGAGATAGGACAGGCAGCGCAAGTCATCAGCCTTATTTTGACCTGAAAAAACCTGCTAAAGAGTCTCAACAGAAAAATCTTAAAACTTGGAGTTCATGTTAGGTACACAAATCATGTGCTGTTTCCAAGGCTCCCTGGCAGTGCTGTGCTCACAGGTTCTGCTGCAGCCTGTGAATCGTGGGTGCTCAGCACTCTTGAGAGTCAGATGATTTGGATACAGGTGGCGTAGGTAAATTTAGGTGCCCTGAATAAATGCCCTATGACAGGCTATTTGAGGTGCTCTGCACGTAGAAAGGGAGGGATTGTGTGTTTTGGGCTTTCCCTGTAGGGGTGGTTCACTGCTGCCCTGGCCAGGTTGGGCAGCGCTCTGTGCCTTTGGCTTGGACAGGGCTTACGTTGGCAGCCCTGCAGTCAGCAAGCCAAGAGCTGCTGGTCTGGCTCTCCACAGCCTCAGCTGCAGGCAGCATCCTGCTGTAACTGGCAGTCCAAATGGGAAATATCTCAATAAATTGATCAAGGCAAATAGATACAAACCCATCTTTCTCAGCCTCTTCGTTTTTTCCTTTAGCTGCCTTTATCTTTGTATATTGTAACTGTCAAGAAGCTGTGCATGCATTTGAATGACTTGGACTCCTTTACAATTTTGTTTTACTATCTCACCTCTATAAAAAAAACATCTTGGGTTCTTTAAAAGGCTTTTGCACTGTATTTGTTTTATTATTGCAGATAAATCTTTCTGGATTTCTCCCAAAAGCTGAGTCAGACAGTTCTTTGACAAGCCTTTCAAGCTCAGAAAGGAGTTTCATTTTTATAAATAATCGTCCAGTTCTTCAGAAGGAAATACTGAAGGTAACATCCTCTAGCTTGTAATTTGAGGAATAGAAATGTGATTTCTTTGAGGACAGAGACACCTAAGCAATCTACAACTTTGTTTTCCCCTACATGCAATAATTAAGAATATCACAGGTGAAGATACTAGCATTTACAACAGAAAGCCCTCCCACAAATCTGACACTGCTGGTGCCTCAGTTCCATTCCATTTGCTGCAGTCAGACCACAGAGCTGGAGGTTGTGTTTTTGGCTATTTAACAAAACTAATTTCAGATGCTCTGTGCAAGACACCAGAATAGTTGGTTCTTTAATGTATTAATCTGCAGAAATCACCTGTGCAATTTCCCATAAGGGAACTTGATGTAGTTTCTTGGAAGAGAATTCTTCTGTAAAATAGTTTTGATTTTGTCCACTTCCAGCTATGGGCTTCCCAAGCAAACACCCATGCTTTCCCTTTAAATTTGTGTATGCATTGGGTAGAAATGAAAGTGATAGTGCAGTGGCATTGGCTGCAGCTAGGCATTGTGTAGGCAGAATTTGATACTCTTGGGTTTCTCTCACTACTGAACCTTGCAGCACTTCACTTGGAGCAGCCTTGCTGTCCTAATCCGTGTCATCACCAGGGAAGAAATTCATGTTCATGCCGGAGTGTTTATGTAGGTTTTAAAGTGGACACAACGGTAGTTTTCAGTTGGGAAGCAAAGCTTTGTAGATGTAAACCCTGAACTTGTGTTGGTATGTTAAATGCGGAATAAGGGTAATCCATCTCCATGCATTATTTGATGTGCCTGGCTCTTCTAGGAGTTCCAAGCTCAGCTTGAATCCCATGATGGAGATGGTTCTTTAACGAGAGCAGGGAAGCCTGGATTCAAGGTGGGGTTCAGCGTACTACCATACAAAGTAAAAATACAGTGCCCTGCATGGAAAATAGACTATATATCACTTTTACCTCCATGCTATGAAGGCATGGAGACCACCAGGAGCCGCCCTTTTGGTGATTATTCTGGCATACGTGTATTTGAGGACCTTTTAAGCATTTCTTTAACTTCAGAAACCAACAAAACTGGCAAACCAGTTATGGTTTTATAATGTCAGATTTTGTTTCTGTGCCTTTTTGTCTACATTATTGCCTTTACTGACATCTCTTTATTAAATCAATCTCTAGTTAATTCGACAGTACTACAGTCAGGTGACACAAAAGGACTGTACTCGTTTATATCCTGTTTTCTTTTTGAATATTACTGTACCTCCCTCTGCTGTGGATGTGAATATAACACCTGATAAAACACACGTTTTGCTGCAATATAAGGTAATTAACATTTTACTCTGTTTTTGAGTTGTCAGTCTTTAAATAAGCATAATCAGGGCCTTGAGACTACCAGAATGTTCAAACATAAACAGTGCCACTGGGTTTTTGGTTTTTTTTTAGTTACATGACAGCTTGCCTTTGTCAGAGGACTGTTTTGATCAAAAAGTACTGAACAGGCTAAGTGGGGGATTCTTCAAAATTAGTTTCCCGGTTGATTTAAAAGATTTTGATGCTGTTAGATATATGCGTGTACCACTTCGGTTTCAAATGACTTTACAGTGAGAGAGGCTAAGTGGAATTACAAAATGTGGCCCTGCATAAATCTCATGCCTAACTTCATATGTAAACCAAGTAATCAGTATTTAAACACCACCATTAAGGTGAGGGTGGGCAGGAGGGGAGTTGATTTCTCATCAAAGCACTATTTTATCGTTATGTGAATAGATTATTGATGACATCAATTAAGTGGCACAGAAATTAGAAAGGTTGCATTGGTGGTTATAATGTGCTTATTCAAAGTGAATATAGGTAATCAAACCAGTATGTTAATCCTCTTCTTCATGAGAATGTTTTGTATTTGTCTGTGTTACTCTTGTAAATGTACTGCCTGTTAAGTGTCACTTGTATGAAAATTAACACGGCATTTTTAGATTTGATCTGGTTTTCCTTTGTCATCAGAAAAAGTGCTGGGGTTTCTTTTCTCTCTTTTTTTCTTCTTTTTAAAATTTATTTTTGTTTTTTAGGGGTTTGGGTTTTTATCTTACTCATTTCTATCGCTTGGTGCAAAGTTGATTTGGAAACATGCACCATAAAAGCACCTACACAATCACATTCACATGAAGTTGGATGTTGCTGGTGCACCTGTTTTGGCTGTAAACTTCCAACTCCATATTAGGTAGGAATAGCTTTACCTGATGCTGGTTTAAGCAGTCAGAACCCTGTCACAAAGAAAGCATTTAATTGGTTTTGTGATATCAGAGTAAACTAGTGAAGCAGAATACATGTCACAAAATATTTGAGGCTGAAAGTGTCCAGCTCAGAGTCTTTTGGAATGTGTGAACAACTGAAGTGCAATAGTCTGTCCAGATTTGTCTAAAAATTATTCCAAATAAGAGCATTTTGCATATTGTTCTATATTCTTGGTATCTGGCAGTTACATTTTCACTTGTTACATTTTCACAAGTTACACTTGTGTGTGTGTATTTTCTGTTTTGTTTCTTCTTTTTTTCCAGGAATCTGTCTTACTTGCAGTTGAAAATGTGTTGAAATCACTGTATGGGCCACTACCTGCTACAGTCCCTGGTGAAAGTAATAAAACAGATGTTACCTCAGAAGACATGTTTGTTCATAGAACAGACCAAACAGATGTGGCTGTTCATGAAATGGGACCATCTGGAAATGATGAGCTACATGCTTATACTTCATTCCTTTCACTCAGCAGTGATGTGCAAAACTGTCAAGCAGGAAAAAACGCAGAGATCTGCTTAAATCATCAGGCATTTAGTGGTGATAATGTACACAGTCGCCTGGACAAAAGAGAGGTTTCTAAGAGTGATGCCTTTCCAGACAGTTCCTTAAATTTATTGTGTGAGGAGGCACAGAATGGACAGAATATGGCTGATATTCAAAGTAATAGTGTTCCTGGGGACCCTGAGTCTAAAAAAGCCAATGAGCATCTTTTGAGTTCTGATAATACGGACAAAATAGATAAAAATGAGGAAGCCTTAGTCCCTAAGGACTTACCTGAAATCTCTGCTGATAGCTGGAGTATGGGAAGTGGATTTAAAGACAGTCTGGGAGACAAGCTGGAACCAGTTAAGATTTTGATTCCTGGAGTTGGAGGGACAACTAATAAGCAAAATGAATACAGTGGTGAAAAAAGCAGTGATCCACAAATCTCAAATCAAAGCATAAAGAAAAAAAATGTGATAAGTGAAAAATTTGGACGTGTGACAGCTTATGACTTAATTAATAGCAAAATAATAAAGAAACCAAAGTCTGCATTTGAATTTTTCACACACGAATGTCGTCCAAAGTTGATAAATGATAATCCAAAGACCAGCATGAATGACATCCTCCTGACAATTGAAGAGCAGTGGAAGAATTTGAGTGAAGAGGAAAAAAGGAAGTAAGTTCAGGCCGTGTCCTGCTTCTGAATCTGGAAGCTACCAAAGAGTCACCTGTAATGAATTTTAAAAATTGTAACTTTCCGGTTATTTATGAAAAAATAGAAGACTTTTGACTTTTCAAGATCAGAATTGGTATTGTGAGTTGTCACGTTTTGCTCTGTGCAGTTGTGGACTGCTGATTGGAATTGCTCATTTTGCCACTGCTGTAGCAGTTAGGTTAGAGACAGCAGTAGTTAGGACAATTCTGCTGAATAGTTATTTAAGGTAACAGGCAAGAAAGTGACTGTTTGAATCCTACAAACTTCTAAGGGCTGCCTTTACCGTGTCACTCCCAATGCACTGTCCTTGAAAACCAGCATGGTGATGGGTGAGGCACTGTAGAGTTCTTCAGAGGTTTTTCAACTTTTATTGCTATAAAGTGAGAATTCTTTTTTAGGAACTTTAGTACTTGAACATTTGGTAAATTCCATTCCTCTAAACTTAGTTTGTATCCCGACCTAGGACACCACAGAATTGTATTTGCAAAACCCAGTCAATTGACACAAGGAATTACTTTTTCCCCTAAACAGCTATTCTAGTACTGGTTCAGAGAGCATAGCACAGTCTAAATTTTAATCTGTTTCAAACAAGACCAAGTCTTTTCCTAGGTTGCAATCTGAATAGCTAAATTCCATATTTTTCAAAAATTAATTGTCACTGAGTTTTTGAAATCCATCTGCAAGAAAAGAAAATATTTTGGGGAAACATCTGCATTGTTCTGAATGTCAGCTATATCAGAGTTAGGTGAAACCTTTTCACCTAGCTTCCGATTTACCTAATTTAAAGTTTACTATGCAAGCAACATGCTATGGTCACAAACCCATACATGAGAAAGTGCTGTGTCCATCTCTGCATAAGCAGAAATATTAATGTAATTGTAGAAATCTTCTCCAATTATATTCATGCTTTTAATGAAATGAAACAAAAGGTTCTGCCAGCTGTTTCAGAAAATTTTAATTTGCTCTGCTTTAGCTTTTGAGATTTCATGGTTGCTTTCCTGGTACAACTGTTATGTTAAAGAGTGTGCCTACAGATTAACTTTGCATTAGTTCAGGAAGGAGACCTCTCTGGTAATCAAGTTTTCCTTATATGTAGGATTGAATGCAATATATTATACGTAGTATATATATTTTCCTTATATGTAGGATTGAATCCCATGGATGTTGAAGGAAATGAAGAATTCACCAC
Organism: Struthidea cinerea; assembly: GCA_013397865.1. NCBI lineage: Eukaryota > Metazoa > Chordata > Aves > Passeriformes > Corcoracidae > Struthidea > Struthidea cinerea. Next base: position 184,773 of record VZTI01004089.1, read on the forward strand.
TAGTTGTATCTATAGATATCAGCTTCGGTTTACCTTTCCACTTTTATTCTCTTAAAATTGACTCAGAGAATAACAAATAGGAAGAGATATACCGACAACGTTTCCTGCAAAGCAGCAGTCCAGAAGGGCTTGTGGCAGAGAACATAAGTCTTGCCTCCAGGTACTCTGGATAAATTGGGCCACCTAGAGGTAACAACAAACGTATATACATCAGGGCAGCCCAAGTGCCACAGCTCTCCTTCATGCATCCTTGCTGGCATAACCCCACGTTTCCTGGGCTCTAGTCCTCCATCCTTCTGTGATAAAGTCCTGCCTTGTGCCATGGGTGTGCATGGTTTCAGCATCTCTGTTTCTCTCTGTGGCCCCTTCATCGGGTCTAAATTAATTTAAATCCCTTTTGGGAGTTGTACAAGCACCAGATGTCTCGCAGTGACACAGGATGGCCTTTTCAAAACAAGCCAGCATTTATTACACAACCGGAATGTCAAATGTTATGGTCTTTAGGTTATAATAGAGGAGGAAAGCTCCATGCACGTCCATGCTGGCAGCATCGCATATCCCCCTGCTTTGCAAAGGATTTCAGTCCTTGCAGTCGCTCGGCTCTTACTTAATACAGCTTGCATATATTTCTGGTCTTAATGTTTCCTGCTTATCAGGCTCAGGTAGGAGTGGGAGAAATCCCTCCAAGTGCCATAACAGTGGCAGGAGTAGTTACCCTGAAGGTGTAGGAAAGGTTCAAAGCTACACACATTACCATGGGACTAACAAATCATCTTGTCAGCACTCTGCAGTAATTCTTCATGAGTAGATTTGTGCCTTGGGAGAAACATTTTTTCAGGTAGCATGGTCTTTGCTGTCAAATACTCAAATTCACATTATTTGTTTCATAAGGGCTGAGAGACATATATTAAAAGGGTTTTTTTTAGTATGCTGATTATTTTGTTTGGGTTTACGTTGCAAGGGGAAAAGAATATATCATAGAACCATTTTTCTAGTTAAACCAAAGCTGCCTTTGAAACTAGACTTCATTCTAGTCTTCCACTCTGTGCTTACATCCAGTTTTGCAGATTTCCTTGGCTGTAAGTTTTGTAGCGTGAGAAAAGGATCCTGAATTTGCAGTCTTAATTCTCAAAGCAGAGAAAAGCTGGTTTTGTAGCACTTGTTGATTATATGTTCCTCTGTGGAAGGATTTTCAGAAAGGCAAAGGTGTTCCCTCATAGTTTGTCAATTGGAAGTTTTTCTTTGGTTCTGAGCAAATCACTGATAGTGATGTGTATGAATTTGGAAGATGCTCACAATCAAAGTTTGTAAGGCTGGAATTTTTCTGATGGTAGCCTAAACTGACAGGCAAGTTGGACTTTGTTTGGAAGTGCTTTCGGTTTGGATTATCAGTGATCACTGAAAGCTCAGTTGTCTTACACTTAAATATTTTTATGCATTACTGTTAGGTCTATTCAAAACAAAGTATTTATCAATTGGTCAAAGCTGTAAATGAATTTGGGATTAAAAAAAAATATTCTGTTCAAGTGATTTCATCCATTCATTTTAAAAGGAGCAGATGTTTTTTATCTTAATGTTTGCTCCATATTTTCTAGGACGTGATTTATTGCAAGAAACTATTTTAGCTGACTTTTTTAGTTAACTAAATATTGGTACCATATGTGAATGCTAGCACATCATAATTAATTGCAAATGGTGACCCTTTTGTTGACCTTAGTTTTCCAGCATGCATACACATAATTGAATCAAACTGTTCCAGCAAGTAGCAATAAATAAATATGACCAGCTAAAATACTTATTTCTAATACTAACATATGATAGTACTACTTTTTCTTGGTTTTGTTTTAATTGAAGATTAGACTGGTTTGAATTACCTTTTAGTATTCAGAATATCAAATAAGGGCAAAAAGAGAGAGTTCTGCAAATCACACTCTTTGCTTTCAGAAAAGTGAAATTCATATTCAGTAGACAAGCATAAACCTGGGACCCATAAAAGTTTAGCTATCTGCCTGACATTTATAAACCCATTAAGAATCCATTCATGTTGTAGAGGTTTAGTATGTAGTAATGTTTTGACCATTTAGACTGCTTTTAGGAGTAGTTTTTTATTGACTGGTTTTGAAAAATCTGTAAGATTGATTATTAGTTACAGAATTCTGTGATAATCATACATATTCGGTATTCTTACACTTCATATGGCTAATTTTAGGCCATTTGAAATCAAATCTGCTTTTATTAAGTAAGGCCTGAGGCTTGGGAAATTATTCAAGCTCCAAACTCCTGCCAGCCACATGGCCTCCCCTGGAAGTCTGTAGAGCTCTAGAAGCTTAAATGACTTTGTGAACTGAGCTGGATGTGCCTGTGACACAAAACTCCTGCCAAAACTCTGTATTTGATTGCAAATTAAATAAGGGACTGAGGTGAAAAGACCCTTGCTGTAGATCTTTAAAGGATGCAGCCTCTTCCTTACAGTAGGAGTTCCTCCCCGTTACAGTAATTCAGGTTTTGCTGTCTGTCTTGGTGAAGGAAAATTTCCAGCTTGTGTTCAAGGTGTGATGTAATAGAGGCACAGTCTCAGTCTCCATCTCAGTGGGCAGCGTATTGATGCAGATACGTGAATGGACCATGGACATGGTTGTTGGCTGTTGAAATGGTTACCTTGCCTTCTGCTTTAGTGTGTTAGGAGCTGGGGTCTGGAGCTTTTTATCTGCTGATGCTACTGGTTTTTTTCTCCTTTAAGTTATGAAATAAAAGCCACTAAGGACCAGGAACGATACAACAGAGAGGTGAAGAAAGCCAATGCACAGCCGATACACCGACCAGCAAAGGAGGCAGAAAAACACAAACCCAAGCTAAAGAGTTCTGCATCTGACCAGCAGAAGCTTGACAAGATATTCCATGACCAGATTGAAAAGAAGGGGAGACTGGAACAGCCTGTGAAAATTGTCACAGTGCCTTTTTCTCTGAGCTCCTGTAGACGTCACCTTCAGAGACAGGAGAAAAATGCTTCTGATGAACACGAGCTTTTCCTGATCCGTCGTCAGAGTTTTCCTGATGTGTGGATACTCGCTACTGAAAAAAATGTAAAGTTGCTGAATCCATACAGATTGGAAGAGGCCCTACTATGTAAGAGATTATTGATGAACCATAAGCTTCCAGTAGAGAAACTGGACAATCCAATTGTGTTAACAGACAGGTATAGTACTACTGAGCAAAAATGTGTATGTTACTTGAAGCATCATTTGTTAATTATTTACAGTAAACTCTGGTAAGGTCCTCTTTGCTAATGCTGTGCTCAGTTGTGCACTCACTTATCTATTAAAACAGATTTTTGGTTTTTATACTTCTGCCTTGACGTAATGAGTGCACTTGGTCTTAATCTAGTTGAAATAAGTATGATTTTTACCACTTTCATTAGTAGTGAAGCAAATACAAATTTCCTCCCCCAGAAGAAAATTAAATGCTCCACATTTTCACAACTTCACTGTAGCTGACTTTCCCCCAAGAATTAGGAAATGGCTGATAGAATTATTATTACTGTAGGCTTAAGCTTGGTCACTCACTAAGATAAGTGAATAGTTCTCATTTTGTTTCTTTAAACAAATTGCTTTTTCAAAATATTTTAAAAAATCTTGATCACTCCTTATCACCTCCTACCTTTTTCTGTGGTTTTTGCACACTTGTAATTTTCACGTAAGGGATGTTGGTTTTTAACACTTGGGGGATTTTTTTTTTCCAGTCTTATTGGTGGATCTCAGTATATGGCAGCTCTTCATAAAATGCAGAAGAATTACCAGAGTTTCCATGGATCAGGTTATTTGTCAGATCCAAGGCTTGTAGCAAATGGATTCCAGATAAAAGTGATAGAAGGTATGATGGTTTTAAAATCTGTTAGTTGCATTGGAGCTTGTTTCTTATGATTTAATGATTTAAATTACTGTTAATGTGGATCACATTATTCTACATCACCTTGTCATTTAAAGCACTAGCATCTTGCTTTCCTTAACGTTGAGATTTTATTTCTTGGCAAAGAATGTAATCTTCTACACAGAACATTGAGCAATGGAAACTGATGATTAAACAGAAAACTTTAATAGTCTTTCAAAGAATGCTCTGAAATCCATGTTTTCCGCACTTCTTTCTTCTTTCTCAAAATGCTCAATACCCATATCCTTAACTGCCATTCTGACATCATTTAGATTAGACTGATAAGAATTCCTTAGCCCAGGCACCTTCTTCCATGGTGTTACTTGCAGAAGCTTCTGCACGTAAGTGCTTTAGCTGACTACTCCTGTACTGCTGAGCAGTTGAGGAGGTCCAGTAAGAAGCTGGATCCTGGTTAATGTCGTACTTTCCTATCAAAATTGTAACACAGAGCCTAAAGGGGCCAGCAAAGAGATGGTCATAGGATCACCACACCTTTTCTCAGAGTCTGACCTGAACATACTTTTGAGGGAGTATACTTTTCAGTACCTCTTTGCTGATCACAGAATGAATGCATTTCATATAAGATTCTTTCACCTTATCAAGAGAGCTCAAATGTTTTTACATCTTTCTGAAGAATGATTTCTAGGGATGCATTGGAAACACAGGGGCAACCTACTGTTGGTTCTGCAGATCACGAATTCTGTAGCAGAATTCCAAGAAAAGCAAACGTCTTTGGGGGTAGCACCTAGCTGACAGCTCAGGGAAAAGACTGGCCATAAGAGCTGTTAGAAATGCTATAGCTTCATGTGTTACAGATCCCCACATATGTACAGTGATGACAGATGTACTGTAACATATGGGATCTTTTAAGGGTAGGTACAAAAAAGGGATGTAGACCAACTCCTTCACTCAGAGGCTGGCTCTTGTGAAGAACAGAGCCAAAGCTGTTTTCCTTACTGAATCATGCACAGCAAAAACAAGGAAACTTCTTTCTGACTAAATCTCTACGTAAATAACACCACCTTTGTAGAAGAGGTGTTCATGGTAATAAATCATGGAGTGAATGATTAGGGAAATAAAGCATGTACTGTAAGAGGTAGCTCTTACATGGTTTGTTCAGACTAGCAAATCAAAAGCTGAGGAGCTCTATGATATGTCCCTAGGCAAATATGGGAGAGAGGGATTGTGGCTTAGCAGTTTTTTTCACAAACTTTTTTTTTACCTCCTGATATTCTAAGTTTGCTTGAAATCCAGTTAGTGTAAACTAGGCATGAATAAACTGAATATGAAAATTTGAAGACAATTTCTTTTTCCTCCTGGGTGAAAAGTTTGATTTCTAGTTTATTTCTAGGCAACAGTGGAGAGTTGTTGACTGATCTCGTGGTACTGCAGATGTGTCATGGTTTAACCCCAGCCAGCAGCTCAGCCCCACACAGCCACTCATTCACTCCCCCCTCAGCAGGATGGGGGAGAGAACTGGAAGGGTAAAAGTGAGAAAACTTGTGGGTTGACATATAAGGATAGTTTAACAGGTAAAGCAAAAGTTGTGTACAGAAATGAAACCAAAAAAAAGGAATTAATTCACTGCTTTCCATGGGCAGGCAGGTGTTCAGCTATCCCCAGAAAAGCTAGGCTCCATTCCATGTAATGGTGATTTGGGAGGACAAACATCATCACACCAAACATTCCCCACTTCCTCCTCCTTCCCCCAGCCCTGTGTGCTGAGCTTGATGCCACATGGTCTGGAATATCCCTTTGGTCAGTTGGGGTCAGCTGCCCAGCTGTGTGCCCCTCCCAACTCCTTGTGCACCCCCAGCCCCCTCACTGAGGAGCAGAAAGGGCCTTGATGCTGTGTAAGCCCTGCTCAGCTGTAACAAAAACATCCCTGTATTACGAACACTGTTCCCTGCACAAATCCAAAATGCAGCCCCATGCTAGCTACTGTGAACAAAATTGGCTGTCTTGGCCAAAACCAAATGGGAAACTACTTTTAAGACAGCTTGGTTAGTTTAAGAGCTGTAACACTATTATAGCAAAGGACTTTACACAGTAACCGGGAAATAGTCTTCCAATCCTGTATTCCTAAGATGTAAATTTAAGAGAATGAAATCTCAAGGAAACGGTTCTCATTTGGTTTACAGTTAGTCAAAGTGCTTTGTATGCACTGTGGAGGTTTATGAACCATAGGAATAGCCCAGTGAAGAATGGGAATCTAATTCAGTTCTTTGTCCCAGTCTTCTATTTTAACTAATTGAGTGAAAAGTTAATAACATCTGAGTCTTGTCAGGCATGTTTATAAGCTTCTGCTGATGACATTATAGCAGTTACAGCCTTTTATGAAAAGAGCATACCACTGCAGATGAATGTAGAAATACCAGCAAACAAATGGAATTTGTCCCAGCTTTTTTCCTACTGACCTAAGGATTTCTACATAATCAGTCCCTCCTCTTTTTCTTAAACTTGTCCCTGAAATACACTATCTTCTACAAATACTTATTAGAGCTGATTTTTAGACACACAGGTATTCATTTTTAACTCTCCTAGTGTGTCCTTCTCTGGGAATTTCACTATGCAGTGTAAGGTTATTTAATTCATAGATTCTTGTGTAATCTTTACAGAATACCAGGAGTCATTTGTCCCACTTAGACCTGAGTATTCTGTAGGATTTCTTAACTCTGAGAGAACCAGTTTGTTCCATAAAACATCTTTCACTATCCTTATAGAAGCATTACTTTTTTTCACTGTCTGTATTCAGTGTCTGTTTTTGTGGGGTTTTTGAAATCCAGACACATCCTGAAAGAGAGGCATTCAGATGATGTTGAACTAGAATTTGTTTAAGAAAGGTTTTGTTTCTTCAGGATATATTGTTCATTTTTTGGGCCAGAGGTTCCTACTTTGCATGGTGGATGATTGGATCACAGCTTGCTGTGGAGAGGTCCTAGAATGGAAATGTGCACTTAACCCATGGTAACTGGAGAGCTTCTCCTTAGCAGCATCCATAGGAGCACACCAGAACCCATTCTCTGTGCACAAAACCTTTGTAACTAATTTTTTCCCAACTTTGTGGATTAATTGGATCAGTCCTATCACCTGTTTCTCCCTGTCAGAGTCCACTGTAGCATATTCGAAGGTTTGTATTTTCCTTTGAGACTTCTGCCCTGATATGGTCATATTAGATGTTCCTTTCTGACTGCTGATTGATTTCTCATTAATAGCCACTTATTAGCACTTATTAATATGCATTCCTTCATTTTTCATCCCGAGCGAAGAGTTTTATTTTCTGTACTAGAAAGTTTACTTTTTGTGACAGAGAGATCCCCTTACATCGCAAGCAAATTTGTTGATTGATTGATTGATTGATTGATTACTTAAGGTTTTGAATTTCAGCATGCAAGTGGTATTTCTGATAATTTCTTCTTACAAAATAACAAGCCTTTCTGTTGATCCATGTGAAAAAGGCTGTGATGCCATCACCAGCTCTAAGATACCTCTCAAAACAAGAACAAATGAAATTTAGCTGCTCCAGTTCAATGTTCGGCAGTTTTAGTCATGGAGGAGGCTTTCCTTGACCCATGGTGGTCTCTGAAGAGGACTGTTGGTCTAGTAGGTTGCACTGATTATTTGTTTAAATCTCTACAGATATTCTGCTATCAAGGAAGAGAAGGACCCAGAGTACTGCTGCCCATTGCCATATATTAAGTCTGCTCATGATACTCAGATACTAATTTGGAACACTGGACCTCTTGCCTTGGGTATTGTGCACCCCAATAGGACAGTTTCCTAGATGACTGTAATGATTTAAATTTAAGTATAGGACCATAGACTTGTTCCTTATTTCCTTGTGGTGTTGGGGTGTTTTACAGAACTGACTGACTATTTATTTAAGAAAACCCTAAGCAGCTGCCTGAATTTGGAAGGTGAATTCAGTCATTCCTTCGCTGCATTAAGCTTGTATCTCAACTGATCTCTTTAAAAAATGCTTCTCTGCAGTCCAGAATCTTACCTTCTGGCAACTTGTGAGACAGAGGGGCTTTTTATGAAGATTTTCATTCTTACAGTTTCTTACTTGAAAAAAAAACCCACCCACGAAGTATTAGTTTTTCCTTATTTGGATGACATGTAAGGGGCAGTGTCATTCATAGGCTAAAAAATGAGTAATTCATTAATCGTGCATTAATCTTGGGATTAATACTCAGGAATTGAATCTTATTCCCTTGCAGTTCTTGGAATTCAAAGAAATACAACTATGTTCTTTAATGGCCAAGACCTTTTAGCTAGTGGGGTGGTTCTGAGTTTTAGTTACTCTCATAATTTACCAGGAGTCTTTCTCACAGGCCTTGCTCTGAACCCTATGGCAACATGTGGCACCAGATACTCTACTCCTAGTAGGTTTTTCAAAGGTCTGATTAGCTGTTTTCTTCTTGACAAGAACTCAGTTCCACATGGAATTTTGTTCTTGTTCTGCCATTTTGGTGGGAAAACTGCTTAAACTTTTGTATTTTCACAAATGCACTTTTGGATGTTTATTTTTACAAGAGTATGGGAGTTGCAGGCCTTACTTACCTGTCTGCCTTTTGAATGTGTTCTTGATAGAAGACAGAAAGGTAATCTACCTTTACTCTCTTCAGAGACTCTGTGTGACTGCAACAAAAGTTGTTCCAAGTATCCTAGATTTTGGAAGTGCCCCATCTGCTTCATGTTTTTGGTAGACCTTTGGAAGATCTTTGTATTGTCTCCCTTTTTCTCTTCGTATTAACTGCTCATCAGTCTAAGGAGTTTACGACTAGATTTTTCTCTGGATAGCTCACAGTGAAAAACATGTTGTGAAATAGCCAAGAAAACACTTCTTGCTGTCAGTGTGTCAGTTAAGCAAAATCAATGGTTTCTTTGTGGAATGTGCCAGTTGTTGTATTTTGCAAAGCTGTGACGCTGAGCTCCAGTCTGTCTTCCACTGCCCTCCCACCCCCTCATGTTCTGGCCTTACTTAGGCTTCAAGTGATGCTACCTTTGGGAGAGCAGTCTGTTTGCTTTTACTTAATAAAGCAAATTACTTAATACTCAGCGTTCTGGGATCTGCCAGGCATTTGTTTGCTCACAGTGACCCCTGCGTGCAGGGAACATTTCAAGAAGTAAGATGGATTACTTTCTGTCCAGTTCTTCTTAAGATGTGTTTGTTATATGTGCCTTCACTGCACATCTGTCCGTTTGCCTTTGGGAAAGGCCTAGAGAGAGATGGGAATTCTTGGCTGGAGAGGAACTGAGACCAAGGAACACACCTTAGCTGGTATTGTATCAATGGTGGGTTTTGGGCCATGCTCCACGGCAGGCTTTTAGGGTAGAATTGTCTGCTTGATAGAACGCAGTCTGCCTCATGTAGTCAATGTGAGTATGTACAAAGAATGTGCTTATAAGGCCCCAAAGAGCAGTAATAGGTAAATAAGCCATTGTTCTTGGTAATATAAACTGCCTCAGCTCTTGTAACCCACCAGTGGAAAATCATGCTGCAATTTAATTTCAGTTTGATTTTGACCATAGACTGGGAGATAGACAGTGTTATAGTGTCACCTAATCTAGGTGGCAGCTGGAAGGGAACAGTTTTTCCTGGCCATCAAGAAGGAATTATTCAAAGATGATTGTAAATGCTTTGTTTGGAAAGAGAAAGGGGAAATTTGTAACAATGAGAAATCCACATTTTTGAAGTCATTTGAAAGCTAGTTTATTTGTTCATGGAAATACTTTCCTTGGAAGTTGCAAAGTATTTCATAGAAACTACCATGGCAACTGCTTGAGGACTGCTGTTTGAATACTCAAAAATCTTAATATATATTTTGTCAAAAATTTACAAGTACACTGAGGCTTGGACATCTGCTTATATCATCGGGTGTTGCCAATATCGGAGTTCCTGCAAAGACTTGCAGATAAACTTGTTAATCAGAACGCAACTGGGCTACTTTGCAGTTTAAAGAATGTTAGCAGAAAAGGAGACTGGCACACAAGCAGAAATACCAAAGAAATAAACCTCCCTTAGCCAGGGTTTGTATTGTTTGTTCTTACATTAAACACTTTCAAGCCTGCTTTGACTTTTAGATGAAAGAGGAAAATGGTCAAGTTAAATTTGGCTGTCAAAACTTGCAGATGGAACAATGGCTATTGTTGAAGCTGAAGAGTATATGAGGAAATATTTTGCAAATCCAGAGCCTCACTGTTGTAGAATTTTAAAAGGAAGCACAGGAAGTACAAGTTTTTAAGCTGAATGTCTAAATATTTGAAAGTGAAAAAAAATCGTGTCCTGTCTTTGGTAACATATAGAGGGGTAATTATTGAAAGGTTTTCAAATAAACTAAGTTCTAATTCTAGAGAGAAAGCAGCATAATCAAATGGTCTGGAATAGTTCCTCGAATCTAATCTGTATTTGAATGAAAAATATGACAAAAATGAAGAGAAAAGAGTTGAAGGAGATTTTTAAAAGAAGCTTTATCTTTTCCCCACCCCTTACTGACAGGCTTTCCCATAGGGAAATAATAGCATAGTACATCATCTTTTCTCACCTTTATATCTGACAGACTTTCATATAATTTAACATTTTGCTTTAAGCTGAATCTGAACACAGGTTTACAGTATTATATAAAAATATGTCTCTGCTTGCTGGCCGTGATTAGGGAAAGGCAGCTTGAAAAAGAGAAGGAAGACAAGTCTGGGTGAAAAACGAAATAAAGTTTCGGATGTAAAGCAGTGTTGAATACATAGCTGGAAGAAGGTTATGTGATTTTTGGGGGGAGGGGCAATGGGGGCTTGTTCCCTATATCAGATTCCCATTGGTCAAATTATCTCGTGCCATGAAGCTTAAAAAGGCCCAAGAGCATTGTTTACCCAGTGACACAGCCATATTTAGGAAAAGTTTCAACCTGCACAGTCATCCTGTTCGTCTCTGCTCTTATTTAATGACTGTCAAGTAAACAGTGCCTGGACATGGATAACTCAGCTTCATTCTACCAGCTAATGAAAGTACATTTTGCTGACTTACGTTGCATATATGTTTTCTCGCACTTCTGAAATATTTCATGTTGTTGTTTGGACTAGGAACAGGAATCATCCCTTGTGACAGTTTGTTAGTTTAATCCACCTTGGAGCAATCTATTTGTCTCCAGCTCTTTTGACTTTACAAAAACCAGTTGTGACTCAGGCTGAAGGTTATTTATCCTACCTGGAGCCATTACACAAGAGTGGATTTATTTTCATTATTAATTAAATTCGTCCATGCTGTCTTTGTGAAACTTTTTACTTGTTAGACTTGTAGTGGAAGAAAAGGGAGGGTGGCTGTGCAGGTTGGGTTGAGGTTTCTGTGCACCCAGCATGAATGAGAGGATAGTCTGAAGGACTGAATGAGAATATGTGAGCCTGACCACCAGAGAACTTGCTTCTGACTGGGAGTGGAAAAAAGGTTGCTGTACGGGAACAACTTCAATCAATGTTTTTTCCCATAATGTGAATAAGAAGAGAAATTGTGTATACCTCAAAACTTGAATAGATGCTCTGTTAGAAAGGCTGTTTTAATTTTTTATTCATCATTCCTACTCAGAGTAGTACTTGCTCCAGCAGTGATACCATATGAATGATAATATGAAGTCAGTCACAGAGCCTCTAGCTTTATGGGCTTGAGTTTTTTCTCAGATGTGGTAGGAGAAAAAATTGCTTTTTGTTTCAGTAGAATTTGAATTTGTTATGATAACATTTGAACTCTACAGATGTTTCAACCAATTACATAGGAAATAGTGCCAACACTGTTTTAATTTTTTTCAAACTAAATTGTGTTTTATTGCTAGCTTCTACTTTAATTTTATGTATATTTAATTAAAGTCACAGAAGCTTTAATTAAAGCTGTGCTCAAGACTAGGAATGCTGCAAATATTTTAAGCATTAAACGGTGCCAGCTAGGATTTGGATTAATGTAAGCTGAGACATTTGTGATGTGAATAAACACACATCATCATAATGAAACATTGTGCAAATAAATGCTTTTCATTCCAAGGGAGGAACAAAAAAGTTTCCTAATTGTATTGGACTAAATTACTAAATGACTTTGCATCAGTTTAATTTTCAGTGAATTTCTATAGAATAGAAATTAAAGCAGTGCATGAATTACTGTTTTGTTTTTGTATTTTCAGGTGTTTCGGCTACAGAAAGTCATCTCGAAATAGAAGGGATGGCAAATTGTCTGCCATATTATGGAATTTCTGATTTGAAAGAAATTCTGAATGCAGTAGTTAACAGAAATGCAAAGGAAGTATATGAATGTAGGCCTCTCAAAGTGATAAATTACTTGGAGGTGAGACAGAAGCTTTCTTGTTAAGTATCAGCCAGCTAAACTTGTAATAATTCCTTAAACTGCTTGAAAATCTTTCTTCAGCTTTGTGTTTTAATTAATGTCATTGTGTTCTAAACAGAAGTTACTTTTGAAAAAGAGACTTTTATATCCTCTCTGAGTTGTGTATTCCTTCCCAAAATACTTCCATCAGACATACCCAGAAGCAGTCACCCAGTGTGATATAACACATGCCAAAAGCTGATGTTCACAAGGGATTTCCTCTGTAAGGCACTTTTCAGACTAGAAAGGCATTTCTCCATGTTAGAATACAGAGCTGCCACAGAATGGCAGTGACTCGTGTTAGTATTGTCTGTGCAAATAAATAAATTGTCCATCCAGAGATAATAAGAGCTTGAAGTTTCAGAGACGGCTAATAAATGTGGTACTAGTTAAAGCTGGAGTAACCAGCAGTAGTAGTTATCACTTCTTGTCTAGCTGTGTTACTAATGCTCTTTAATACCAATTCTCTTCAAAAAGGTTACCAAAATATATGTAAATTCTCTTCTTACTTAAGCATTTATAACATGCCTTCCTGAATTGGGTTACTTCAAATTGGGACTTAGGCACATATTTACAAGAATATGTGTTTTAAGCATTATTATACAAATCTTTCCCTGTCTTTTGGGGGCAGTAAGCTGCCTTTGCAGCAAGGGATTCTGTTACGTGCTACTGAACCACTCTCATGCACTCATGAAAGAAGCTTAAAGAAGGGATAAGTTCAGTGTTGAGACAGGAATGGTTTGTAAAAAACCCCAAACAGCTAGAAAAGCTGTTATTCAGAAATAAGCACTGAATTTTTTGACCATTCTGGGAGGTAAACACTGGAAATGCCATTCACTGTCATGTTCAGAACTTTTATTATTCATTTCGTGTTTGAGCAGGCAGCATGTCTGCAGCTTTTGCTGTCAGTCGATAGATGTAGAAGAAAGAATAGGGTAATGGTTGAAGCAGCAGCCTTCCAGGATATAAAACAGTCCACAGTCCACAGTGATCTCTTTCTCACTTGGAGGAGTGGGAAAAAACCTCAGACAAAGAAAATGAGATGATTTAGATTAAATTATGAATGGTGCTCAGGTTTGTACAGTATGAAGGGAGATTGTGTGCCACTTACATTTCTGCCTAGGCAACATGAAGTACAGAAGAGAAGGCAATGGCAAGAAGGCCCCTCTTGGAGGAGGAAACAAAACTTTTTGAAGCTGCTTAGTTCTTTGAGGGTGGTGCTTTAGCTGTCACTTCTGCTTTTGAATGTTAAGTGGATGCAAATGCAGACCATAGCAAATACAACATTAATCTGCGGTTTTGCTGGAGTATTTTTCAAACTTTACTTACTGACTGCTTGACTTAATTTATTATAGTTCTAAAGTTTATGGTATGAAATGTCTCTTGTGAACTGGTAAACATCTACAGCTGATGCTGGTGAAAACAGGAAATTAGATCTTCAGAAACACAAAGCATCTTGAAAAAGTAGGCTGAAAGAGAGCAAACATGACCAGGGGGCTGACTGTGCATTCCTCCATTTTAGAAATGTCATGAACTGACCAGTTAGATATGTTTAGAGTTACGTTTAGATTTCTGGGATTGGGAATATTTATCAGCAGAAAAGGATGACCTTTAAACAGTGAGTGCTTAATTCCTGCTTTCATTAGCCCCAGGCTAATGTGCTAAAAAGTGGTGCTTTAAAACTATTGGGGTTTTGGTTTTGTTTTTTCCTTTCCACAGGGAGAAGCAGTACGTTTAGCTCGGCAGCTGCCCTTACATTTGTCAAAAGAAGATGTACAAAACACAATTTACAGGATGAAGCAACAGCTTGGAAAGGAAAATAAAGGCTGCGTTCATGGTCGTCCTTTTTTTCATCACTTAACAGATATTCCAGAAGTTGACAAGCACAACTCCATGGAAATTATTCAGTAAATGGAACATTTTGTTTGGGGTCATACTTCTCTTGCTTAATTTTGATCACTACTCTGTAAGTTCAGTATGTTTAGTGCAAAACTTTTGTATAATAACTTTTCGTGGTTATGTGTTCACCTCCTAAAGACTATTTAAATAAAAATGCTACTTGAAAACTATAAATAAATACTGTAGAGAAACAATTCTCCACTATTTTTTTAAAAGAATTTATTAAAGAAGTGTTCTCAACTGGTTTCATCCTTCTCTTACTGCTGCAGGTTTAAGAAATACCAGTATGTCAGAATTTTTTAGATGTGAAGTGGTTAGAAGTTGCTTTCAACAGAGCATGGCAAAGTTTACTATGCTAAGGACATCAGATGTTAATTTCCAAAGGATTGCCAGATAGCTGTAAGTATTTAAATATGGCCTTGCCATAAGCAGGTATTTTAGTTAGACTTCCATGCTGTTGTATTTCTATTTGGAAATTCTTAGCTCATGTAAATGAGTATTGACAGTCCTAGTGTCCAGTGTCCAAAAATTCTGCACTTACAGAAGTGTGTGTCTTAGAAGTATAGTACACTTCAAAAACTTTAGATCAACAAAAACTGGCCAGTTACTTGAAAGCAGAATGGATGTGAGTCACAGGAGCACACATTAGCACTGAAATCAGATGCCCATGGTGGTTGTTTATTGGTGCAGTGCTATACACAAACTGTTTGGGGGTGGAAAACATAAACTGTCCTCCCTCCGGGAGAATGTGGCATAACTAGGGCATAGTCTGCTATATAGAGAGCTACCGATTTTGGTAAACTGGTTCATTCTCTTTCTACCAGAACACAATGTTTACTCCTCTATTTCAAGTAGTGGCCTACTTCTGTAAACCTACCCCCTTAGGCCTTCTGTGCATAGCAGATGCCTTGTCTCTGGAAGAGTGTGTTTTAAAAGTTTCAAGCTCACCTGAAAGTTCCTGTCCATCCCCAGCTGTCGTTTGCAAATCTTGGCACTATGAAAATGTGGTGGTAGGACCTAGCTTTGTAGTGTTTCTGTGGCTGCTGGGTAAATGGTTGAAGGTTGCTGAAAGGCCCCAGTGTAAACTAGTTTGTGGATGGGACTGTTGGAGCAGGCAAGTAAATGTAGTGTTTGAGTATGTAATCACTGATGCTGAACTGGTGAACTAGTTTGAGAAATCACACCCCAGCCATACATCACAACATGTAAATTCTAACCTGAAAGGCAATAATTATCTTTTTAACAGAGCCTGTTGCAGTAGGGCAGGAGGTAATGGTTTTAAACTGAAGGAGGATCAATTTAGATTAGATATAAGAAAGAAGTTTTTTACAATGAGGGTGGTAAAACACTGGAACAGGTTACCTATAAAGGAGTAGATACCCTGTCCATGGAAATACTCAAGGTCAGGTTGGATGGGGCTCTAGGCAACTTGATCTAGTTGAAGATGTCGCTGTTCACTGCAGGGGAGTTGTACTTGGTGACCTTTAAAAAGATCGACTCAAACTATTCTGCAATTCTATGATTATTTCTTTATGCCATTAAAGTAAATTTATCCTTTTCATAAAGAGCAAGAATGATCAGAGGGCACAAGCAGGATATCTTACCAAGCTTGAAGGTGAGCAAGGCACAAAATGAGAATGTCACTTGCAAACTGGACACTTGCTGGCTCTAAATGTCACTCAGTGCAGAAGATGTGAATTTTTAGAATCTAAGTGAGAAGGTGGATGGAGATAGAGGAAGGAGACGTGACCCTTGGCTCTGATGGGGAAACAGGATCCCAGCCTTGCATGGGATACAGAAGGTTATACTTTGTTTATTTTTATTCTTGTTGGAATACAAACTCTGGGAGTTTAGAGAGTAGCCATTACAGTGAGAAAAGCCAAAAGCAAGCTGCAGAATAGAAATTTATCTCCTGACTAAGTTTGTTGGAACTTAAATTAATATGTGCACCAATTTTAGTCAGTTGGTACTGTAATATATAGTATTTAATGGGATTAATAATTGCTGGTTCTTTTCCAAAATATAAGATAGCTGTATCCTAATTATACTGAAGCCAGTGCTAGTATCTTTGGTAACACCTGAGTCTACATCAAGAGGACAAGTTTTAATAGATATTCAGGCCCTAGACTGAGGACAAAAAAGATTGGCAAACGGTATTCGCAGGTGCCAGGGTAGGTTTAGTTGCTGTGGAAGCAAATTAGCATCAGGATTTTCAGTGGGTGCAGGTGCACCAGGTTTGGCAATTGGGAACTGCTTCTTCCCTCCTTTCCTGGCTGTGTCTGCTGTCCTTACACTGCAGAGAGCTGCTGTGGATTTCTTCCTTAGGTACATGTACATAGTTTGTTTTCTGTCTCTGTGGGACACTGGGGGATGTTGTGTGGCTGGGTGCCAGCAGCGAGTGCTGGAGCACAGCTTTGGAGCTGTAAGTCTGGGTGTCTCCCCACCACTGTACTTGTGGTTGGGACTGCCAGCTGCAACTGTGAGTTATGCTGGTGCTCTGCTGATGGCAGATGGCTTTAGATAGGACAGGGTGGAGGTCTCTTTGCTTTATCCAGTGTGAACAAAAATAAATGTTACTTTCTGTTTCTAGAGATGTTCTCACTGTTCATCTTCCTCCAGTGATGCATTCATTTTATGTTCCTTGTTTAAACAATAGAAGTACCCCAGTTCTAGGTTTACGAGCTTAAAAGAAGTTAGATGGTGTGCCTGAGGTAGCAGTTCTGGAGAAGGAGGGCACATCATCTTCTGCCATTGCATCAGCACGGGGTGCTACACGGTGAGCCCCACGAGGCTCTTGGGGAAACACACAAAGGCTGCCTGTGCCCGCCGTCAGTCCGCCCCCAGCTCCGTGGGCTGTTTGTTCGAAAGGAAGAAGAAAACCTGAAGTGTGCAATGCTGGGTGGGCTTGGATATTGTTGTACCTGACCTCTTTCCTTAAAGGAAGAGCTGCGGAGCAGGGCGTGGTGGGCGCGTGTCCCAGCGGCCAGCGAGTGGCAGCCACCTCCTTGTGTCCCTCACGCTGCACCCACGCAGCTACTTCCCCACGAGTGGCCGGGCTGGGGCATTCCAGGGACTTCTCGTATTTGCGCTGCCCTCTGCTGGCATTTCGGTTTTGTACAATTTGGACTCAAATTGAGGTCTGAGACTGACCATGGATGAGCATCATTCCTTCCTTACTGTGCGTCCCCAGCGGGTCAGAGTGTTATTGCTTGCCTTGCTCCTCGTGGTGTGCATCTTTGCTTGCCTAAAATACACCTAATGTGGGTAACAGTGTTCCCTAGGGAAGAGTTAGGGGCTTTCCAGACCAAATCATGATCTCGTAGTAAAGCTTAAAAAAGCCTTTTGGTTGTACATAGCTTTGCATTTTTCAGAGGATCGTTTGTATGATTGGTTGGGGCAGGTTTGGTTCTGGTGGTGTGTTTGCAGCTCAGGTGTCCCCCTCAGCCAAATTCTGAGAAGCTGCACGTTCCTTTAATGGGAAACCACTGAATATCAATTTATCTTTATAAATACAGGAAAATCTCATTGAAAAAAAATTATTTTTCCTTGCATATAAATATGGGTATAAACATGAAATGGAGGTAGCACCTTTTACATGTGTCTTTTCTGAATGTAGTAGGAATCTTATTAAAGAAGTTTCTGTTTCCTCTCAGTTAACCAGTGTGTGTGTGTGTGTGTGAAGGAGTTTGGACTATTTCATGTTTGGTTTTTTTCTCTTTATCATGAATAGTAGCCATTCAGAGAACTATAGCAAAATCAGAGGAACACTGAAGTTACTTCAGGAGCACCTAGCAGTTTATTGGTAACTATATACAGTTACCAATATATAACCAAAATCTAGATGATGTAATTTGGGATTTGTTGGAATGGATTCTTCTCTGTTTCCATATTCTGATATGGAACATTTAAAAATCTGTCAATAGAATCAATAGTCCCAAGCACATTATTTAGTTATACAAGCAAATATTCCCTAGTCTCAAGGATTTCATTCCTTTTTTTCCCCCCTGCACACTTATTGGTATTACTTTAATGAAAGTTAACCTCAACAAACAACTTTAGGTTTTCAAAAGGTTTATAAAATTTGGTCTTCAGAGTTTATCTTCTGTAAAGCAGATCAGGTTTTGGTTTTGTAGTGGGGATTGGTTTCTTTTGTTAAATAAACTTATAATTCTGAATTTATTTTTTGGCTGCAGTAGAATATTGAAGGGTTCTTGAGAATTTTGTTTCTTTTCTACCCAGCATTTAATAGGATGGGTTAGCAATTATAAAAAGCGTCAGGTACGTCCATTTAATTTTGCAAATGGAAGGCTACCAGGACTTGCTTTTATTTTTTTCCCCTCTCTCCCTCTCTCTATAAGTAAGGAGTATCATATCTGAAATTATGGAGAGTATAAATGTGGAAATGTTAAATCTTTTGTTAATGGCTTCGAATTAAGCACACATTGTTGCAGATGATTTGGAGGACTTATTTAAAGTAAATATACAATTTCAAGCTCAATTATCATTCATAGTTTAACCGAACATAGTGAGATATTCGGTCTGTGAATTTGATACAGTGTTACTTCATAATTATGATGCTTTTTTACAGTAAATTTGATATAGAACAGTTGCTAAAGGAAAGCTGCTGAATACTGTGACCAACCATTTTATGGGACACATCTGGTGCATTAGTTCAGGATGTGCAGTGCAGGATAACAGAGCTTTTGCCCAAAAGGAGAAGGAAGCTAACTCCACATGTATATGTTGTGGGGACATGCAGAGAGGTTAAACAATTACGAGTTAATTGTGTAAGCTAATAGGAGGGGTGTTTGTAATGTCATTTCAGTATAGCTAAGGAGGAAACAGAGGAGAATTATTATTTTAAAATCTCAAATGAACGGTTTACACCTGTTAATGTTACATTTAGAACAGCTGTTTCTTTTATTATCAGTAAACAGATGCAGAAAGTAATGGAATGTTTCAAAGCAATATGTTAATCCTGTCTTCCACTACTGAATATTCTCACAATGTCATAATTAAATACTAACTGTAATGCTGCTGTCATCTGCAGTTAAAGAATATTTACTTATTATTTTAATCACTTTTTATCTGAAGTTGTAAGTGTTCATCCAAAGTTATTGTAGTCTTTCATCAAGCCAGCTTAAGTATTTTAGCACATCAGTAATTTTATTGATGATTTCATTGGACTGAACTACTCAGTCAAAGTAACCCTAATTTTGGTTTTGCTCAAAGGTTATTTCTGTATTTCAGATTTCTCCCTGAAATGAAACAGACTATATTTATAAAAGGGGAGGGGGAATTGCTCTTAAGGGCCCAGGCTAACACACATTTTATATGAACTTCATGTGAAGTTGATTATAGGTGAAGCTTTCCCAGAGCATACTCAGGTTAAGCACTGCAGCTGGGATAGTACCAGTCAGGTGGTCCAGGAGAGGGTCTTTTTTTTTGGTTTGTGTGAAAATAGTTTTAGTTCATTTATTTTCAAATGTGTTGTGCTGCCTCAGTTTTGAAGTAAAGAGAAGCTATGAGTCTGACAATCTCCTGGAAAGAAATCTCAAAACTGCAGACACAGTATTGTGTACTTAGGAAAAAAAAAACCCAAAACAAGTATTTCAAAATATTTATGAATTAGGGCCTAAACTGACCTGAAGTTTCCTAGAAGCCTGTACTGGCCACTCAGATGTTCAGAGGTGACAGTAAGAGTTCTTCAACTGGCAAATGTATGTCTTCATTTTAGAACTGCAGTATGTGTAAATGTTCTAAAGCATGCAGTGTTTCAGTGACCTAACGTGTGATGGTGGAGCATTACTAACTCACCCTCGAAGAATGGAAGCGCAGAAGATTCATGCTGTATAACTTGTTTGGCAGATTAGTTTTCAGGAAATGCAGAGACCAACGAATATGGCAGCTGCGTTATTAAAAATACTGTATTCAAGCCCAGGTCAAATTGTTCATTCATGCGTGGAGTAACTCAGCATTAATTGAATCATTGCATTTTTTACATATTTTAGATCACTGATATTTTTTGCTTCAGCACTTGAAATGCCTGATAAATTACTATATTCACAAGGGGCAAGCATTTTGACAGAGGAATGCTTTATAAAGCATTTATGTGTGAGTGTTTGCTCGTCAGGTCATTGCAGTAATAAAATTGCACTGGTAGAACTAAGATTCTGTCTTAATTCTAATGTCAGGCAGCCTATTTTTGGAGGATTTCAAGATGCTTAGGTAAAACTATCTAAAATTATACAAAATAATTAAAAGGGAATGTCTTCCTTTGTTCTTATTAGCTTGATACTGCTTGAGTTAGATAAATGACAGTTATTCCTAATGAAAGGTAAGAGAGTTTATTTTCTCAATTAAAAAAAAAGGAAGGTAGGGAGACACTCTCTCATGTCCATTAAGTAGATTTAAGAGTGCTGTCATCTCACTTCAAGAGAATGAAAGGAATATTCTTTTTGAAATAAAAACCTGATTTGAGGTTTTTCATATAAAAAGTTTTTGAAAGGTAAATAGTTCCAGCTTGTGAGAAGCAAATCTAGCTATGATTCTTTTCAGACTTTGCCAAAACAGACTAGTAGTAAATAGATTATTTCAAAGGAATATGTTGTTGGAGGTCTATTCTTCCCTTAAGCAGGCAGAGTAGAAATATTATTTAGTCAGTTAACATTCCTGATGCTCCCTGACACCTTAAGTGTGTATAGTTTAGAACAGGAACCAGTTAATAGTTACTAAGGCAAGTGGAACTCCAGAAAACTGTCCCTCATCAGAGGAATTCACACAGTTACTTCTCCCACAAGAGAGTAACAGAACCTTTCCCTTAAGCTTCACAATGCCCTTTTCCAAAACTGCTTGTCCCAGATATCACTGCCATTTAGGAGAGCCATATATTTTATGCTTTATTTACAATGACCTTTGAGCAACTGAAAATGCTGCCAACTCCTTTAGAAAGAGTGACTTTGAAATTTCAATTTTGGTCTGTGTTTGCAAATGAGTTAATGTGGTTATGCATCAACTATAACAGCAATAAAATGGATACTGACCTTTTATAATAATAGTATTTTATACTCTAAGTGCGCTTCACTGTAGAATCTGAAAATGCTTAATAGTGCACCAGCCACTTGTAGTTATGGAAACTGAAGAAACAGCTCAGTCAGCCATGAGAGGGATGCAGAATTACAAGGGGGGAAAACCCCAAACGCTGCAATTCAGTTCTACATTTGTATCTTTACTATGATGAGCATGAACCTAATGTTTAACGGGTGTGTGCAGTTCATTCTTGCCTGATTGCAAACTTCTTGTGGAGTCCTCTGTATAATTTCTTACTCTATATTAATCCAAGTCATCAGAAGTTATGTATCTTTTTGTTATTGTTGTGTCCTGCTTCTTCTGAGTTTATTTAGGTGCTCTATAGCAACAAAGTGTTGTGCTAAATTCCTTAATCATATAAAGTAATGAAGGTTTCAAGCACCACTAGATTTATTTTTATTTTTTTAAGCCTCTGTGGATGCAGAACTAATTAAAATCAAGTCCATCTAAAGAAAGGTTTAAATGACAAAATATATTGCAATAACTGTCTTGCCAGTTTTCGTCTGGTTACCAGTCTAAGTCTTTTAACTGTAGCTCAAAAATCTGGAGCAAGTATTTTGGCATAGCAGTTTGTTGTAAGGAAGATTTAATAGCTTGTTATGTCCTATTTCTATAAACAGAAGTCATTTAGAGTTCAGCAGATATATTTAGAATCAGCATTTGTGCTGGTAGTTACAAGCTGAATAAAATAATCTGTGAAAAGCTCAATATGCAGGAGGGAATATTCAGGTTCAAATTTACCTCACAACTAATTCTCTTTTAAGAGACTTAGGCATTTTCACAAATAGGAATGTACAAAATTGGGTATCATGCTTATTATTTTATTTAAAAATATTTTTAATAACGAGGTTTTGTTGTGTGCAAATGTTAATAGTTTGAAGATAACTATGTGCCTACTGCTGCTGAAGAGGTCAGTTCCTGTACTCTTTACTCTGGCAAAATTCCCTGATCTTTAGAGAGGGAGATTTCCCTGTCTCAGGGAGCACAGAGGAAGGCCCAATAAAATGGACAGCCGGAAGTTTTGGAGAGGTCTTCTCTACTTTTGGCTGGTTTGGGACAGAATATTAATACAAGTTTACACTGAGTGATTTGTAATCTAACCTCTGATTTGTTGACTTCAAGGTATGCGTGATAACTGAGAAACATATGCAAAGTCAGTTTAAGATACGAGTTTTATAGCAAATAGTAAATTAAAACCATAGTGACCTTTTAGTCTTGCTGATCCTGTGCAGAAGGATGTTCATGTGTTGCACTGTACTAATCACAGTAACAGGGCTCTTGCTCAGGGAATAGCAGGCACAAGCAGTACTCTTGTGTATTTGTTCTTCTACTGCAATTTAATTGAAAAAAGTTTGCAATTAAAAAGATGTAATTACACCTTGATGCAATTTTTGCATATTCTGTTCTGGAAAAGATAGCAGTTCTTTTCTTATAAAAAAAGGTTTTTACTCAGTGGTGCAAATAGTCATCAATGCCCTAGTTCAAATGTCAGTTGTTGTTGCTGTCCTGATTGCTGGCTCTGGCCATGTTTGCTGCTAAGTCTAATAATTTTTATTGTATCAGTTCTTGTCTAGATTTTGCCAAACACTCCAGGAGCTTGAAAACTACTAATTAAAAGCATAATAGATATTACACTTAAATATCTTTTTCCTTCTATTAAAAAAGATATTTCTAATATCTTTTTCCTTTTCTTTTTTAACACAATAACTGCTGTAATTTCTTTTATAATGAGTGTCCATGCTTTTAGACTCACAGAAAATTTCACCCAATCATGTGATGGCCCGTCCTTAAAGAAGTGTCTGGCATGGATGGTTTTGCAAATAACAAAAGCCTTCATTTTATGTTCTCATATCTAAGCAGGTCATTTTTTATTATGTTTGAATTCTGATAGTTTCAGTAAGCCTCGGAGGAGTATTCATGTAGATGTATTTTTTTAAATGTCAGTACTGAAGAGAGGGAAAACTTTAGTACATTTTTTTTTTTTCATGTTTTCCTTCTTTACAATGTTGGTAGCTGTTCATCTGAGTGTCAGAAGCATGAAGTTGTGTACACAAATGAAGTTGTGTACACAAATGACACTTAGGGTGCCCCTTTGTCCCCTCATCAAACTGGAGTATTGGAAAGAGGACTGGCTGTGTGGCTGGCTCTTGGCAAATCTGGGAACTGAACACGCTGATAGAGTTTCCCCATTTTAACTAAATGGGGACTCTACTTGAGGAGAAAATGATATGCTGGTACCAAATGATCTATATGATGTGCAACACAAAAGTTTTCCTGTTTTCGGTTTCTATACATGACCTGTGGGCTAACTGAAGAAAACATCACTGAGAAAGTGCTACATCTACATCTACATATACAAGTGCTCCTATTGATACCTTATTTTTCTAAGATTTTGCTGAGTAAAGCTATTTCCATACATAAGCGTTTTGGCCATCTGCAACTGCTTGTCAGTGAGCCTGGTTTGAGAACACTGGCTGTAATTGTAACCTCAGGAATGTGTGACCAGCTCGCGGCCAGCTGTGCATGCCCTGACTTTTCCCAGGTGTTAAGATACATGGCCACTTTTGTTCCCCTTAACCAATGGGGCAAAATACAGTCCTTGTTTTTCCGCACCTTATATTAAGCCTGAAAACTGCTGGGCTTTGTTATTTTTTCAATAGGTCATAGCAAACAACTACATGAAGTTGTCCATGTTGTTTAATTATTGGGCATCTGTGACACAGTGTGTTGCATCTGTAGGATAGTATGTATTTTGAGAAATACAAAAAGGCTACTCAGTTCACCATGGTCTTGCTATAAATTAGCAGTGCTGACCCTGCAAATCACATAAGTGCTCTTTTTAAATTGTTGTTGCTTGGAAAAGATTTTACTTGTGTTTTCATAGCATAGATATTTCTGCCATTTAAGCCTCTTGAGCCAGAGTGAGTTTTGATGCATTTTTCAATTGGTTTTCAATTGGTATTATTTTAATGATCCATTGCTTGTTCAGAGGAACACTTAGTAGCTGTTTTCTGCACAGGAGCCTAATTGGAACTCCTCCTAAATGCAACCTGGAGTTGTCTGCATAGAGTGTTCTGCATTTTGTCATTACCTGTGTAGCACTTTCTTTGCTTGTATAGCATTTACCGCATTCAGGGTGAGGCACGAATAGCCTGAAAGCAAAGTGTACGCCCACGGGTCTCCTCCTTAGAGCAGCTGGGTGGCACAGTGTTTCTAGTAATCATGAGGACAAAATTTGCTCCATGGCCTGTGACACTTAAGTAAAAAGTGAAAACATGAAATTAATTTATGTACATGATAATTTGCACGGTGTGATTGTTATAAAGGGATAAATCCATGTCTCGAGTCACTGCTTTTTGCTCTTATTTGCCAACAAGCTGATATGGAAAAGGAATTTGTTTTTAACTTAGACCAATTCTTTGTATGGTCAAAATGACAGATATTATCCCTAAAAGTAACCTACCCATTCGTATCAGTTTCTATGTCCATGGAATGAACTCAGACCTCAGAGCAGATCTGTATTCTGTAACACAGTCTGAGTTCTTGAATTACAAATTTCTGCCTTTTGTGGACTTTCAAAGCTTGCATTTTTGGGTTTGGTCATCTTTGAACATAGGAAGGACACACAGGTTCTAAACCAGCACTGGAGTTTTCCTAAATGCTCAGGAATCAGGGATGAGCACATGTGAAAACTTCCATGTGCCTAAATGCTTTTCAAAATCTAGTTCTTAGAGACTCAAAAAAGATCGTGTAATTTTGAAAGTCAGGGGAAAGTATTAGGCTCCTAAACACTTGCTTAACCCTTGAGAAATACACCAGAGCTGTTTGTGGGGGAGAAGAAGAGCATACCAATCCAATGCTGGGACCTGTTTGAACATAAACACCTGTAGCAAGGCAAGTTCTCCCTTATAGCGGCAGGGATATGGAGCAGTCTTGCAAGATGGGCTTACATAAAAGACTGGATGATGTGCTTTTTCAAAGGTGTTTCTGTAGCTAAAAGTCCTGGTCTATGAATCCTCTTAAGCAGGGGATTTTTTAAGGGCATCCACTCTTCCACAGAGCACACAGAGCTGATGAGTCCTGGGATATAACTGCATGATACAAATCACCGATGATTTGTGCCTCTGACTGACGTTCCTTCACTGAGGACTCCCAGATATGTACCAGCATTGTGAGATTCCTGTAACCACTGGTCTTCGGTATTTCCTGTGAAACTTAAACCTAATATTCGAAATCTGCATCAGTGCTGAACTGTTCTGCCCTTTGTTTTCTGTTTGTCAAGGTGGCTTTTCTCATTAGCATAAATCACAAAGCTCCTGCAGCAATAGTGTTGTCCATGTGATATACAGCATCTCTGCTGGGCCCAAGCAATATTTACAAGCTAAAGGGCTCTGCTTTGCTTGATTTGGAGAAGACTTTTGTTGTTTCTTCTTTCAGTTTCTCATTACAAGGTGAAACAAATGAGAGGCTTTAAGATAAAATTATGTAGAATACCATAATACTTGTATTATTATGCGTGTCTGAAGTGGACAAAATAAATCAGCCAAAGGCAAAGAAAATCTAACCCTGTGGACATTCAGAAGTTTAAAAACAATGAAGTTAACAATATCTGCACTGCATTACAGTAGGCTATAACAGAGAAGTTGTATGACTCTAAATTGTGTGTAATCTAGTTGAAGAAATAAGACCCTTCTGTGGGGTATGGATACTTAATGTAAACAATTTCAAAGAGCGTTTGGCAATCTCTTGGAACTTGCTCCAAATGCTTTTGGTTCAATGGGAGTGAAAATCTATGCTCCATTATAGCTTCACTTGATATTTTATTTTAGAGGACAGAAGCTTGGGATCAAGTCTACATTTTTTCTTTAATTGCTTGAAGGTGACAGTGGAAAAAAAGGTAAGATGAACTGCATGCTTATATTTCTTTTATCTACTCATCTTTCTTATTTTCGTTGTTGCCTTTAATTTTCTTTCACTTACGAAAAAATTAAAAAGCACATGCATCAGATATATTAGTAAGAATAATTGGTGACAACTGCTCCATTTAAGAAACAAACTGATCTATACACGTGCTTTAGTTTCATGCTCTTTCTCAGAGGCTGGTTGTTGGAGAGGGAACCGGTATTTCTGCTGTTATGTTCCTAACCTGTATATCTTTATAGTGTTTATTGTTATGCCATCTGAGATGATCTCGAGTGCTTTCTGTATGAGGAGTTAGGACTTTTTGGAGTAGGAAACCTTTTTTTCCTCTATGGCTCTGAAAGATCAATAAGAACATCTCTGATTCTGTACAGCTTTCATTCCTGTTGCCTTCTGCTGCATTTTTGTGAGAAGTTGCAGCCTAAGTAGTATTAATCTGCTTAGTAGTTGGGTGGAAGCAGAGAACAGCTAGAAGTTGATTTCCCCCGTTTCCTGCAGCGCACAAACCCAGTTGAGCAGAGCAGTTAGCCTTGCTCCTGAGGGCTAATATAAATTAAAGGTCCTGAGCACTAGGGGTTGTTAAAATTCTCAGAGGGCTCTTTATAAGATGTTAACCCCCGTGGTCTGGCCAGGCTCCAAACGGGGTAATTACATTCTTCCTACCTAAATTCCCCCTGCAACTGCAATTCGATGTGCTGGTATTCCTCACTTCCTCTCCTCTGCCGTGCCCCGTGGAACAGTTGTTGCATTTCATCCCAGAGGTACTTGCTTTCGGTGACTGATGGAGTGATCTGTGTGTAGAGTCTATAAAGCATTTTAAGAGCCTTCTGGATGAAATGTAATTTATGATGCTTAATTTTTTTTTTAAATTATCTGCTGTTTAAAATGAACTGGGTTAATCTGAGTCCTGAATGCGTGTGAACTGTGTGCAACAGACCTGGAATGAGAAAGCATCAACAACTGTTCTCATTCCTTGTTGAACTTCTTCCCAGAGTTTTTTTTAGATAAAAAAGGTAAAAGATCAAACTAAAAGTATGGGAAGCTTTTCTAAAAGGTTCTTTACAAAATAGGAGTAATATGAACTATATAATAAGGCTAATGTGATTTTTGCCTCAATTGAAGTACAAATTGAAGTGTATATATACATATGTATATGTAACGTTCCTCCTGCTTAGGGATTCTGTTACAACCTTAAAAGAAGCACCTAAAAACTTGTGTTCCAAAAGTTACTCTTTTTCTACCACTTCTTATTCTAGAAAAGCTTTTTATTATAAAGACACTATAATTTTCATTAAGGTGTTGCATCCTGATTGTAAATGGACTCATTATGTGTAAATTTAATTGTTGCTTACAAGCAGAAAAATATGTAATTAGTACTCAGTGTTTAACAAGATAGTGGGGAATATCTGTATGTGCCAAATATACAGAGACTTCAAATACAATCTTCTCTAAATATGGGATTTGCCTGTCAGATACGTGCCATGCCAACAGGATAAAGCGAGGCTGGGGGGACGTCTTCCTGTTTAGTTGAACACTGGTTTCTCTTTTCACTCTTGGAGTGTCTCATACGAAGCCTAACTACACTACATAGGAAACCTTTGTACAGATGCCAGCCTGAATGAGCTAAACTCTTCTTTCAAGAGGTCCCTTAGTCTGGTCTGACAGCCTGAAAGGCTGTTTATATCAGATATTTCTCTCCTAGATCATCAGCAGATAGAAACAAAAGAACAGTGTTGATCTGTGCCATAATGTCCTCACTAATTAAGGGAGATGCCTCAAGGTGGCCTAAGCAGGTGAGCTACTCACCGTGCTGCAGGGCAAGTTGAAGATTTTGCAGATTTTGAAGATTTTTGACTTGTCTGGTAGCACAAGAAGTGTATTTCCAGTCCCAGATGGGAAAAATCAATGTATGACCCTATGCAAGTGAATGTGATGCACTACTTGAGATCCTGGGAGGATTCTTTGTGTTTCCTTCTGTGTCAGGATGCTTGGAGATCTGCACTAAACCTGCATCAGCCATTTTCTGGTGCTGCTGAGGAAGGTTAAAAAAGTAAAAACAGCCAATAAAGAAACTGAAAAAACTCTTACTTACATAAAAAAATTAAAAAGACTCATCTAATACAATACAGATAGTTTAAAAACCTGGAACTTAAAATGTCCTTGCAAGGTGTTCCATTGTGTTTTAGTGAAAAACTACGCTATTACAAACATATCTTTCTCTCTAATCTGTGATAATAGCTGAAGTAAATTTAAATATTTGACACTAAATTTATCTCAATGTGCTCTGCTGCTTGTTGCTTAGAAAGGAGCCTGCACTAACTACATAGCCAGATGTTCATATGAGTTATACCTATGTAATCCCACTCAAGTGTGGCTTTAATGGATTTTAACTTGGAATAAGAAATTTAGTTCTCTTGCCTGTAATCTATTCAGACATATTCTTATTTAAAAACAGTTTGCCATTTAGAATGCAAATAAGCTATTTGTATAGTTTTAGTACTGTAACCGATGTGCTTTTTTAATTGCAATGTGTGATAGTAAATATTTGCATAAAATACAGCTGTGCTCTGAAGCATTTTCTCTTATGATGCTTTATAGTTGCTATTACCAACACAGTTTAAAAATACATTTAGTTTGTAAATATATTACGGAAGGAATATTGTTATTTTTAGTTAGTTTGTGTAAATAAGTATAAATAGCTTTCTTCATGCTGATGATCTCCTGACAGGCACAAGAGCTCTGTACTTGCTCTTGACACCAACTCTCACATGCTCTCACGTCTTCTAAGCATCCTAAAGTGTTTATGTTATTTTCTTCGTATGAACTTTGGCAAATCAGCATCCTTTTATGTTTTGTACTAGGTTCTGTTGCCAAGATGAGACACAAATTCCTGGAAACTTTCATGCAGAAAAAGAAATCCATGTATTTTAATACCAGAGGAACATTTATTTTATTGAATCAGTATTTTAGGTAATCTGAGAGAATAAGGTGGCAAAGGCTTTATTTACATGGAAAGTGACTCACAGCAAGATATTGCAGAGATGCATAAACCATAATTTTGTGCATCTGTGATCTTTGTAGCTCTTGTTTTGTATATTTTTCCTTGCCTCACATGTGCATCTGTTTTCCATTAATTTAAGTATCAAATTTAATTTTCCAGAAATTAATATTAAAAAAACAATTTATTAAATTTGTCTACATTTTAAATTCTTTTTAATCCTCATATTCGTTCAGCAAATAGTCTCTGCTGTTTGTGCTTTACCCCTTAAAGCTATCACACTTTATTTTTCTCCAGTAAATTCTCTCCTTTGCTTTCTGTTGGCTGTTCTTGCTTCTTGCATCCTCTTCCTCTGTAAAGGAGGACTGTGCTCTTTTTTTCTCCTACTCATTCATAACTTTTTCACTTTCTTTTGCTCTTTCCTTTTGTTACCCATAGCTGTCTGCATGTTCTTTTCAAACTCTCCATCTACAGCTTCGTTCCCCGTAGCATTGTCTGGCCTAATTAACTTTAATTAGAAATGCCTTTTTGTTGCACTCTAAATTCAGTTTTACAGAACTCAGTAGAAACTTTCATATCTAGGGTTGAAAGACAAAGGTTTGTTCCTATTTCACCCAGTCTCCTACCTATTTCTTCTCTTTTTTTTCTTCATTGTTACCATTTTCTTCTTTCTCAACCTGCATCTTCAGTATTCCAAACCCAAATTTCCTTCTGTGGTTGTATTTAATTAAAGGCACAGTCTGATAATTAAATATTCTAAAATATTTTTTAAATAAGTGAATTTGCATTAAGGGGGTTTTGGGTTTTTTTTTTTTGGTTTTTGAAATAATTTTCAGTATTTGCGTCCCAGTCACTGCGGGAAACATACTTGAAAAATTAAAAAGAAAGCATTAAAGTGAATTTTCTCAGAGCCCCAACCTCCTCATATTTAGGAGATTTTGTAGTCTACCCAGAAGAATAGATTATTATTGCAGTTCATTAGAGTGAAACTGTAGAAGTATCTGTAGCTTCTCCAAGAAGTCATCATCATTATGGGATGTTGTCTTTAATGACTGCTCTAAATTCCATTTCTTTACAAGTATTTTGTTAACTTGGTTGTGGAGACAGGTGGATTTTTACACAAAAATTTTGTTGTGCTCTTGGGGAAACCAGCCATGCCAGTAATACTCACTTTAACTGAAATTGAGATAAATAATCTGAGGGTGACTTACTTAAGGTTTGAAACAGTTAATGCTCTCTTAGGAGGAGATGAGGAGTAGATAAATGGTGAACAACTGGGAAGCTGGCTCTGAAGGACATGCTCATGAATTTGGACACTGACTAATCTGTTTTGGCTGTTGCAGGCATGGCAAATAACAGCATAATGCAAAACCTTCCTGTTTCTTCCCACTCTGGCGTTTTAACTTTCCACTGAGGGCAAGCAGCGGCCACAGGCCAAAGCCTTCACTGGCAGAAGTGGGAGCAGCAGCCTCCCTCTTCCCCCTGTGGCTCTTCTGGCTCTTGTGCTGACCAGCACACAGCAGAACACTGATCTGGGAGGTTTTTCCCCCTCAGGTCTGATCATCTCCTTAATTGTGCTGTTCTTGCCTAACTAGCACCAAATCCCTTTAGAGCACTGCAAGCTCTTTTGGCTCTGTCCCATAGAGCATCTAAAGGAAATGTTCACTGAACAGCTTCTCATGTTCATTCAGCCTGCTTTGGCAGTTTTCTCACCCTCTGCTCAGTGTAGGTATAGGACAGAGTTCCTGCTGCCCATGTCCTTTCCAGATGCCCCTGATAGCAACCCTCTGGAAAGCCGCAGCTCCATCAGAGTCTGGCAGCCTCTGAGGACTCCCATATGTCTACTGTGTCACTGGGCCCACACTGAGAAACCACCTACCCACTACTGGGAATTTTAGATCAGTAGAGTCTTCTGTATGGCTATTGCCTCAACTGGAAGAGACGATAAGGAAAGGATCTTGTGGAAAATATCTCATATCCTATGTTGTGATAAGATGTAGATACGTTCTCAAGTCTCTGTAAAAGGTAGTTTTAGGCTTTCAATGTAACCAAATGATTTATCTTTTTTTTCCCCCTCTCAAAGCTCCTGTTTTATTCTGAACCATGCTAAATTTTGTGCTTGCTATGTGGAAAGATTTTTGTGTTTCAGTGTAGAGAAAAGTGAATTTTCATCATTTCCTAGAACATTTTCATACCCTCCATGTCTTTTGCCTACTCCACAAAAGTAGTAAGTTTTACCAATCCCGTCTTGATAAAGTTAGTCTTCATCTGTGTCAGACTTTTCTAACTATATTAAGACTACCTATCAAATAACAAGGAACGTGTTAAAGTCCTCTTCCTCTGAGGCTCAGACTGTCCATGCTGCTTCCCTTCAGCAGTTCCTTGGAGTTTTTTGGGTGTTGCTGTTTAGAATCGAATTTATACATGAAATTTTTACCTGTTGATGCAGAATTTTAGAAAGGATTTGTAGTGTGCTCTCTTCAGTCTTCAAACTATACTTTTTTGTCTGAAGCTCAGTGTAGAATTATCTTTGAATCCCATAGATGAGTGTCTTTGGGGAATAAATTTCATTTATGCTGAAACATGTATATACCTTCAAAGTAAATTTGTGTATATTTGCAATGAGCCTTTTCTGTCACCCACCCTGCCCTACCATCCCAATTAGCTGAAGAAATATAGGTTAAAAACTGTGAAGTCTAAAAAAAGTCTGTCTTGTTAAAAACAAAACAACCAATCAGCCAACCCTCCCGAAATGCAGTTAAAGCTCTGCTACCCTTATAAAGCAATAGGGAGGGCAAAAAAGATAGAGTCACACCTAAAGAAATATTCACGCCAAGAAAGTCTAATTCCAGATGATGCCAGAGGTTTTAACTTCCTTATTTTTTCAAATCCTGTACTGCTTACATGTAACTCTGAAACTTCTTGTATCCTGTTAATTTCTGCTCTCTCATGCTATGTAGACATAACAAAGCCTCTCCGGGCCTGGTCTTCAAGGACACCCAGACCATCCTAGGCCCAAAAAGTATAAACCAAAGGCCTCTAAAGGGGGGCAAGACTGGGGAAATTCCATCATTAACTGAAGCTTTAATTGGAGAATTATCTCTGATATGCAAAAGAACCAAACTTATAAAAATGTGAAGACCAGGGGTCCATCTTGGGGTCCATCTTGGCAGTAGCCTCTGGACTCCCCAGGGGATACCTTTGAAGGCCCTTTAAATACCTACCTTTATTCCCTTATTCCTGTCTAGTCTCTGTTTTTTAGGTGGCCACTTCAGGCATCACAGGCATCTAGCAGATGTGTAGTTTATACAGATCAGTGTGGGCAAAACATTTTCAAGACCTATTCCTCTGTAAATTGTTTAGGTTCTTGCTTAGCACTTCCCTTAAGAACAGGAGATATTCTGACAAATTAAGGGAAAATAGATTGATCATAGCTGGTAAGTGGTGACTAGAATTAATCAGAATCTTGGGGTGGTGAAATTCATATATTTTCCTTATGGTCCGATTTGATCCTCAAATAACCTCCCATATTTTTTAGGTTTAGCAGTGATGTCAGTATCTTGGACAAAGCTTAGCAAAGGAATTATATTCATTTTAAATTTTCCCAGTAGTTCCTTACATCATATCATGGCTCTAAAATAACTAAATTTTGTCATCAAGTTTGATTTGTACTTTTGATTTCAATTCCCAAGTTGTGTAACGCTGTCAAAACGTCTCAAGCCTGATTCAAACTCTTAGAGCAATTGTGATACTAAAAGTAAGAAGAGGGATTGGTCGGTGTTTGCAGAAGTAAAACTGTCCTTTGCCTTTATGCCTGTGCTTGGAACGATGCTTGTGTAAGTTACTGACACTGAGGAGTAAGATCAGTAGCAGAAGACAATCCTCAGGGATGAGGTTTCTGTTGGAAAGGGGCATCTAAGAGAAGTTTGCTTACGTAAGTTTGGTGTTGGGCAGCAGATGGGTGGCTTCAAAGACCCTCAAGGAAATGTTAATGAATGCATATTAGGGGTTCTTTAAATCACAGCAGATTGGGTTTGCATGGCAAGGTTTTGGTAGTGGGAGTGCTACAGGGTCCTACTCTGGTTTGATTGGTGAGAAATTCAACTCATTTCCTCAAGTCCAGTCTGTTTTGCATGCGATGATAATGGGTGAGTGATGTCTCCCTGCCTTTCAGATGATAAACCTTTTATTATATTTTGTATTACTTTTTCTCTCCCCTGTCCAGATAAGGAGGGGAGAGATAGAGCAGATTTGATGGGCACCTGGCATCCAGCCAGGATTGACCCAGCACACTGATGCAGGAAAGCAAAATGGCAAGTGCCTTTGGGGGTTCCCCGTCATTTACAGAGTGAAGACCTAAGGCTGTAGGAGGACATGGAAGCAGGCATAAAGGAAATGAGTCTTGCGTGAATGTATTTGGTCAGATGTAGAGTCAAGGTAATGATGAATAATGCCTAAATACGTTTGTAAACAGGTGCAAAACACTTTTTTCTCCTGCCTGGAGAGCTGCCACTGTTATGTGATAGCTTAATATTTCAGCTAGAACTACAGCTGGAAAGGCAACGATATTGAGTGATTCTCATTATCCATTCAGTGTGCCTGAAATGAGCATAACCATGTAAAATAATACTAAAATAAACTTATCAAATAGACTTGGCAAAAAGCTTTGCAAAACTGCAATTATTTTTTTATTTGTAAACAATGTATATTTGTGGAAACCCCTCCAAAGAGCTCTGGACTGTTGATTGAATTTTCAGGTAATTTGTTCAAACATGTTTAAGACTTTGAGCTACAGCTATAAAAGGCCTTACCCGTGACTTTGTAGCTGCTGCTGCTCTCCCATGTGCCAAGTGGAGTTTGAGAGTGGATCACTCACCAGGGCAGTCTGAGAGCAGCTCGTGATTGTTTTCTGGTACTGCTCTTACAGCACTAGGACTCTGGTGAAGATGCTGCATATACCCGCAGCAGAGGTCCTGGCCCTAATATAGGACAGATAGGGACAGTTGTTAGACTAAATCTAATTATAAAATTAGCAATAATTTGTTTTCAAACTGTGTTTCTTGGCTTTGCTAAGTTCATGCTATAGATGGTCAATTTTGGTGAGATCATGACCTTGACTGGGGGGGGAGAGGGGGTTTGTACTGCCTTCTATTCAGAGCA
This sequence comes from Struthidea cinerea, assembly GCA_013397865.1. Classification (NCBI taxonomy): domain Eukaryota; kingdom Metazoa; phylum Chordata; class Aves; order Passeriformes; family Corcoracidae; genus Struthidea; species Struthidea cinerea. The sequence continues at coordinate 219,131 of VZTI01004089.1, forward strand.
TCTATTTTTATGATCAAGTATGTATAAGCCTTCTAAAAACCTGTACAGCAAAGATTGTAATATTCCTGAGGCTAGAAGGAAAGCAAGAAAGCAAAAACATCAATGACTGAGAATTACTATTTTAAGTTCAGTATAGCTTGCACAAGCAAACTTGAACAGGACCAGTTGGATTAAATGTCTAAGAGAGGTTCTTAATAATAAATATTTCTTCTAGCCTTGGACTTTCAGACCTGGGAAACAGATGAATGTTCAAGTGCTACATATATAATGTAGCTTAGCTTTCCATCAATGTTTTTAGTTTCTTAGCTGTTTCTAAATGTTTGGTTCAACATGTAACAATGTGAACAAATGAAATATAAACATCATCTTTAGAGTGCAGGATATTATCTTGTCTTGTCCGAGTTGTGTTTGAGCTTGAATAGTAGAATGTCAATCTGAGAAAGCAGGATATCAAAATACAACTGACCAAATTATCCAGGTATTTAGAAAGCTGTAGTTAATTTTGTAAAGCCAAATTTGTCCAAAAATCTTATGTTAATAACAGATAATTTATTACCTCAGAAAATCCATTCTATATTTTAAATAGGATTACCACTGGATTCAGATGGATGAAAACCACTGCTGAAATGTATCAGATTATTCATGGCCCATAGGGGAACTGTGCACTACAGAAAAACAGGTGTCTGCTTTCACTAGGAAGGCTTCCCATTACAGGAATAGGATTCAGAAGGACGCATGGATCTTTGAAGAATCCTGAAAGTTTCTGCTTCCTACTCCTCTACATCCTTTTACAACAAACTTTTAGAAGGATGAGGGAAAATTGTGTTCACTTGAGTTTTGTACTTACATAGCAGAATTGCATTCTCTTTCAAGTAATTTTATTTTGGGAGACTGCTTCTTTCTACAGGTGATTTAGAAACTGGTGTGGTTTGTTTTTTGGTTTTTTACTGTCGCTTTTTCATTTTGCACAGAGTGTAGTGATAAAACCATGCAAACTTCTTCCAGGTTAACCATATTCAAATAATTTTGGTAGATATATGAAGAAAAACTAAAAGCAGCAGATCACTGTTGAGTGTCCATCAGTGCTCAACATAAGACAAATTGTGTGTCTTTATGGAAAGGCAGGAATTACCAAACACTGTGTGAAGGTCCTGGAGGAAGGCTAAGAAGCTGGCAACTGTCCAAAAACATACCTTCTGTTGCATGACTGCTCTTGGGGTAGGTCATGGGTTGATGGTGTGTTATCCATCCTTGTCCCATCAAGGAATGATTCATATTTGCTAGGTATTCTTCACTTTCTTTTGTATGTTACATTTGAAAGGAGTAATTCTTCCAGAATTAAAATACACTTTGTCATAAAAACAGATGTCCACGTGCAGAGGTTATTCTGGAATAGCTCTCTGGTAATGTTTTATACTGAAGAAGTGTTAGCAGCTTGTCTTCTTGGTGAGTAGCACTAAGTCTGTGCCATTAGTAGTTGCTTGCGAAGGTGTTCTTGAAGCAATGCGTTGGGGTTTTTATCACCTGATAGGTTTTTAGCTTTAGGGATGAAAATTGAATTTCCAGTTGAATATAGGGTGGTAATCACCTGGTGATAAAGAGCTTCAGAGAAATGGACGGATTGGAAAATGTCTGGTGCTCTGTGCTGTGAGATTAGGTGTCGACAGCATTCTTTTGAGGTGATGTGAAGTCTCCGAGGAAACACCCTGGCAGCTTTTTATCCAAATCACGGAGGAGTGTTCGGAAACAGTGACTGTCCTGGGGGAATCTTCGCGGTGCTATGCTCAGAGTAGATGTATCACTTCAAGGTACAGTATTGGGCTTGCCCCTGCCATGATTTAATTCAGGTTACTTGTTTAGACCTTGGACTTCCACAGCTGGGGTCCCCAGCACACACTGATACATTGGCCCTTCAGAATAGTTAAGCTGTGGTAAACTATAATGATGGTCGAGGGAAGAGGAAAAAAATGTTTTAGGGTGTTTCAGTTTCCTGCTGCTTTTGGAGTCAGTTCACCTTCTGGAATAGTACTTTCAAAAGCAAACTCTATTTCCATTACTAGTGTATCCTCACTGAAAGGCTTAAAATATTCTAAGCTGCTCATTCAGTAGGGAATTTCTTTTTTTCTCAAAGGCATTTGGTGGTGTAGGAGCCTTCTGCTATGGGAGTGTCCTTACATTCAGTAAAGAGCTTAATTTGATCAAGAAGTATAGAGCTAGTCAAAACTCACAAATCTAATACATGCTCTAAGTAGTACATATTAGGAGTTGGAGAAATTATTTAATTTTTATCTCTAGAATTTTCAAAAATCTAGAGGTGTTGCATACCCGTGGTAGGTTTACCCTGGCTGAATGCTGGGTGCCTACCAAATTCTATCACCCCTCATCTGGACAGGGGAGAGGAGAGAAAATATAATAAAAGGCTCATGGGTTGGCATAAGGGCAGGGAGAGATCACTCACCCATTATAGTCACGGGCAAAACAGACAGGACTTGAAGAAATGAGTTGAATTTATTGCCAATCAAATCCAAGTAGGGTAATGAGAAATAAAAACAAATTCTAAAAACACCTATTCCCTGCCCTCCTTTCTTTACAGGCTCAACTTCCCTCCCAGTTTTCTCTACCTTTTCCCCCAGCAGGGCAGGGGGGCAGGCAATGAGGGTTGCAGTCAATTCATCACATTACTCAGGGAAACATTGAGTGTATTACCAGAAACTGCAGAAGATGAGGCTTTTTGTTCCCTGCAGTGTCCCAGTCCCCCCAAAAGAACAAGTCTGGAGCATGGATTAGCTTCTAACCTACCTTTCACCATTCTATGGTCCTGGTAGTTTTGAATGTTTTTATGATTTAGTCCTGAAGGTAGACTTTTGCATGGTTTTGTTTTAGGAGTTAGCTGGGAATTGAAGTGTGAATTAGGGTAACACAAAGGTTGCTGCTTCAAATTTCATAACTCTACTGGTGGGGTTAAGAACAGCTACTGCAGCCAGAGGTACATTCCCAGATCTCAGCATTTCATACAGGGTTTTCTGAAAAGAGGAATGGAAAAACCTTTCAGTGACTGTACCATTAGTTTAGGATTGTCCTAATTTCATTGTGAAGTCTTCAGCTGGATACAGAAGCTCTTTTACACTTCAATTTTTCATTAAGGTTATTTTTGTTAGTTCCATCTTGTGATTGGTGGTGCATATTTGCATTTACAAACACATTTAGGGAAGATGGACTTTCTAGTTAAGTCATTTAAAAATATTCTATATATGAATCAAAATCTAGGTATCTAATATTTTTTTCGATGGGGAAATTATTAGATTAACTACTGATAAAGGGATTAATGTTGTTAAATCATCTGTGCTTTTTTTTAAAAATTATGTTTCTGTTTCTTTGTATAGCACTTCATGTAGCTCTACTATGATTACTACAAGCCATGAAGTCTGCTTTTAGCATCTGGCAACAGTCTGAGGCTTTTGAGCAGTGGCATATAACAGATAACAGGGTATCCCTTTGTCAGAGTGCCTGTGTATCCCAGTCTGTGGCAGTCCGAGTTCATGCTGACATTGATATGAAAAATAGGTTTTTGAAATACACAGCTAATTATGGTTTTGATTAAGTAGTAATCATTCTGCTATATGATAGATAGTTTTGGTGCAAATGTTAGTTGTAAGGGACAAATACATGTTAGAATTTCCTTCCAATATTTATTTCAACTGATGGGTGTCTCTCCTTTCTTCATTTGTGTAGCACTAGTTCGGGTAACAGGAACATGGGGTTGTTGTGCTGCCCTTTTTTTAGAGCAAGCCTGCCCTGGCCTGCTGAGTGAGGCCATGCATTAGCTGAGAAAAATCTGCTGTACTTCCCAAGGGTGCCAGGTCAACAGCCTCATGATAGGGTCACTTAGTGCATTGAACAACACAGGAGTAAAACTGTCAGAATTTTGTAGCCTTAAGTGTAATTTACTATAAATTATAGCCTGCTCTGTTGAACTCTCAAGCAAGAATGAAACTGTGGAATAATGCTGAAGTCAAAGCTGTGTGTTAAAGCCACTTTCTCACCTAAAGGTTTATTCGCGGTCAGATTGTCCTTTAGACACAAATATGTGAAATATAAAAGAGCATTCAAAATGTCCAACTAAAAATTTGCCTTTGAGCAGCCAAATTCCACTGTCTTCCTAACAGTGAGAGTGGAACTTCTTTGTTGTTAACAGATATAGCCAAAGGAAAAGGGGCTAAGAAAACATATACAAAAAATCAAACAAGAAATCTAGGCTCCTGGTTTCTGAATAGCAGTCAGTGTTTCAATCCATGTGTTCGTGTAGGTTTTCTGGTATTCCCAAAAAAATTCCTGGGATTAAATGCATCTATTGGTAGTAATCTCTGTAGTGTGTTAAAGGAAACCATCACAATGGCAATATTCTCTTACATTCTTTCCACGTGGATAGAATAAAGATTGCTTGAGTATTTTAGCACAACTGAAATCTGGAATTGAAGACTTTTGTCTCACTTGTAAAATAACGGTCATGAAATTCAGATTCCAGTCCAGGATTTTGTTATTGAGTCCAAGGGGTTTTTATTCATTATTTTACTGTTTGCTTAAATATGACCATCTGGGCAGAGGGGAAAAAAAAGAATTTCTCCGTGACTTTTTTTAGTAATAATGCCAATAATTCTTCCAATTATTCAGGCTGGTCAAGCATTGTTGAAAAAGGCTAAATATTTTTTTTAAAATCATTAACATCATTATTTTTACAAAAAAATTTGCGTAACTTTCTTTATTGTCTGAAGTCCACACAGCTCACAGAGTTGGGGTGCTTGTTGGGAGTCTGATGGCCTGCACCGCTGATGAATGGTGAGAGAAGATTTAAAAATTAATTAGAGCAAAGGATTAAAATAATATTCCTCCTCTTACCTGGTGAAGCTGTACCATTCTCCCATTACCCCAAGTTTTATCTATTTATTCACATTAGGTAGTAATATTTTATCAGGAGAGTTCTCCCATAGCTTGATAGTGCATTCATCCAGAAGAAAAGAAATACAGAATTTAGAAGGCTTCGTCATACTTTAAAAAAAAAAAAAAAAAAAAAAAACAAACAAAACAAAAAAAGCAGAAAAGCGAACAGAAATGTATTTCTCTATGGAATACACGTTTAAAGTCAGATGCTTCAGTGCAGTAGGAGAACCAGTGGAACAGGGGCTTTTCAGATCCTGTAAACACTTATTTTTCTGTCAGCATTGTAGCAATAGTCAAAAATATTGGCAATTTGTGGCACCTAATTCTGATGTCCATGTTGATGCCACACAGCCTTACTTTTGCCAGAGCTGCTCCTCCATTATTCTGCCTCCCTCATTTCCTTTCCCCACTGTCTCAGTCACAGGATCATGGAATGGCTTGGGTTGGGACAGAACAGTTACCCTGGGTCATCACATTCTTACTGAGGTGTGAGTAGCAGTGCCAGTAAAAAGTCTCTTGTGCAGCACATCCCAACCATCCTCCAGAAACCTCTAGGATTACTGGTGTCCTGCTGCATTGCCTTTCCAGCAGGTGCTGGGGGTGATTAAAATCCCCATGTTAACCCAGAATTGTGAAGTTTCATCTAGTTCTTTAAAGGCAGCTTCCTGATTTCTTGGTTAGATATTCCATAACGGATACCCACCATGATGTCTCCCTTGATGGTAGGAACATCAGTTTGATCCCCGTGGCTCTGCAAACGCCTGGAAAATCCTAATTCCTCCTGCATGTTTATCTCTATGTATGACTTTGTGTTTAGGCACTTTTTATTGTGAAAATGCAGTATCAGGTACACTTACAAGAACTCAGTCTCATGTGGCACAGCATTCCACCCTCCCTGTCATTATAATAGGCAGGATCTTATATGGATAATTTCCAGCTTCTGGTATAAGCAAGCTGTGGGTTAGCTGTAGACATTGGTGTTTGCTGTAAGCTGGTGGAGAATGTGTTGCTAAATCTCTGAGTGAGATCCATGGCAACGCTGCCAAGGAACAATTGGCTTCCAAACCAGAATTAGGGTCCGTGGGAGCGGATCTGGAAAAGCCTCGTGAAGGCTGCGTGGCCAAAACTGAGTAATTGCATTTTGTTGTAACTAAGCCCCTTCTTAATCACAGTCAAGAGAAATTTGTGGAACGAATTTTCAGTTGTTTTTCTATGACAGACCTGAAGTTTAGCCATATGTAACCCAAACAATGGGTGCTGAAGATTGCACTGTGCCTTCCATAGACATGATTTGTTTTATCTGTGAGGATTGTCGTATGTGTTCACATGGTAGTAGCAATTACCACAATTCTGTTCAGATGAGGTCCTGTACAAGTGCAGTGGGTGATGTAAAGAAGTGGGCAATCAAGGACAGCTACAGATTCCTGAAGCATTTTGTAAAGGCCGGTAGTCTTCACACAAGTACACTGATAAAAGTAAGGCATGAGGGGTATCACTGGTGAAAAGAAGGTTGTGGTAAAAAGCACCACTTGGTGTAGGATCCGTCTCCAGAGCAATACCCTGCTAAAAATTATGGTTAAGATGAAAAAGTGCTTTTATTGAAAAATACCTTTTCTAATTTTTTTAGGTGTTCCTAAGACTGCAATTTTAAAATATAAGTCAGTAAATCAATCTTTAAGGTGATAGTCAGCTTTGGGCTCATCATTTTGTGGTAACTAGAGCTTGAGTCTAGGTCTGTATTGGTTGAAAAGAAAAGTTGAGACAATTGTTTGGGAACAAGAAGAGTAAGGTGCTCTTAGAAACCAGAGGAGAGTTCTGTGAGGATGCTTTAATAGTATTCCCAGCTTTAATAAGGTATTGGAGAACTGAAAATACATCAGTATAAAAAAAATTGATCAATAAATAAGTCACAAGCCATACATAAAAGCAAAAAAAAAAAAAAGTAAGGCAAGTGTACTGAGACTATTTCAGAGACAACACAATGACCTCAGAAGAGAATATTTTGGGTAGCTGCCTTTTCTATCTCCTTAGGCAAATGGTGTAACTGTAAATGGGATGTGCCATGGTAGCAAAAAACAGGTTAAGTAAACATTATTCATTATGATTTATCGTGTTTGTTGGTGACTGTTGATACATGGTGGTGTGAGGACTCAGATCTGTGAGATCTGACTGCAGGTCAGAGTATAAAATTCTGATGCTGTGGCTGTATGCTGTGATATAATGAGAGGAACATTTCTGCGCTGGAGAAAGTCCAGTTTTAGGGTGTTCTTAGAACATTCTTCTCTAGAAGGAAAAGATTGAAGAAAATTATGATGAAGTTATGCTGCTGTGAGTTGGAATAACCCATGTTCTTTGGTACCTTTGGGCACACAGGGATCGTGACTGGAATCCTGTGAGATTTGATGTCCCACCCTGCAGTGGGTGAGCAACAAAAATGAGCAGAAAGCTCTGGCCAGCCAGCAGCAGATTGTGGTAGGTGTCACCTAGAGCAGCGAAGCAATGGGCATTTTCCCCCGGACTAGCACCTAGGCTGAGCTTTCCCACATGACAGCAGCATACAGTAGGCAGCTGAGCTCAGCCCGAAGGCATGTGTTTGACGTGCCTCCCACTCCTCCGACCACCTGGCGCTGCTCGAGAGGCGAAGCTGCAACCTGATGCCATAATGCGTGACAGCCAGGTGTTCAGCTTGCTGCTTCGTATATCAGCATTGCCGGACTTGAGGAATAACAACGGGAAAAAATGATGATGAAAACGTCAGGAGGAGAGAAGATTGCTGTTGATTGAAATCAGAATAAACCTCCTCTTCAAATGCACAGATGCTAAAGCCCAAAGAAAATCTTTGCTCTCCATGCTGTTGTGTATGATGCTTAAGTGCCTAATTGGGTGCCACAAAGTGCCCTGAAATAATGCTCTAACTACCTAATACCATTGCTTGTTGGGAAGATAATTGCTCCTCTCCTAGGTAAAAAACTAGTAAGGACTTCTGCAGAAAGAGTGCATGAATCATGAACCTTAACTGCAAACTACTAGCCAAGTTATGAGTAATTATATTTTGGATTGCTACATATTCAAATTATGATGCAACAGATTATACTTTAGTTAGATTTGCTGTAAAGCATCTTTTAATTTTGGCAAAGAGCAGACCTTTCCAGTTTAAGCATTCTTAAGGTAGAAGAAGTAAAAGATTAGCATTAGCAAATGCCTTCAGTATCATCCTGGATTTGGGAGGAGAAAATCTTTCTTGCTGCCTTGGTTACATCCCTCAAATTATTTAACTGCTTTAAATTTCACTTTTTATACTGTACTCAGCTCCTCAAATGCATAGAGGCAGACCATTGTTAGCATGTGACTGCTTTACAATGAATGTTACACCTTACATGATTTCAGGATATTGTCCTGTTTGTGTTGCAGCTGTCTCCCAAACTGCCTTTTTTAAAGTTTAGTGGAAGCTGTCTACCAAGTAATGCCTCCATAATGCTTTCCCAGGTATTCTTCCCATTCCATCATAACCTTTAAGCACTCCTGGTAATTTTACTGCTGAAACATGGAGCAAATGCCAAAACCAAGCTTGTTTTATTCTTTCCTAACTGGAGATCCTAACCAGATCTCACCCAAGACCATATAGGCCTCATCAGGAGTTAACAGGAAAGACACTCCTGAGCCAGGGCTTGTTCCCCTGCCTTTCCACAGGTAGGATTCATTCAAGCTGAATATTTTCAGCTCTTGAAGAGGGATTTGCTTTACTTGTACAAAGGGAGTATGATAAATATAATGGGAAAGCTACAGGTTTGAACTTTTACTCGGTTATTGACTTGTAGGTAAAAGGCATTTCTATAGGGAGAAATTGCAATAGCTTTTAGGACCACTGATTACTTTTGATTCGTAATTAGATTTAGAGCACAGAGAGCCTCTACATTAAGAACACGAGTTCAAGATTACAAGTTGTCTCGTGGACTTTATGGTATTTTATATTTTCTGAAAGTACTGTTTGGAAAGCATGTGTAGTGTGAGAGTTATGTCAACTTCTAAAGAAAAAGAACAGTCTTTCCTGTAGCCTCAGAAGGCCTTAGTGGCTAAGGCTGGTGAAAATCAGCCAGACTTACACCCAAAATTCTGCAAAGCTTGTTGCTGATCTTGGCACCTCATCTGCAGAGGGCTTCACAACTTGTTCTCATCTATATTCGGGAGCAATAAAAAGAGACAGTTTTTTTTTCATTTCATACTTACTGTAATAGTTCTTCATCCCTCCAATTCACCCTGTCTAGCCACCAAAGAGAATAATTCTGCTTAATTTATCAATACACCTAGTAATTAATTGGAGTAGTTCACTGTTGAATGAACTGTACGTTTGCACTTCTCCCTTTCTTTTTGTTTTGCAAGATTGCTACAACAGATGTTAGCACTATCACTTATTTTGAGATTATTTAGAAGCAGCCAAGAGTGAACAGAGCTGTACTTTTTGCCTATTCAAATTCAGAAGTTGGCCTGTAGCCCTAGATTTTTCCTTTGGATTTTGTCAGGGCTTTTATAAACTAAATAGGAGAGTTGGAGCTTTAGTGTTTCCAGAGTTTGTTTACATCTTATTTTTATGGCTTCAAACATGTTACACTTGCATTTCAAGCCAGAGTTACGGTCTTACTTCTTCCAGGGGAAGACTTGACAGAAAAGCAGATGCAGTTGCAGTAGTAGTTTCTTTGCTGGTGCTAAATCAGTGTATAGGTATCTACTTGCTGCCAGTAACATTGTTGGGAGGACACTAAAGTGGAAGCACATAGCTAACTTGAATCAGTTAAAACACACCACTAAGGTTCTTCCTGACAATTTTGCTGAGTTACATAGGTACTGTGTTGTTTTTAAAGCTTCTGGCTAGTGCATTCCATTATGTACTGTTTCCTAACTTTATTTTTTAATTGAAATGTACTAAATTTATAAGTTGAGGTGGGATAATTTGGTTATTAAGTTTGTCCATCCAATGCTTCAGATTATAATAACCTGCTTTGTTTTACTGTAGCTTTAACAAAATCTGTCTGCCTGGACTGAGCTGTCCAAACCTAATCTCAAGCAGATTTATTTTTTGAGTCGTTTAGCCAAAATAGGTCATTCACATCCAAGAATGAGTCAATTCAATAATCCTTCTGATTAAAAAAGAAACCACCCAACAAAAACCTTCAAAAAAACCCCAAGCCCCCAATGAACAACCACAAAATCCAAACCTAGACTCCACAGAATTGAGGAAAAGCTACCTAAAGCTATGAATGGATTTGGCCTTTAGTTCTTCCTTTGAAATCTGCTCATATTTAGCAAAACAGTACATCTGTGAAAAATTGCAGTGCATCTATGCTTAGTGGTGATGACTTCTGTGTTCAGCTGTTAAATTCCCCACGGGCTCTGTTGAGCATATCGGAAGGTTTCTCCCCTAACTGTAGCTTCCAGCAGAAGCAGGATGCACTGGATCTGGTGAAGGGACAGGAGGGCAATACTGCAGGGGGGCTGTTCCCCCTGCAAAAGGGGCTGTGGGGCAAGAGTGTGGGGTGTGCTGGGGATGGACATGGGATGGGGGATGCTGTGAAAACTGAGAGGGGAAATGCTGCTTGAGTTACAGTGTAACTGGAGCTGGGTAAGAAATAGGGGTAAAACAGCACTGGAAAAGGACTGGCTCCTGTTGGGAGGGAAAGAGCTGGGCAGTAGACCCAAGGGGAAGAGCTGAAGCCATATAGAGGTGAGGGACTGCCCTGTTGCAGGTGTGCACATTCATCTTGGGGCACTTGAACACTGCCTTGGAAAGCTGGGTTCTACCTGGTTCATTCCTGCTGGGATTCGTGGGATGCCAGGCAAGGAAGTGATGCTGTTTGTTTCTCTCACATCGTCTCTCATTGGCTATTTTCCTTATTTGGGATACACAGCTTAACAGAGAAGTTTGAGAGCCATACGAAGTATTGACAGATGCTGCTGAAGTCTTTCAGACCTGAGCCTTGGAAATATGAGGATGTAACAATAATAACAGAAGGAGGAGTCATTGACATCTGAAATTAATTGTCAATAAACACATTGATTATGAACTGTTCAGCAGCTGAAATCAGCAAGATCAAAGCCCAGAGCATGCTCCATGAGTAGCCCCTTGTCTGTAAGGTCACTATTAAATCACGGGAGCCAGAACTGCTCTATGATAATTTCAAGTTCGGCAAAATATAAAAGACGCATACTGCATAAAATTTACGTGGAATAAAATTTGTCTGAGTGTCAAGATGGAATGCTGGTTGGAGCAGATGCTCTTTGGAATTCATATTACTTATTTTCTTGGTTTAATTTTGGTTTCATTGATTCCAGGAACAAAAAATCCCGTCACTTGTGCACTGCCTTTGTGCAGGGTACAGTTACTACCAGGCAGCCAGTGATGTCACTTGTACGGGGATAAATGAATTTGCATTAGCTTTACTTTACCCATCATGAGTAAAAATAATCCTGCAGGTGTTGTAACTGCACTTTGGTGCAGACTGGGAATGTATTTTGTTCCCTATCAACTGCAAAATCCCCGCTGCTGCATCTCTGCAGCTGTTGCTATATGAACTGGCCCAATTAAAGCAGTGAATCTTTAGCTACAGGGTATATAGAAGTTAATTTGAAGTCTCTGAATGGTTTAAGAGCCTCACGCAAGGAGATGCTATTGATAGTTCACATGAGCAGGATGGCACTACTTAGTGCCTGAATGTCATGAGTTAAAAGTCAAAGGGCAAAATATTCGTCTCCCTTAAAGCCAGTGGAAGTTTTGCCACTGACTTCAACAAACAGAGGATTTCTCCCTTAATTCTGTAACTTTGGTTAGGAGGAGAATTGTATTGTACTTTTAATTCTTGTGGCTTCACCAAGAGTCTGTATTCCAAAAGTTTTTAGATTTTTATTTACTCTGATGGTGTTTTGTGGGAAACTAAATTGAAAGTGTATTTAAGGGCCCCAGGGATCTGTTCTGGTGAACTGCATCAGGAGAAGCTGAACATCTGCCTGATGCTCGGGCACAGCTTTAGCAGAACTCCTTATCATTCAAAAGAAATTGCAGAAAATCTGTTTGCTTTTAAGTTTCAAACCTCATTGCTCAAACTTTGCTTTAATGTCCTTACATACAAATTTTTAAAAAAGTAAAAAAACTCAATACAAAATATTTATCACCGAGGCAGAAAATATATAAAAGAGGAAGGGAAAGAAAATCAAGCAGTTTTGCAATTTTAGGGTCGTTTTACACAAAGGAAAATTCAAAACTGAATTCTGGAATATAACAAAAACGTGCATCCTACTAACATGAAGGTGTTTTAACAGTGATTGTGTTGTCTTAACAAACACCTGGTTTATCAGTTCTATTTCACATGTGAAATAAAATGGACTTTATAGTAAATAGATCTTTTTAATTTCAATTAACAATTTTTTACTATAAGGAAAATGTACAGAATTTGTGTGGAAATCCATGTATTATGTTTACTCAAATACAGAAAATACTTTGCTGCAAACTTTTAAATATAATAAAATGCATTTAATAGCAATCTTTTGTGGCATCATCATTATTTATGAACATAACATTCAAAATATGGAAATTCAGATCAAAATGACCATAAAAACAGTAACCCAAAGAACCTTATAAACGTGTCAACAGCCATCATTTATCCTAGATGGCTCATACCAATGTAAAAAACATATAAAATGTAGAATAATTCTCAACATATGGTTTACTTTGTTGCATTGTTCCTACATATTATTTGTGTGAAAATCCAGAAAATTATATTATGAAGAGAATATCGGGGTTTGTTTATTAAACTAAAGTACAGGTTAAAGTCATTCTTTTCTTGTGATGAACATATACCAACAGTGATTAAAAAATAAACATTTATTTACAAAATATTGATGCATACATATTACACAAGTCAGTTATATCAAAGTGGTTTTTAAACAATATCTGTAGCAACCAACTATTTGCATTGGTTTACCATAGTGCAAATGGTAATGTTGCAAAGGCAGGTTAAAATGTGGGATTGCAATTTGAATGTTGGACTTCTCTGCTGCCTTCTGTTTTTCTATGTCTAGGAAACTATTCCTTTTCATTTAAAAAATATCTATTTCTTGCGAATGTTGAATAGTGTACCTGAGGATAGGGCAAATTCATTATTAAGCCTAAGTTCTTTCACTTATATAACTATCTTTCTATTTACTCAGCTTGCTTACGTAGCACCATTGCCATTGATAACTAACATACTAATGAGAAAAAGGAATGGAAACACGCTAAATACACTATGCCATCCCTAATTTCAGGATTTGTCCGTTTATGTGGAATTTCATCTGATACATTTCACAAGTCTGCACTATATATTCAAGTGTTTAAGGATGATTCTGGTGGTATTGTGTAGTGGCATATATGTTACCAGTATATGTGTTCCTGTAAATGTGATATTAAGTGAAGCTGTGAAGAAAGGAACCTAAAAGCCTGCTCCTTCTGTCCTCAGGTGAGAAGGAGTTTGCTTTTGGTTACCAACATGTACTGAAACCTGCATATAAATTTGCATCTGAATGACTGAATATTGATTCCCTCATAGTGTAAGAACTTCATGGATTAAATCCGGTGATTTGATTGTAGCTTTTCTCTTTTGCTGGCTCACAAGCAGCCATCAGGTAATTACATTGTCCTTTAGTTCACGTTCTGTAGCTGGTGCTGCACTAAATCTGTACGGTAGCACACAGGAGGTCGGCAATGCCTTGTGTACGTAACTTCACAGTTTGAAAGACTGGTGAGGGGGTATAACTTTTCTATTTTTTTTTTCTTTTTTTTTTCCTCTTTTTTTTTCTTTTTTTGGTAGCTTCCATGATTTGTGAAGCAGTGGATCTGACGAGGGTCTCATGAGCACCCGCAGCGATCTACAACCATGGCTGGTATCTTGCCGTAGATGATCTGTTCCTTCCCGTTGAAGTACAGCATATTTATGGGGGACATCTTGGTGGGTGTGCAGCAAGGGCCTGCCGAGCCTCTGGGGTTTGCTTGGTGCACCAGGTGGGTGTGCGGGTATTTTTGTAAAAACACAAATTCACATTCTCCGGAGCAGTAATTCGCTTTGTATCTTTTAGGAGCGATAATCCAATCCCATCCGAAAGCTTCGAAATCCACCGTCAGCGGGTAGCGACAACATCGGGATTCTGTCGAGTGCTCGTCACAGTCGAGACCAAAATCTCTGCGGGACCGTTTTGGGGTGTCTGTAACTCTGACCTCTAAAAATGGGTTCTGTGAGAAGAGGAGAAGGAACTGGAATCATTTCTGAGGTAAGCCCAAGTTTACTGAAAACATGCAAATAATATTTCAGATGTAGATGTATCAAATTAATATTCTGAAACAAAGTTTGCAAACAGAATTTGACCTCCTACAATTCTGTTATTGTTATCTATTTCCCTGCTGTTTCTCTATACAGAGCTTTAAGACCTGAGTATTTGTCCCTGAAATCACCACTATCTCAGTGCTAGAATAATTTAGCTGCTATAAGAACATTTCAGAAATTTGGAGGATGCTGGATTTTTACTTTTGGTGTGGGGTTTGTTCGTTAGTTTGTTTGTTTTAAACTCCATAACAAGAGCTTTTGTGAGTCCTTCTGAAATTCCCTCCATTAAAAGCATATTGAGTTCAGGGTTTCTGGATATCAAGGAAGGTTTTTTGTCCAGACCAAGGAGGTCAAAAGTTGCTCCTCTATTGCTGCCATGCTTGAATGACTCTATGACTGAATGAAATTGGAGGGGCAGCTAAATATTTTGACTCCTGGAAGAGTCCTGTGGCCAGGAATGCACTTTTGGCAGATTTCCGAGCCATGTGCCTCCTACTGAAGTTGTGTTTCCACAGTCACCAACTGAGACTAGAAGGGAATTGCAACCTTCATGATCATGAGTTTGAAAAAGTTCCCGAAGTTACTCCCTTCCACACGCTGCTTTCTGCCCTTTGTGCTGGTTTGGCATTGATGGAGCCATTCCATGAAGAGCATTCCTCCAGAGTGAGTAACAGCCCAGCTAACTTTGTTACACAGGTTTCCCTCTCCCCAGTTACCCGCCTTCATGGCTGCGAGCTGTGGAGCTGCTGGAAGCGCTCTTCCCAAAGTTAAATTATATGGGGAAAGTGTTTGGTGAGAGGAGCACCCCTGTACTGGGAGCTGCTGGAGAGGAGCTGGAGGGAAGAGAGGAGAGATTTCCTCTTCCGTTATCAACTGTGCCTCTAACCCTGCTCTGCCTCTGAAATGTTTATTTATAGATGGTGATAGCCATGGGTTATCCATATGTATCATCATTTGAATGGATGGAGGTGGTGAGGACCTTCCTGATCATGATGTCCAGCTGGTCTGTTTCAAATACAGGAGATCCACATTTATATTGGATGTACAATTAAGGTATCACAGAGTTTTTCTTTTAAGCTCTTTTTAATTACATTATGCTGCTGTGAAGTTAAATGTTGCATATATATGGTTGGACACAATGATCTTTAAGTCTTTTCTAACCTAAATATTTTTATATTTCTGTGATCAGCAGATTAATCTACTACATAAAAGTAGAATAATATTCTTCATACTGTATTCAAAAGGAGGGATCACTTCATTGTGATAAGTTCAGAAATTTTTATAACTTGTAGATGATGAGATGAGTGATTTGCAGAAACAAATAGCAAGGGAAATACTGTAGTTTCACCTCAGGTTTACTTCAGGTGTACTTGTGGCTACACTTCGGGTTTAATTTGTTCATCTATTCTTATAAAAACAAACCAGATATTTATTTTATGCTCTTTCTTATCATTATGACTTGATTATTGTATTAAGCAGAATTTCTCTACTCAGACATTTCTAGAATGATGCACTCTATTAAATATTGAAAGATAAAGACCATTATGGAGGAGATCTGTTCTCACCTTCATAAAGAGACAATTCTTGTTGTTTAAAAGAAAATGTGTGCATAGAGAGTATGTAGGACCTCCCTTGCCTTCTCGGCAATATCGGAGGCATCCTTCCTACCAATGAAACAATTTAAAGACTGTTGTTTTAGCTTTATGTGAAATAGCTGCTTATTGAGCAGTGTTTGCTCTCAAAATTAAAAACAATGTTACTTTGATAGTATCATCCATCAGTAATTGCCAAAACCTAGTTAATGCCTCAAAATGTCTCTCTGAAATACTACAATTTCTCTCAATTTTTTAAATAGGGAAACAGGCAGAGGAATGCTATTGATTTTTGGCATGATCAGAGAGCAAAGAATGAAAGAATTGGATATTCAGAACTTTTATCTTCCATTCCCTAAACAAGGCATCCATTTGAACCTTAAAACAGAGCTTAAATGCTTTTCAACCAAATGGGATTTTTCTAAATAGACTTACCAATCCATCTTCCCCCGGTCCTGGGAAAGTTACAGCGAGATTCCGTCCGTTCTCATCAAAAGCTTTTATTTCGATGCCTAAATTGGATTCAGGCTGTTTGAGCCAATTTTGCAACACTGTCTTCACATCAATACTCTGCCAAATACCGGTGCCTGGGTTCATGTCAAGTTTCAAAGATCGAATTCCAGTATATCTTGTACCATCTTTCATGGGTTTAATAAGTCTCAGGATCTGCACAAACACCGTTGTAGGTTTTTGGACTTGCCTCAAGTATATCCACAATTGGGCCTTTACTACTTTGTTATATTGTATTTTAGAGCTAAACTTAAAGAAGCAACATTTTGGTTTTCCCTCCATTTGTACAAGTAAATCAGCTATAAATGAATGGAAAGAACAGATTACTGAACAGAGAACAAGAAAAAAATGCATATATAAACCTGACTATTTTTTTTCAGACTGTATAGGAAATACCACAATATGTTATAAAGAGTACCAGTAACAAAGTGGATTTAACTTAATTCCTTTTCTATGGTTTACACTCTACAGCAACTTTAACGGATGTCAACAAAATTATTATTCTGTCACCTACTACCAATTCACTTCTGCGGGTCACCTCCTGAGGACCTTCATAAAGCATGCAGAACAGCAACTCTGCATAAGCTGACTCAACACGTGTGTGGTGATCCAGCTATTTCTAAGTTGCTCCAAAGCCTCAGCATGCTGCAGACCATACAGCCATGGGCAAACTGCATGAACACTTAGATTTCTTTTGTTAGTGGAAAGAAAATAATTGAGAGGATTAATATAAGGATCATTTTGTTTTCATTTGAATAATATTAGAGGAAAGTCATGTGCAGTGCTGCGTTCCTCCTTCCTGTAGCCTACGATGCAGCTGTCATACCTAGTCATGGCAATATCTTTCCATGCCAGGATAAAATGGGTAGTACTAATCCTAAATGGTGCAGGGCTTTAACATTCATAAATCTCGTCACTTAAGATACCTGTCTCTTTAGTGCATTTAAAATAGCTCAAGGGCTTTTTGTAAGAAATAGGAAATGAACTCAGAGCAATGAAACACAACAACTTTTCTTCAATCACTGTAACTATGAAGCAGCTTGATTAAAAATAGTTATAAAGCCTTATACTGGAATAAAAGTGCAGGCAGACCTCAGCTTTGTGATAAGGCTGCAGTAAAATAATGCTATTAAGTGCCCATCTTAGTAATTACTAAGTTGAAAAATTTCACTGAAAAATTTACATTTTCATTTGTGGGTTCATTTTTAGCTGGTGAGAGCAGCTGATATTATTCTAGTCTGCATATCATAATGATATCTCTAACTGCTAACATGCCTTATATGTCCTGTCATCTTTTTCCTTTTTGACATCATATTCATAAGTGTTATTTAAAAAAACAGCTGCCATAGTCAAATACTTTAGCTGATGAAGAACATAAGATACTACAGTATTAGCTGTGCAAAAGATACTTGATAGGAGCCATAGCAGATGTTTAGCACTCGGAAGATAACTCAGAATCTGCTCATTCAGTAAATGCCTTCATTCTTCCTTGGCACGACTACGTGAGCTGATTGCTATAGCACGGACATTTTTACATTTAAGTCTGTTACACACATATTTGCTTTAAATATATAGTTTTAACTCCGAGGTGGGTGGTGCTAGTTTATGGGATTAGCAAAGAAGCAAGAATTTAACTCTCTACTTGCACTTGCTATAGCATGTTGCAGTTAGGTAGGTGTAGTGCTCTAAGCTGCATTTCTGTTGATTTCTATTGCTTCTAAAAATACTGGCCAGTGAAACCTCCCTCACAAAAATATAGTTCTCTCGTTATCTGCACTTGTACTTTATATTTGTGAGAGGAAATGCCCCGAGTGCTGCAGATAACGAAGTTGACTAAACTGCAGATCTCCCTTTGCTTTCTAAGGCAATGGGCAAATCCTAAGTGCTACAGGGCACACACATTATAAGGAGCCGAAAACCGAACGGTAAAACAAAGGATTGCCACACGGTCATCTGAACCTGGCTCAAATTCTTTAGAAATAATGCTCTCCTCCCTCCCTCCTGCAGACTTCAGTCAGCAGCCTGTTGGGAGAGCCTGAGGAGGAGTTGTGTGGCTCTACAGCAGGGAGACAACTCTCTCGGAAGGGCAGTGGGAGGCGAAAGAAGCAGGGTTACTTACACTCTGTAGGCATTGTGATAATCGTTTCGGTGGTGGCATGATAGTCATCATCTTCCAAAGAGCCATCGCTACTGTCGTCTCTCTGGACATCATACTGATCAATCAGTTCCTGCAGTGGAGGAGCCTTGGGTAAAAGTTGTTTAATAACATCCCTGCTAATGTTAGGAGCTTGTTCCAGACGCAGTTTGCTGAGGATTTGAATTTTTATGGCTTCTATTCTGGAAGATTTTGTATTCTGTCTCCACGTACAAGCATTGCACAGTCCGTCCTTTTCAGCGTTCTCTGTGGGCTGACTACTGTCATCAAGAGCCACCGGATCAACTGAAATCAGCATGAACAGGTAAATATAAGCATAGAGCGCTAGCTTTTGCATGATCTCACATTCAGTGCAGCACTTTTCCCTTCTTTTTTTCCCCCTCCCCCTTTCCCTTTCAGTCCTAAACAGATCCGTGAAAGCAAATGCAATCTGAGAGACAGCTTGCCACACTGGTGTACCTTATATATTCCAAGGGGGCTTTTTATACTCCAACTTTGATTAGGCTCATGTCGTCAAACCCAACGATTGGTTGCTGTCCCAACAATGAATCTGGCTGTCAGAGGGTAAAGCCCTGTCGATCACAAGTCACTAGACAGCGTTCAGTTACAGCCAAGGGTGAACTGATTTATCTGGATACTTCGCAGAGGATATGCCTTCACATTCTGAAAGGATATATTTCCAAGTATTGTGGGCAGCAGTACTGAAAGACAGCACTGTCATTCTTAAATTTTATACCAACTGTGTACTTGTACTATGAATCAAGAGAGACCATGCTCTAAACTTGCTTTAGGCTTCTACCAATCTTTCTGACTTGAAAGTTTGTTCTGTTTAAAAGAAAATCTCAAGGGGTTACTGTTAGCAGGCAGGCAAATAATACTTTAGAAATTGATTGCAAAGAGTACTAATTTATGTTGTTCAACAACTAATAAATATTCAGCAGTTCCTATTTCAGAAAACCTAACTGGGTTTTCCTAGACATTAGCTAAAGCACTGTTGGAGATTTTGTGCATATCTGACACTATGCAAATGCCTCTTATTTGTTTGTCCCTTTAGCATACATCAAAATCCACAGAACAAATCCTTTACTGAATTAACAGTCAGTTATGAAAAATGAGTCTGTCCCTCCTCATGCTGTCACCAGAATCCTGGGCAGTAAATTAAGTATCTTTAGTAACAAAGGTATTTTAAGGAGTATCTTTAGCTACTCACTCTAATATTACACAGGAATAGTTCAGCTTGCTATTTTCATTATTAGTAAAAATGTTAAAAGACTTAAAATTTCTAAAGCTCTACTGTGTATCTATATTCTTTTTCCATGTAACCTTTTATTTCTCTTCAAAATGTCTCTGTATTATGCCAGCTTAAGTGATATCTCTGTGCTTTTTTTACTTTCTATGCAAATACTTAGAAATTCTCTAATGTCTTGCTTATACATTAAAAAATACAGTTTTAATATGCTTTCTGCATACGAGAGATACACCTATGTGTAATTGTATAGGTTATGGCTTATAAAATCTTACATTTGATCTTAAAATCAAATGTAGTCCCCATTTGATGTGCTGTTAGCAATAATTATGGAACTCACACTTAGGGTGGAGGGTGGGGGGGTTACTGCTCAGCACAGGCTGCATGTCACAGCAAACAGAAACCCTGGAATTGGTATGTGTTGTGTATATTTGGAATCTGTGTATTACAGCAAAGGGAAATCCTGGAATTTCATGCAATATGCCAAAGTTTGCCTAAGTTAGGACTCAAATTTTCAGTTTCTCACAGAGTTTCTTTTCCCATTCTGAGTACACCTAAAAATATGTCAGACAAGATGTTTTGCATGTGTTCATGTAGGAGAAACATTGGTATAGGTAAGGATGTGGACAGAACTCTCAAAAAAATTTTTTTTTCTGCCTGGTCATTCGTATTCTTTTGGTATCACCTCTCCAGGGCATGCAATTTCACTGTATACTACAGAACTGAGCCTAATATCCAGCTCATTACCAGTGATATAAATCACAAGTATTCAATTGAAATTGGTCATCCTGCCCTGATGTAAAGTCAATGCAAGTGATAGATGTATCATGCTCACACATTCCAGGCATACAGCCTTAGGGTCAGACCCTGATATTCTGATTTTAGCCAAAACTCATGTTCAAAGCGAGCAGTTTGCTGCCTTAGCTCTTGAGCATCTGAGTTTTACACAGAGACTGATGCAGCTACTCTCAGCGTGTGGTAACGTAAATGGGCTGTGGTTCACTGGAACTAGAAGTCAGGATTTTGCAGTGCAGACTGCCTGCCATGCCTATAACACCTTTAAAACAGACTCTTAATGCATTTCAAGTGCTAGAAATGTGTTTTTATGGAAGATGCATAGGATGATTCACAGTAAGAATCTTTCTGAAAAGCACTGACCTGTTGGTGAATTTTTTTGGGGGGATTTAAGTTGGAGTTTGTTTACTATTATGATAGAGAATGCCATAATAAAATTATTTTTAATTATTTCTTAAACTAGAATGACTTAACCAGATGGCTATAAAAAGAAATCTGCTCCAAGTGGAAACTTTGACAGGTACCAGGTTTCACAGCAGAAACAGTTTAAGATAATGATTCATCAATAAACAAATAGAAATAATGATGCAGTCATTGATACGAAAGTAATTCAGTGTTGTGGCAGACCATGGCTAAAAGCCACTTGTGAGGAAGAGGGGCAAGAGAGGTGCTCAGCAAAGCCTCAGCATTGTGACTCCTCTTGGGCTGTGCTCTGCAGCCACACTGGTACCTCGCCTGCTCCTTCTCCTGCAAGCCTTCCCGCTCTGGCTGGCCAGCGTGAACATGCAGAGCTTCAAAGTTTTTTTCCCAGGCTTCTGCAGAGATTCCATTTATCTGCAAACTAGAGTCCCTTTGCTCCCTTCTGTGCAGCACTTATTTATGGCTGCAGGACCAAGGCTCTCTCCTGTAAGCCTGACACCCCAGTGAGCTCTGAGCAAGAGCTCAGCTTGCTCTCAGGTGTCGCGTGGTGGCAAACACGCCCTGCTGAGCACCGCTGTTTAGGAGGCAGCAATAGCAGCTGGAGTGGTGGCACAGGCACTGCTGACTGAGAGTGTCAAAAGCACCCCAGAATTTACCAGCGGCTGCATAACAGCAATATTTTTCCATTTCCCTCATAAAATGCATTTCATATGTACTC
Source organism: Struthidea cinerea (assembly GCA_013397865.1). NCBI lineage: Eukaryota > Metazoa > Chordata > Aves > Passeriformes > Corcoracidae > Struthidea > Struthidea cinerea. The sequence goes on from VZTI01004089.1 coordinate 240,852, forward strand.
TGAATAACTCTAGGCTGTCAGTAGAATACTTTTCATCTTTCTGGTTGCTGGCTTATTCTTTTTTCCCTGAAATTGCAAGAATTTAGGGAAGAACACAATGAGTTGCACTTGATCAGGAGGTATTGAAGAATCTAATTTCTCTGATAATAATAATAGAATATGTGATTTTTCGGTCTGACTGGCGTTGTAGTGTTTTTGGAAAGTGATGACTACAGAAGTAGGTGATAGAGGGGAGAAAAATCAGTGATGAAGAGACTAGGTAAAAGTTGTTCTAAAATTTATTAGGCAAAAAAATACTTTAAAAAACCACCACAACAACAAAACCCTAACACATTATCACTAGCAAAACTAAAGAAGAGTTAAAAATGAAATGCACATCTTACTGAACGTTATGGCATTTTAATATTATCTTTGGGATTTGTGTCATTCTACCCGTTGTGCCTGCCAATAGTGAATAGTATTCCCAATCCTGACTATGCGGAGATCATGGCTCAGGCCCCCAAAATCAAGCACTGCAAGAATGTTCTTTCTAAAGGAAAAAGGCATACATCTGTCTACCTGGCAACTTCTCCTCTACTTTCCCCCTTCCACCATGGTTTTGGAAAACCTTAATTTTTTTTTTTTTTTTTTTT
>VZTI01004089.1:241567-265036 GCA_013397865.1 Struthidea cinerea
AAAGGAACCAAACCCACCCCCTACAAATTTGACTGATATAGAGGTTTCAAAGACATGCTGTAACTGCAAGTTCTATGGAAAAACAGTGACTGTGCAGAGGAAAAGGAGATTACTAATGCCCTCCCTGAGGAGAAGGCGAGCAGAGCCCAAGCATTACCCATCCTTTTTGGCAGGCTCTCGTTAGCCAGTGAGCTCGTGCTCCCTCAGCAGTGCTCAGCACGCCACTCGCCCTGGACCGTCCCCAGCCTGTCACCCCTGCCCGGCCAGCAATGCACGCAGGGACAGCAGGATGGGATCTCAGCTTGTTTTGGGGGAGGACCAAGTGGACATGGAAGGGAACCAGGACATTTCTGAGAAAAAGGAGAGTTACAGGAGTATGAAGGAGCTGCTTTCCTGGCAGGGGAGGAAAGGGACATGAGTTATAACCCTGCCGGCAACTGGACGACTTCATCCTGCTGTAGGCTACATTTTCAAACACTTCCTTACAGCCTGCAAGACCAGAAATTCACTTTTCTTTATTCTCTTGTTTAAGTTAAATGAAATAATTCTCATAATTGATTCACCTCAGAAGGTAGAACTTGAAGAAACAAAGCAGGTGTTGCAAAATGCACTGTAAATCTGTGATTGCTCTTTACATTGATGTCAAGTCCTACCTCTGAACCAGTTGGCTTCGCTCCCTGGTTTGCTTATAAGGAAGAGATAACATTCCTCCTGAGCTGCAGAGGAAGATACTAATTGAGTAAGCTTTTCTCTCACTTTTGTCAGCACAAAGCCTAAATTCCAGAATAGCAAAATGAAATGTATAGAAAACTCAATTTTAAGTCTTTTTGGACTAGAATCATCTCTCTCTTTGCTGCTGTAAGCTGGAAATAGTGTTTGTGAAGTTATTTTGTTTAGAAGAGTGAAATTTGAATTGTGTGGAAAAAAAGAGTGGAATTTGAAAAAAATTCAAACATATAATTAAATGTAGTGGAGTTAGGGTGTTTCAAGTGCTTAACTATGAGTCCAGCTGTCTTAGCTCACCAGATGCTTTCTCTTAGCCACTGGAATCACAAGATAAATGCATTCCTTTGAACCACAAAGCAGATATAAGACCACGTCTATAAAACACCTAGAAAGAACTCTTGCAGTAACAAAATGCCTGTGGAAACATCATCCCAATTACATTATGTAAATGCATCTACTGCAGGGTAAGCATAGCCACTTTTAAACTTATTACCATGAACTAAAATATGAAAGCTGTAACTCGTGTGAGTTCCTGCTCTGTAACAAATGGCCTGAAAGAGTTTGTCCTTTGCTATACTTTTTTGTTTTTCCTAAGAAAGTAGGACCTTCTAAACATTCTGGAAGTCAACTTCATATATATTGATGGTATGAATATTTAATTCCCTCAGCTTGCCAAGAAAGAAATATGTCCATCTTGGTTTTACCAGTTCTGAGTTCTAGATATCCTGTTTCACACAGAAGAGCAGGCATGGCTCAGGGAATGGATTCCTTGGTAGGCTGGCATCTGGATGGGGTATACTGCAACTCCTTCTCAACCCCTGCTGGCAGGTGGCTTTCCCCTGAAGATCAAGAACATTCAGCGATTTGGGATTTTGAGTGGCCTCCCATGAGGTATATTTGGGCCTGTGGTTTGAGTACCAGGACAAAATGTCACTCTGTCTGGAAGATGATTTCCTCCACTCAGGAGCTGTGGGTGTTGCACTAGTGAGTCCTGCCTGCTAAGGAGTGTCTCACAAGCCGTGATATGCAATTGTGCATGGATAAAATGGGGCAAACAGGTAAAACTGGTGGCAAAGGGCTGCTGTGGCCACTGCAGCCCATGATGCACCTCTCAGCTTGCCCAAGAGATGCTGCTGAGCATAGCCTTTGGGGAAGTTGTACAGGGCTACCTTCAGCTTCTGGCCATCTCTCTCCTGCCTGCAGCTTTTGTGTTGCTGTGCATAACAGTGCCTGTGGGATTGGGCCAGAAATGCCCTGTTGCTTTTTCCTCTCCTGTGTGTTGCAGTACACATTGCTCCAGAACCAGCCTGATACAATAGTTGAAATGAACTCTAGAAACAGATAGGGAAGTATATTAAGTTCCTTAAAACTTTTAAGGAAGGATGCAGTTATAGTGAAGGCTTCCAGTTTTTCTGAGTTCTTTTGTGTTTAGGATTTTATTCTGCAGCCTTTGCTATGGTGTCTATATATCTTATCATATATCTTGTAAAAGAGCCCTGTTAAATACCAACTTAATTCTAAGGGTTCTGCCCTTCTTAAAGGATGCTGTATTTTCTTCCTCTTCTTTATAGTTGTAGCTTTTCTGCTTTTACCCAAAATTCCTGATATTCATCCTGACTTTCATCCTCAGTGTCTTTTAAAATAGCTGCATCAGCTGCTACATCACTCATGAGAAACCTTGGATTCCTCTAAAGAGTTGTTACCGTGCTTGGAGAGGTTTCACTTGTGCATTTGCATAATCAAAGTGCTTGAAATACCAAAATACTTTGTCTCGGCATCACTAGCTACAAGAATGCTTGTATTTTCCCCAAGGCACAGCTCTTCGAAGGGGATTTTCACCCCAGGAGGTCAGTGATTTTGTGTGAGTGGCCTGTCCTCTGCTGGGTTGTTCTGGAACAGCATCTGCTGGGAAGAGAGGGCTGCTGCTCTGAAAAGTGTTTTTCTTTTTCCTTTTCCTGTTTCTTTTTCCTTTTCTATCTTTCTTTTTTTATTTTTTTTTTTTTTTTAATGCATAAGGCATTAAAAGCTAACATGTTCCTGAAAGAACAAGAAAATGTGGTTTTGCAAGATGCAGTGAATTTGGCTCTGTTCAGTCTTCCCCAGTGCCATTATGGACCGAATTAATTAGCTTTTTTGTTCAGAAGATAGCTATTTGTGGGATAGGTTTGGCTTCTCATCCTAAACTATCCCTTTGCTGCCCTCCCTATGACCTGTGTGCCTCCTTTGCTTTGGTCCCACTCTGTGGTTTTGCCTCTATTGAATCCACAGGCTGGATGGGAAGAGCCTGCAACACCCACCTGTCTGTAAGCGATAAGAAAAATCACAGCAATGTAGCAACATACAGAGTTAAGAAAGCTTTTTCCCTCTTCCACTCCCTTGCACTGGTGACCATCAGGTGCAGTATCACCTCCCCTCTGGTAGGGCTGTGTGTTACCTGGCCAGAGAAGTTATCCTCCTTGCACTCCAGGAGTTTCCTGGGTCACCTACAGCTCACTGTGCTGCTTTCCCAGAATGTCAGAGTGGTTGAAGCCCCGCATCAGGACAAGAGCCACCAGCTCAGGGCTCTCGCTTGCATTCCATCCTCTAACCCTGGCATGTCATCCCACAACTTGTCGTGATGTTATCCCCTCTCCCATCAAGTCTAATTTAAAGCTCTGTTAATCAGCCCTGCTGGTTCATGAGCAAGACCTTTGAGGAAGCTGAATTCCATCTGATGCCAGCAATAAGATGACATCATGGTGAAATAAAGCTTCTTTCCTTTCTGCCATGTGCTTGTCTATGGTCAGCTTTAGACAGGCACAATCCTAGTGCCTCTAGGATTGAATGAAAAGTAGTGGTAACATTCTCAAAGAAATCAAGCAACATTCAGAACTACACTCATCCAAGAAGGCCTTTGAATCTGGTGTATTCATCAGCAAAGATCGAATTTACGACTGAGAGCTAGGCTACCCGATTTAACCCTGGCATTAAAAATGCTGATGATGTAAATTGTTAATAACCTTATAGAAAAGAGTTAAGAAAATAGCTGATTATGATGAAATATAGCATATTACAAACATATAACCTTACAAAGTCATTTAATGTCGTAAGCGTATTATGGGAAAACGCAGGCACAAAAGGCTGTGGTTTCTGAGGAAGCTGCTTCTTTTAAAGTAAGACCCTGAAGAATCAGGTATTTATGAAAACTGCTGTACAAAGTAATGCAGAGACAGGAAATCACATAAGCTGCTTTAGGGTTTTAGAAGACAAAGAGCAGATCAGAGGCTGCATAAAACTTCTTGACGTATTTGATTCTCATTTGGAGGAAAAGAACAAAAATTTGTAGTTAGGTACCTTTGGAGGATTTTCACATAACTAGTACAACTGTTTGCGGGTGATGGGGCATCCAAGAAGAAGCTCAGCTTTAACTCCCTCTCCTTTATTTATATCTTTCCTTATTTGTTGTTCACTCCCTGCTGATGTAGTAAAGACATTCCCTATTTATGAGCTCCATTATGAAGCATCACATAAGAGCATCAACTGAAGGAAAGCTGCCTATCCTGGCTAAAGCATTAGATTTACTGCCATTTTCTCTTGGGAATTGCCTCTGGCTCCTCTAGAAGACACTTCCAATTTCTAACAATTTTAAAGGCTGATGCTTTAAAAATTTAAAAGTATGGGTTTGGTTTTGGTTTATTATCCTTGGGATTTCAAGTTTTTCTCTCCCATCAGCCTGCTAGTTGGCAGCATTAGCCAACTGGTTGAGAAACAAGAATAATCCACAAGGGAGTTGACTGTTTGGGGGTTTTTTACCATCAGTAACAGACTTGCAAACCCCCCCTACCATTCTGCAGAGATATAAAACTACTTAAGGATTAACTCTTCTTAGCAAAGAGCCTGACTATTGCTGTATCCATGGATATATGCCCCACACTCATGGAAACCATGTAAAGATTTCACACTCTCTATTGACTATGCAAATGATTGAAAGGATGCTTAAAAAACAGAACTCACATATTAAATCTGAAATATTACAGTGGTTTTTGCTTCAGAGCTTAGTTTTAAGATATCCTAGTATAATGAAGGCTGTAGAGTGGCTTTTAGTGAGTAGATCTGGAAGAGTTAATAGAGAAAAATATTCCGTGGATACCCAGATTAATAGATACAGAGTTATTTATTTGCTACTGATTTTGTGATAATTACACAAGGCTTTTTTTATGTCAAGTGAACTTTGTACCAGGGTTTTTCCACTACACAAATCTGAGGAACTTCACAACTGCTTCTGAAGTTTTGAAAAGAAAAAAGACTTGCTGCATACAAAAGCCGAGTTATGATCAATTAAAAATATAAGCACTTGACCAAATTTTAAGGCTTTCCAGAGCATATTAATTAAAAGAGATGGATGGTACAATTAGGAATGCAGTGCAAAGTGGAAATAAAATTGATGACATCAAATTACTTTATTATACTTCCTACAATTTACTGAAGTAGTTCAACATTAAGAAATGGAAGCATTTTGTCATTCTGTCCAAAGCCTCTAGAACAAATGAGAATTAGTGAATAACTATTGAATTGTGCAGTTGTCTGCTTTGCTAATTTTAAACTTCAATTGATGTATCTAATTATTTATATGAGTAACTCTGAGAAAGCAGTGTGGTAAATTTTAATAGCCTAGTAATGACTTGGTACAGAGAAATTGCTTCACTAGATCCTAAATTGTGTTAAAAATTACCGTGTTGGTAAATCTCTAGTTATATGGTTTGTGTACATATATTCCATATAGATAGATATAGATATGTTTAATTAGACACTCAAGCAAAAGAGCAGTTTCTGCTCAAAAGCTTTCTCATTGCACTGGCTGGTTTAAGAAATGAGTTTTCCTTTCTGTATAGCCCTTCCCTCACATCAGTCAATCAGGCAATAGCTGGGGGATCATAATGGCACAAAATACTTGCCACAATTGTGCAACCTGACAAATGGTCAATGTTTCTTACAAGAAATAAGGTTTATCAAAATGATGGGAAGGAATTACTTATTTCAGTATGTATCTGGAATGGTATGAAATGGGTATTTGCTGTTCCTATAGGAAGAATGCTGTACTGAGAAATGCTAATTATTTAGTGATAGAAACATCTTGCACTTTGGGCTAACATTTAGTGTCACCTGGTATAGATATAAATTAATAATTTATTAATCATAACTCAGATTAACAGCTTCTTTTTTTTTTTTTTTTCAGTTTGAGCATTGCTGTACAGGGCTAAATTTTGTGTTCTTTCAGCCATTTAGAGCTAATAAAGTGTAACAAAAAGAGGAAAGCTGGTAGACAATTTTGTAGCCTCTCCTGTGAGTAATTTTGAAACAAGCATATTACAAGGGAAAGGATGTTAGTTTTGCATTATGATGTGCTGTGTTTCAAGAAGTTCTTTGAATGGCCCCAAACTGTGTTAGCCCAGAGTGAAACAGAACAGTGCAGCAAGTACAAACTGAGAGGATAATACCAGCAAATACCATAGCACAGCACAGAATTTAATTTTTATTTTCTAGAGATAATCTAATTGAAAAGTGTTTTTCAGTATAATGGTGTCATTCATGGTTTGCAGACCGTGAGACAGTCACCTCTGTCAGTAATTTCTCCATATAGCAAGGTATGAGGTGTGCTCTTTTTAGTTAGCTTATAAAGGATTAGAGCCCCAGAATGCTCTGAGTGTTTGCAGCATTTGGAAAGGGTTTTGCTTCCTGAAAACAGCCATCTTCCTAAGCTGGGGCACTAGAGCCAGGCCTTGGGGTTGAGTTGCTCGTTGGGAACTGGCATTAATACGCTGCGGAGGATGCAATTAACGGGACATCACACACCGATCAATATGATCTGTGAAGCCATTTATTATTGGAAGAATACACACTTATATAGCAATTTTAGTTCTGACTCCATAGTGTTTCGAACATCGTGCGGTCAAAAGCAGTATAATGTTTGGGTGCTTGCTACTGTTAGCATGTTGCGTCTAAACTTCTGATTGGACACTTGCTGTGACAACTATCCACCATATTCCAGCTTTTCACATCCTTTTTGTTCAGCATAATGTATCAATCTTGTATGAACTAAATTATTGTTTCAGCAGTTCTTAGACTGTAGTTCTTTCATACTGCTAAACTAACTTACTGTTTCAGCAATTCCTGAACTATATTTCTTTTGTGCTGTGGTTAATACATTTTTATTTCATATCCTTGGGTTGTTTCTTCTATTTCCTCCATGGTGTTATCAAAGATAGTGTATCCTTTACTCAGCTTGTTTCAATGCTGGGAAAGCTGGACTGTGCATCTCTCGAAAGCTGGGTTGTGCATTTCCCAGTGTCCGTTCTCCTGCAAAAAATCCTCAACAATACGCAGTTCCTACAACACACCCATCACGCTTTATGCACCTCTTTCCTCTCAAATGAGTGTGTTTGGCATCTGCAGTGTATAAATCACAGGAAACCTTTCCCGTATCCTTCTTCCTTAGGAAAGTAACAGGCACTGGGACCAGAGCGTGGCTGGCTGGATGCTTGTGCTGGAAGAACACCAATCAGGGAACCCACACCCTTGCCAGAAACACACCAAAGGATCGCCTCACATGAGAAGGGTCGTGGTGACCTGGCCAAACTTTTCCTCTTTTTGTACAGAATAAGAAAAATCAGTCAGTGGTACAGGAGGGTGTTTCCACTTCGGCTTTCTCACAGCATGGTCCCCGTGGAGTTTCTCATTCAGTATAAAAGCAGACAGCATAAGAACACACAACACAAGCATTCCCAATCATGGGAATTTGCGGAGCGTTAGGAGAGACCAACATGCGGTCTGCAGCTGCCTGGATTATGAAGTAACAGCTATGAAGCATGGGAATGGTGGTTCCTCTTCTCCCAGCTGCAGGTTGTGGTGATGATAAACAAATTTTTTTCCATCTTCCAGCAGTGAATTGAGCTTGGAGTGTATTATTTAGGCTTTAATCTGGGGGGAAGTTAGATTTCCTCTGAGGACAAGTACATTTTCCAGCTTTGCCTTGGGAGACACTTTCCTCATATTTTTTATTCCTGAGAAGTGCCAAGAAGGGAACCAAAGGCAAGGGAAAAAACGAGGAGCTGGAACCAGCTTGCCCAAATACACTGGCACTGCCTCAGCTCAGCTGGTGATGAAGGTTGGTCTGAGACATGGCTAAAGGACTGAAATTATTTTATCTTATCTGCACTGGTTCATTTGCCCCCCACAGCACAGGGGAAATAGCCATCACAGTTTGCATCCAGGTACTCCATTTGCAAATTTGCAACAATTGCAGTAGCCAGTATAAAATAGAGTGGACTTGATTTGGGGTTTTCCTGGAAAATCTCTTTTGGCACTCTACAAATGATAGAGTAAGAGCAGGTGTTTAAGGAGAAGACCACAATAAAACACAAATAATCTTAATGAGTTGTAATCAACTGAAAAGCTAATGGGGCTGGGAGTTCTTTTGAGTGTCTGAGGAGTCACACGTCTCCAGAGCAGGCTTTGTATCCGTGTGATAAAATCCTTGGGAGCCAGGAATTGAGGTTGCTTTCATTCCAATTCAAACAACCCTGGTAAGGTTTCTCTGTTTTGTAAAGATGTAATGCAAATACCTTTTCAATATCTCATTGCTGACTCTCAGGGTTGTATTTTTGGATCTAATTCAGCCATTTAGTGTCCTAAGCATTAACATTCATTGGATTTATATTTCTGTGCTTACTAATTGCTAATTCCTTAAAATTTCTAGGCCTCTTTTTCACCAGATTCAAAGGGCTTCATCCAGAGGTATGAAGGGAAACATGGCTGCAGGGAATGCAACCTTTGTTACTTGAACTGCTCTCACCTCTCTTATCTTTCCATTCTCTCTTCTAGTTTTCACCAGTGTCTTTTGTTTTCCAGTGAAACTGTCTTTAAACTGCATGTTCTATGAAATATGTGCTTTTCTGTTTTCTGCTGTTTAATTAATAACCCACCAATTTTGGCTTAAGCTGTGAAGTCAGAGATAACATGTACCTGTTTGAATATAACCACGTCTTTTGTTATATTACCAAAGTCATGGACGCTAGGAAACCGTATAATCCTCACGAAATCTCAGCAAACCTGCAAAATAATCTGTCACCTCACACCTTGAGCTCTGCTAAGGACTGGCTTTAGTGTCAAAGCATGCGATCAAAAATCTTTTCCAAGCTTTGAGGTGCACACTGCAGTAAATCTGGGTGCTGTAAATCAATTCTAATGGTGGCATCTCCTATGGGCTCATTATGTATTAGGTATTGTCTTTTCAACCCCTATGGAATGTCTTTTCTTTCCATTCCATTATATGGTCTATTGTACTCTCTTCTTTTTTTAAATTTATTTTTATGAGAAATCAGTGATTTCTTATCTGCCTTCTCTGTTCCATGCATCACTTTAGATAATTTAACTTGTTCTTTTTTTCTGTGGTAAATAGCTCTGATTTTTTGGTGTTGGTGCTTCAGCTCTGTATTGTTTTTATTTCTCTAGGGTTACTCTGCACAGAGTTTCTTTCTCTGAGGATGGAGTAATCAACAATATCCTGCAAATGTCTACAGTATTTGTAGCAAGGTAACATATAGATTATACAGATGTAGATAAACTGGAGTTGCCTTGTATTTACTCATTCTACACACCAGTATTTGGAAGTTACAAAAAAAAAAACCACCTGCATGTTGAAGAGAAGTTTTTAATTAAGCTATCCACAGTGGCATTCTCTTTAAATAATAACAATTCATTAAAATAATAATAAACATGAAACCCTGTAAGCCTTGCAGGTAGTTCAGTTGTTCCTCTGGCTGACTGAGTACTCCCAGCTGAACAGTTTGCTCCACAGGTTTGTCTGACTGGAAGGCAGAACAGAAGCATTTTTCTCAAAGTGCTTCCCATTTAGCTATGGCCAAACCTCATGAGAACTGTGGCTCTTAAAAAGCAGCACAAAATTATTCCACTTTGGGTGGTTCTGGCTACTTCTATGACATGGAAATGTCTTGAATCTAAAAAGAAATTCACATGGGTTAAATTTGTGCTAACAAGGTATCTTTAAGAGTTTTTTTAATCATGCAATAGTTTTAAATACTGCACTTGAGTTTACTGGGGTGATAATTAGAATACTAAATACCTCTATCAGTGACATCCCTTAAGTGTAATTTAGCAGTTGATAAGATCACAAAATTTTTCAAAGCTGAGATTTGATTTCCTCTAGAAGATCTGAAATCTACTTCTCACAGGGTAAAAGTAAAATATAACATTATTTTTACTACTACCCAGTGGTGTATCATGCAGCCAGTGTATACACCACCAGCTGTGATTTTGCCTGCTGCATGCTCAGTGTTCAGGAAATAAGCTAGAATAAATTTACTTTCCATCTGCTGTATGCTTGAGTGTAGGAGCAGCATGACTATATTTAAAGAAAATTTATGAGGGAAAAAAAAGTATTTCAGAGCTTAAATAAACAGACTTTGTTCACTTGACTGATGCTCAGTGACGACTTTTGGAAGTGTCTGAGAACCATCCAAAATGTCTTTTCATGGCTGTAGGACTGAGCCTGGGGGATTTTGATTTTGGGGAGGAGGGTGGGGTATGGATACTCTTGCAGTGCAACGGTATCATCATCAACGTGCCTACATAAACATTTCTAACATCATCAAATTCACTGCAGGGCGGAGCACAAAACCTTGCTTGTAGTTTTCTCCTAGGGAGAGCTGAGAAGCTGTATGAATACCCAAAAAGATGCAGACAGCTTTTCACTAAATTCTTTATTCATGCCCATAATACTGACAGAGTCAAACAGAGATATTATAGCATGAAGTGGCTTTCTTCCTTCTAAGGATGAAATAACAATAAATTTGAAGCATGGGAAAGATACAAAAAAGTCACAGTGCTGGTTGAAGAGACCAAATCTTGTGTGTGATTCTGTTCTTTAAGAAGCACATACACAAAGCCGTAAGTAAATGCTAATAAAACCTGGCAAAATATCACTAAAGACAAAATATTCCAAAGGCGATGTTACCAAAATCCTTTGAAACTGAATTAAAAGATCACATGGACTTGCAAAAGCTGTGTGGATCAGGGTCCAAGAGAAGTCAATTCTTGACTTTAGTTTCCAGTGTCCTTTGCCCTTTTGCATCAAGCAGGAGCTTCTTCCAAAAATAATTTCCTGAATGCAAATGACCTGTTATAGCACTTATTACTTGGGGTATAATGTTCGAAGCAGGAGTGACCCTTAAATTAGTTGACGAACACATATGAAACTTGCAACTTCTAATAATAGTGAGGCAAGTCTTCCATGTGTTGTTATAAATTTCAGTCCAAGATGATTAACGTGGCTCACAGGCTACTCTTGTAAGATGATAGAAGAGATATTTTTGCTGCATCTCCTGAGAGGGCTAGTGTTTCAAATTATTTCCAAACAAGCTTCTTCCAAGTGAGAGATGGTTCTCATTTTTTTGTCACCTTAATAAAAAGGTGATGAACACTCTCTTCTTAACTGTGCCCTTATATGAACGTCAAACAAATATTATGACAGTATGGTGTGGTAAGTGTGTATGTGCTATCCATGAAATAATGTTATATTCATAAATACAAGTCATTAATTTATTGTGCCTGTCATTATGTTTGGAATAGAGTGCTTGTATTGTAAGCCTGCAGGGAATCTCAGAAGTGAATTCAACAGATATATCTTTGTTCAAAGTTATTTTTACTTAGAGCAGGTCTCTATCTAGTATATTTTACATCAATTCTGTCCAAAGACTTCAGAAGAAAAAAAATCTTATGAACTCCTTTATTAATTAAAATCAAGGCAATAGTAAATTGGGCAGCAAATAGTTTACAGCCATAAACAAGATGGAGGGGCCTAGGATCTTTTTTTTTTGGTATAGGGAAAGGTGACTGAAGCTCAAAGGATCATATTTGGTTTCAGAATATTAAAACTTGGGTCTTGGCTCTACTGAAATAATCGATAATTCTGTCACGCAAATATGGATTCGTCTCTTCATTATATGAAATCTTGCTCTAAGGAGTCACTGTGGCAAACTGAAGGGCCAATTTTCTAGTTCTGTTCTCTGAGTTGTTTGGGTCACCATGGACAAATCCGTGTTTCCCACCCAGCAGCAATGGCAGCAAGAGCACTAATTATTGATCAGGGACCATATTCCTCCTACCGCCACCAGCAGCTGTCAGCCTGCCCGCTTCCTGGCCATGCACCCAGGAAGCAAAGCTCTGCTAAGGCACTGGAGCCAGCTCCGAGGGAGGTGACACATCCCTGCTGTCACTGCAGCACAGCACAGCCATACGGCACAACACAATTCCGTGTGCCCGGTGCCATGGCCCGGCTCGTGCCGCGCTGGCTCGGATCGCTCTGCACAGCTCTTCGCTGCACACATACGGTGAGCCTACACGTTTTCCAAACTCCCACACCCGTTCCCCCTCATAGTCTCTCATTTCCCCACTGTTCAAAAGTAAATCTAATTTTCCACTTGGAGGACAGTTGTGAGAACGGAATGTATGGTGTTCCAAGAGAGTGCCCCAGTGAGACCTCTGTGAGCAGGCAGCTGGGTAAGGAGATGGCAAGGGGTACAGGTGGCAGGCAGTTAGCAGTTGTTTATTGATCTACTAGTAGTATGTGATACTGTTCCTAGATGAGATGGATAGAAACACTAAATATTCTTGTTTGGCTGAAACTATTCATCCTGATTCATCCTCTCTGATTCAGAAGAACTGAGGCTTGAAATGCCTGTCTGTCTGTAGATACTGTTGACGCTGGCTGAAAAGAATTTGTCAGACTGTGTGTGTTTGTGAGCTCTTAGCTGTGCCGCTGAACAACTCCTTTAGTTCACTAAATGCAGGCTTGTTTTGAAGCTAAGTGACACAAATTTTGCTGTGGAAACTGCATCCAATTTTTGGCCTCTCATCACAGAGCCTGTATTTGAGTAAAGTTTTCCAGCTAGTAAGAGGTCATGCCACATACAAGCAGGATCTTGAACTTTGAACTGCATGAGATGAACAATCTTTAATTCAGCATCAAAAAGACTTCTGACTTGAAGGCAAGGGTAGAAGGGACAGCCAGAAAGAGAGTGAGAAGTTATTCAAGCTAGTATTAAGCTATAGTAGGGTTGTAGGCAGACCACCTGCGTTAGAATGGCCTTCCTGGATTTTTTGTAGTCCATTTGTCTCATTTTGAAAATAATAGTCCATATTACTTTCCTATATTAACTACTTTATTAAAAAATAACCATATAGTCATACTGAAACTCCCTCCAAGGCATTTTCTCGTTTTATGAGCTACTGGATCATAGATTATTAGGGTACAAATCTCTGTATGTGTGTATGTCTGTGCATATCTGCCCTCCTTAAAACTTGGGGCCACATCCCGAACCGATGCGATACAGGATGTCTGATGCCTCTTGGTGTCTGCACTTTACAACAGCCCAGTGCTGATCCAGAGAGTTTTAATTCTCATATAATCCTCATGACAATTTTCTCATGTACGCTTCTGCTTGGATAACAAAACCAGCATCAGTTCGCACTGCCCAAGCTATGCTCTTTTGTAAGCCAGAGCTTGCTGGAAAATGGATGGAGATTGGAGCTACCGCCATTAAACATCCATGGATACATTTTGTAGCCTTGGTTGTTTTTTGGCAGGCTTCTATAAACAAGATTTTGCCTTAGATCCAAGTTTTCTTCCAGCCTAAACCCTATTTGTCTTTGCGTAACCCAGTGCTTAGGCATCACCTCTCAGGGCATATTGGCAGTGTGCTGTTGGTCTGACTTGCCCTTAGCTCCAGCCCTGGCTTAGCTCAGCAGTCTCTGCCAGTCCCAAACCTATGAGTGCACCCACCACCTGTCAAAGGTGAACACTGTATCTCAATTAACACTAAAACCTAGGTATTAATCCTGGTGTTATTCCGTCTCAAAGCTTATTCCACAAACTCTTTACTATTCAAATCATGCCATCTCAATTTCTAGATTTTTTTAGCAGTAACTAATCTTAAGCTGCAATGGCTTGTTTAGAATTATGCATATTAACAGATCAAATACTTTGAGTCTTTTTAGTCATAAAAACTTTTTTACATGCGCTCAAGATTAGCTTTTCTTCAAAGCCCTGCCTTAACGAAGTAAATGTGGAGCAAGCTTATGCCATCTAGCTCCATATTCCAACTGAAACATTCTTGCCACTGCTATATTTAAGGTAGGAATGGATATCATAAAATTAATGAGAAATTGGGAAAAATGAGACTTGAAGCAGATCTCTAGTCCAAAAGGGCCCCTGAAATGTGAGCTCATGCTCTGTTAAATCTCTCAGCGTCACCATTACACAGACCATCCATAACTGACGTTTATTTCAGCAGAGGTGTTCTACTTGCTCATGATGTCCTCAAGACAGTTGTGTTCCCCCAAATAAATGACTTTTTCAATGTTAAAAGTTATTTTTTTCCTCTTGAAATCAAAGTGCAAAGTTATGGGTCTACCTATAGCATGAATGAAATTCATTATTTTCTTCTTTGCTGTTATGTGGTTATAGATAATATTTCTAGTTACGACCTCCAAAAAATGTTATTGCATCTTTCTATTTGATCTATATGTAATGTCATAAATTTCCCTGTGTACAAGAGTTCTGATTTGAAGATGATGCAGCTGAAAACTTAATGATAGAGTGGAAAGGACATCTAATATTGGATGGTATCTCAGATAAGATAATTAGAACATTTGGGTATTTAATAATGTCTGGAGACATCAAAATATTTCTTATGTGAGGTAATCATGATGACATTGCTGGTAAATTAGACTCTTCTGAAAATTAATTTCAAATTTATCTTCTCATTTCAGTGACAGTTGAAGTAATTTTGTGACTTTATTAGAGAATTTATTTTCCATTTGTGCTGCAAAAGGTGATGTTGGTGTATGAGAAAAAGTGTACAGAAGGCTTGATCTCAGTCAGCAAGGCAATTTAGGGAAATGGAACTTTTCAGCAGCAGCAATAGCTCAGATTCAGTCACCCATAAATCTCCCCGAGGGATGCGATTCCTCAGCATCTGTATCCTTCAGTCCCCTGTCTTTGCTTTAATGTATCCTCTGAAGAAGTCACTACCACAGCTTCTTTCTAAGGCATCTTCTGGCTCATTTCCTGTTTGAAAATCCATTTGCCCTGTGCTCAGAGGGAGCCAGTTTTATTGCCCACCTCATCAGTGCACTGACCAGTTCAGACTGTACGGCAGGGGCAGTCTTTGGTGGTCTCTCCACAGGCTGCCTGTGATATCCCTGAAAGTCAGGGGGGATGCATGCCTGCCCTCCAGGAAGATTGAGAGAAGTGGGCCAGGCTCTTAAAGCAGCAAAAGCCATCACCACTGCTCTCATGGCAGCATGTTCACCCTTTCACATGTTTGTAGTGATCAATTGTTCAAGGTGGAGAAACTGATCTGATAGAGAAAGGTGGTTTGGGGACTTCCTATAGGTGCTGGGAAAAACTCTCCATTTCACACTCATTCGTCATCTTTAGCCTAGTCTGTAAAAACACACGAAGAACACATTTTAGGGGATGTATTAGTTCTTAGGGGCAGGATGACTTACTCTGAACAAAGCTGGGATGAAATAATGTGGTGGGTTAAGCTCAGTTAACAGCCACACACCTGGCTGCTCATGCCCTCCTCTCTCCTGATGGATCTGAAGAAAGTAGGAGGAAGGAAAGACTTGTGGATGGACATAAAGACAGGTGGGTGCAGCCAAAGCAAGGTGTGAAAGCAAGGCAGAGGAGGAGGAAAATGGAGGAGTTGTTGCTCAACATAATGTTGATCTCAGTGTGGAAATTTGAAGGTACAGACATTGGTACAACGTTCCTCTGAAACACATATGACTTCTCTACATTAAGTACATTAATGTCCACAGATGTTACAAAATTTGGGGGAGCAGGGTTTTAGTGTGTCACTGTTCTGCTGATCCACAACCTCGCCTGCAGTGATGTCTGTCTGTATCTCTGCTGGGAGGCAATTTCCTGTTTAATAATTTATTTTAGTATCTTTTTGGAGCAGGAACCCTGTCAGTGATTTTTATTTCAGAGAAGGAAATTTTATGGCAAGATTGGGCCTTATGTTCCTCCTATTTCTCTGTATTGTTTCCTTTTGTGTGGCAATTTTTGTACAGCTACTGCTTTGTTGCTGCCCTCAGGGCTCTTTGTTCTAGGCATGCCAGCGACCATCTTTCAATGTGATTCTTGCTTTTATCTAGCTAATATTTGACTGTCACAAAGCTATAATTTTCAGTGTAGAAAGAAGATGGCTTTGTTTGCAGCTCCATGTCACAGGGAAGCCTGATCTGGTGTTGTATTGCGGTGCACATCCCAAAGTGTGAGTTTATTCTAGGAGACATCTAAATGCAAAACATTTACCCGCTTTTTCTCTGTCCGGCTTCTCAGCTGACTGTAATTCTGGTGGGTGGCTTTTCAGTCACAAATCTCTTTTGATCCTCTTTGCAATATTCTAATGCTTCATGTTTGGTTAATCCTCTTGCTGTGCTGCTGCCTGGGTTTTCCAGGGCTGCAGTTTGCATGTCTGCCTAGGCTTCATGCCTTAGTGCTGCTAGGTACTGATAAAAAAATTAAGTAAAAGAGGACTTGCATATAAAGTAGGAATATTTCTGTGGCTGGTATACTGCCTTATTTGAAAAAAATGTGAAGATTTGGTATTTATTGTATCTATTTATGTTTTCCAGCCCTGCACACGGCATAAGGATGGTCTCTGCTCACCAGGAGGTAAGTGCCTGGCTGCACAGGCTGGTGCAAACCACACCAGGGCTGCTCAGGCTGTGGGGTGGCAGAAGCCACGTGTGTCCATGTTGCCTCTCATAGTCAATGTATGCTCAGACTCACTGCTGACCTCCTGCCAAACACAATCTTCAGTTTCATAAATAGACTGAAAAAAAGCAATAGCTGCCTCTTCCCCAGACAGAGCTCCTGGTGGGGCTTATTGCTGCTGTTTCAGTTTTCCTCCATGATGAATGTGCAGTGCTGCTGGGGTGATTTAGCACTTGGCTTCTGTGCACACCACAGAAGGAGCCATCATGAAGAAAGGTTTCTTAGAGAAAAACATCCCTAATTATTGCTATGGCGCCGAGATCAGCCCTGGACCTGCGGCCAGTGTGTGTGGGGAACAGGGTGCACTCCTCTGTTAGTGCAGGGCCCAGGTCAGGGCTCACTGCCAGTGAGTATTCCTTAGCTGAAATGCTCAATCTCCTCCTGCTGGAAGAAATTCCACTCTTCCGGAAAACTGTCATCTCCAGTGAGAATTAATGCTCAATTTTTGGCTGCTTCTGAATTCCTTGGGTGTCTTTGCTCTGTGGTTACTCAGAGACACTGATCTCACTGCCCTTGGGGAGAGTTTGGAGAGTCCTGTGGAGTCAGCACCACTCTCTGTTCCAGGAAACAAAACCTGGAAAGCCCCAAGAGCACAGATTTTGTTTTAAAGATTCCTAAAATTGCCCAAATAGATTTCCATTACAAACTTTCTAATAATTTGTGGATTAATGACGCAAATTGAAATAAAAGCATCTAACAGCTAGTACAGTCAGTTGAGTAAACATTTGTGCTGTGTAGAAATGTGTAATTTATTTTACCTCTCTTCTTGATGATCTTAGCAATTTCCCAGCCTAAATGATTCTGTGATTCTGGTTTCTTCTCTTTTACTTTGATGGTAAGTATAGGTTGTTCTATGTGAGAAAAGAATGCCCATCTATTCCATCTCATTTTTTGAGCAGAGTGCCTTTATTGTGTAACTTCGTTATAGTTATTTTTTAGCACATTTTTAAGCATCTAGGCAAATTCTAAGTAAATAATGATGTTTTTTTCATGGAAAATTTTGCAAATATGGTGGTTTAAGCAGTTCTAAATATCTTTACACAGGTGTTGCTGACTGGATGAAATTCATTTCTGCAACTCAGCCCCTATCCAATGAAGTCCTGCAGGACACACCAAAGTGTAAGTGCATGAGTAAAACTGAGCATGTTCTTCAAGTTCTGCTGCTAAATGGGATATTTTATCAATTTTTAAAAAAAAACCCAAGTCCTTCTCCAAATGTCTCATAGTGATAATCACAAAGTGCTGGGGGTTCTTTAATGGGTACAGAATTCAATGCATGCGCTGATTTTGTGTTTCTTCTTTGAGTTATAGCAGTACATGCACATCCAACTAACACCAAAAGAAGTAAAACTGATAGCAATGGGTTAAACCTATTTTAAATATTCAGGATCTCTTCATACAAGAAAGTGGAATTAGGCTTTACATCTGTATTCTATTATATTTTAACTTAAATTTTAAAACTATCAAACATTTTTTTGAAAGGAGGAGGATGGGACATTCCAAAAATAATCATGATCTAGAAATCAATGTTGTGCCCTAAGGTTTGGAGCAGTTGTGCAATCCCCACTGTCATGTACTTTTGGTAGGAACAGAGTTGAAAATTAGGGCAGCACTGAGTGACTTCCATGGCATGTGCTTGGGCATCCTGCAATCATATTTGTCCTTACTTTTAATCCAGCTGGTTGCAAACATCAAGGAAATATTTTAAGAAAATAAAAGCTCTGAGAAAAGGCTTTGGTAAATCTCAGTTGTGCACAGAACAGCGAGAGCAGCTGAGAGCAGTCTATAATGAAAGAAGAATTAGGTAAAAAAAAAAGAAAAATCCATAGCAGAGGAAAGGAACACCTTTCCTGTGCACAACTTTTTTGAAAAAAGTGCCTTTATTTAGATGGAGGTTCCTTAGTCTATAAAGCTGTGTTGCAGTGACCTGCTTTGCATCATGGGTTTGATTTTGAAACTCTACCAAAGTACTTATTACAAGGTATTCACAGCGTATCAGGTATAACTTCAAGGCTTTTGGATTATTAGGAGATTTTAGTCACTAACAAAAACCTTCAGGGCTTTCTAGCTCTTTAGACTCCATATTGATTCTTCTCAGGCTGCTCAACATTTTCCAACCCGTACCAATAGTGGATTACTGCACGTATAAATAGATATTGTAAAGTCACCACGTGGCTGTGGGCATGCTGGGGGGAACTCCTGGGGCAGAGAGTGCTTGTCGTGGCTTCCCTTTAACTCTTCAGCTGAATTAGAAATATGTGCCTCAGTAAAGCCCTCCCTAATACCAGTGTGTATGTGTATAGTTAAAAGAATGAACTGAGAAATAGAGCAGGTGTTTCAGCCAGCGACCTCTGACGAGGGATTGAGTTGGCATTTGGATTTGGATAAATCCATGGAGTTTTGTAGCCCTTTTTTGAATGCCACATCCCTTGTCAGTGGGTTCTTAAATGAACTTAAGCACTGCTTGGGAAAAATGATTGTATTTTCTCTGCTTTCTGTTGGAAAGGCAGGGAGAATCTGACCCAGCGTCTGTGGTGTGCAGGACTGAAGGACTGACCGTCCAGGCAGCACCTTGGCAAAACCAGAGCATGTGCTCCTGCTGCCACCTGGCCAACCACACAGGTCAGAAGGTGTGGAATGAAGCTGGGGTTACTGTAAACAGGGAACAGGAGAAATGGGAGGGAGCTGAGGTATTGCCAGGCAGAAGAGGACATGAGTAGTCCAGAAATGAGTGGGTTATTGTGGGTCTATGGGACAGAGAAGAGGAGCTGAAGGCTTGGAGAGGGATTTGCAGATGTGGAGGAACCGTGAAGAGTAGCAGGTGGAAGGGCAAGGGCAGGAACTGTGAAATTGTATCAGAGGGAGGGAGAAACCAGATTTCATTTTTTCTGTTACCCTTGGACAAACTCATTACAACTTTGCCATCTGGTGCAGAGGTTGTTAAGTGACAAATTTTAACCCAAAAGAAGTCAGTTAGCAGTTTCTTACCCAGGTTCCTCTGAAGCTTCAGCATAGCTATCATCCAGTCTAGGTACCATTCCAGCAGTACCAATGCTAACACAATTCCCTGACTTCTGTGGTTCAGTTTGCAGCAGTTCCCTCTGTTGCAGATGTATTGATGCTGCATCCACATCACTCTGGGCTGAACATGTGCACACAGAGCAGGGCATGCCAAGGATTTAGAGGGTTTGCACCGTATTATAGGAAGATCTAGCAAACTCCAGTAAGCAAATAACTAATAAAAATAGCTAATAAAATATATATCAGATCTTGTGACAACAAAAAGTCAAACTTGCTTCAAAACAATTTCTTCTGGAGGGAGAGTGCCTTACTTACCCCTACAGGAAAATGCTTTCAGCCACTGAAACTCAGGAGAGGGGTGCAAGAGGCAGCATTTTCTGGCAAGTTGAGTCTCAGGAAAGGCTTTGATGCCTGTGTTCTCCCAAACCAGTCCATGCCCAGCAAGGGTTCCTGCACCCTGGCAGGGGGTAGGGGAACTTGAAGTCCCATAGCCCTCCTCCCTGGGCAACTGCTGCATCTCTGAGGCCTCCATTTTGGGGCTGGGGCACCTCAGACTTGGGTGTTGTGGTTTTCAACATCACAGCACCTATGTCTGGTCCCAGCCTTGCACACTGAAATGCTTTACGAGCTAAATATTCCATTGACTGCCTGGCCTGTGCCTGTGGTAGTCATTTCTAATGGATGTGCTGCATTTAAAAGCACTGACTGCTTTGCCTCAGCCCAGCATAATCAGCTGTCTTACAAACTCCACAGCTAATAAAATATTAAATCCGTTTTGGCACCCAGAAATAAATACAGGCTCGAGATTCTCATCCCATGTCTCTCCCTCTCCTTAGCTCCCTGTCCCTGCCACATCACACTGAGGTGCTGCTGCTTGGGACAAGGCTTGTTTTGGGTCGTGACACAGGAGATGAGCAGTGCACCAGGACCAGGGTATTATCTGTTAGGATGCAATGAAGTGATCCAGTCAGGCACCAGCTGTGCTTGCAGCCTGTGCCACGCAGAGGAAGGCAGCCTGTGGAATGTCTGCCCCACGGCTCCAAGTTGCTCAGTGGGAGTTGCATTCATTTAAAAGCTGAAGTTAAAAGTAGAGCCTTGCATTAGAAACTGGGCTAGAATAATAAAGAGCACAGTAGCCATAAACTCATACAAAGATATTTATAAATTAGTCACTAAATTCTTGTTAAAAAATGGGAGATAGTTTAAAAATCACTGTTGTAATAATACCAGTGTGCTAATGCAAGGTAACCGTGCCTTTCCAATACTTCATCTTGTTTTAATTCTCAGGGCTAGGAGTTTATTTGATTTTCTCCTCCAGCCACCTACAGGTGACCTAAAACAGTAATGAAACATCTGCACACAATCTACCCAGGTCAGCAGGTCCCAAGTCAAAGCTCCTTGAAATCAGAGGGCACAGTGTCACCAGCTTTAACAGGCTTTGGGTCGAGCTCCTCAGACCTGCCCCTGCAAACACTTGCAGCACATGTTTAGTGCCCAAGGGGCTTAATCCTGGCTGGGGATCTTGTCAGATTAAAAATCACACGTGAGGACCTGGAACTGATGTGCACCTGAGGTTGCCTGCCCTGGGAACTGCTGCTGAGGGTCGAGCTTAGGTCTCCTGTTGCAAGCCAGCCCCAGAAACTCTCCCTTTGGTCTCTAAGGGAGCATGGTTCCCATTAGAGCTGGATGAAATGATGCAGCAAACGCAGTGTGTACAAACCCTGTGCCCAGCACCTGTCAGCACAATGCTTTCTCTGGGCCCTAAAGGCAGTAATTAGTAAAATATATGGGGTTTTTAATTCACAGGTGGACTGTTTGCAAGTAGGGAGTGTAATATTGTGTGCTGTTGTTGGGTGGTCGCAACAGCTGTAGCAGCAACCCTTTCGTACAAGGAGCTGCTGGATTTTGTTGGTGGAGGTACACAGGGGTGGCTGCCTGCTCCCCGTCTCCCAGCTTTCCAGCCTAGGGAGGGTTTCCCAGCTGCTGGAGACCAGAGGGATGTTGTTCCTGTTTTTCTGCACCTGTCCATCCCCTGACTCTCCTGTCCCTGCACAGCCCCTACAGGACATGATCACAGCAGTGCAATGGATGGTCTGTGACCAGCAGCTACACTTAACAGTGGTGTTTCTTTTGACCGATGTTACCAGTGTAGTGTTTCCTTTGGCTTTGAAAATACTGCAAGAAATTCCTTGGCAGGCCCATGACTGACTGGAAATGTGTTAGAAACCTACTTGACAATTAGAATTAGGCTTGATAGTTGGAAACCTGCTTGGCAATAATCATTTGAGGTGCTGCAGCGTGTCCAGGAACAGGCAACAGAGCTGGTGAAGGGGCTAAAGAGTCAGTCATATGAGAAGGGGCTGAGGGAGCTGGGGGTGTTTAGTCTGAGGAAAAGGAGGCTCAGGGGAGACCTTATTGCTCCCTAGAACTACCTGAAAGGAGGGTGTAGTAAGATGTGTTGGCCTCTTCTCCCACATGACAGCAATAGATCCAGAGCAAATGGCCTCAGGTTGTGCCAGGAGAGGTTTAGGTTGGATATTAGAAAAAGTTCCTTCATCGAAGGGGTGGTCAGGCATTGGAACAGGCTGCCCAGGGAAGTGGTGGAGTCCATCCCTGGAGGTATTTAAAAGCTGTATAGCTGTGGCACTAGGGGACAGGTTTTAGCTGTGGACATGGCAGTGCTGGGTTATCAGTTAGACTTGATGATCTTGGAGGTCCTTTCCAATCTAAATGATTCTCTGATTCTATAAAACTGTTGCCTACATAGATAGGAAGACTTAGCCCCAGCTCAGCACAGGCACTGACAGTGAGTGCTAACTCCAGTGAGGGGCACGAGCGCCTGCAGCCTGCCAGCCCTGCAGCACTCCGGCTTTTAGCCTGTTGCCATAGGACAAGCCAGGACCCAGCATGAGCCTCGTGTCCCCAGGCCTGTCACTGTCAGGGCCAGGAGACTCCTGCAAGTCCTGGGGTGCTGTTTGCCAGCCCCAGCCAGGTGTGAGCTCTGTGACAGCCTCCCAGAGGTGATGCCCAGGCATGCTCGTGTGTATTGTGCAGTAGTTTGGGTGTTAAGAACTCCCCCAAAACAGGAATGCTTTACCCAGGATGTCTGTTTGCAGCCTCACTTATGAAATAGTTTTCAGTTTTAGCATCGCTTTTATTTTTGAAAAATTGAAAATGTTATTTTAGTTCACTCAGCTCTTTCATTCTGGAAGCTTTCTTTTGGAACGGGGGCGTTTCCTAAAAATCTTTGGTATAATTAATACTTCTCTGTGGTTGTATGTGATTTGATGCTGCCTGACAGGATAAAATCAGAGAAGCATCACCCAGGCCTCTTCCCCAGCCTTTTCCACTGTTTTCTTTGCTTTAACACTCACCAGTCCTTGCATCCTCAACGCGTTCTGGCACCTCAGTGCTGTCACAGGGCCGAGTGGAACACGAAATGGCAATGGCCCTAAGCTTTTATATGGCAACGCCATTCTTTCTCCACATTTCACAGAATCACAGAATTTTTAGGGTTGTTGGAAGGGGCCTCTAGAGATCATCCAGTCCACCCCTCCTGCCAAGGCAGGGTCACCTGGAGCACGTGGTACAGGAATGCACCCAGGTAGGTTTGGAATGTCGCTGAAGAGGGAGACTCCATGACCTCGCTGGGCAATTGTTCCAGTGCTCTGTCACCCTCAATATAAAGAAGTTCTTTCTCATATTGAGGTGGAACTTGTGTTTTAGTTTGTGGCCATTGCTCCTCATCCTGTTGCTGGGCACCACTGAAAAGCGTCTGGCACCATCCTCTTGGCACCCGCCTCTGAGATATTTATATGTGACGGTGAGATCCCCTCTCAGTCTTCTCTTCTCCAGACTAAACAGGCCCAGCTCCC
>VZTI01004089.1:265669-280547 GCA_013397865.1 Struthidea cinerea
GCTTCCAGCATGCTGCTCGCACGGACACCGCCCCGCCGCGCCGGTATGTGCCCGCGCCGGTATGTGCCCGCTCCATCGCCCCGAGCCGCGCCGGGGCCGGGAGGGGGGATGCGCGGCCGCGGCCGCACCCGCGGGGCGAGCCTGGCCGTGGGCAGCACCGGCCTTCAGCCGCCTCAGGCTCGTGTTGTGCAGGAGAGGAGGGAGAGCCGTGCTTTGAGGTGGGGGTTTTCGGGACAGGCGGCGGTGCTGCTTTACTCCTCCCATCATCTCGCAGCGAGGTTGCCGGCCACGGACTCCTCCAAACTGAGCAAAGCGGAGGTGCCGCTCCCGCTGGGTACCCTGAGGAAAGGTGCTGCTACGGACAGCAGTGAGGCTGATGGAGTGGGAAGGTAAACGGCGTGGCTGGTTCTCTCCAAGCGCTGTTCCTGCTGTGGGGAAGACGTGAGACTACTGTATTTGCTGGCCGAGGTGGTGTGAGGGTCTGTCGGCCCCTGCTTTGCCATGAGTACCTTTTCCAGGCTTCCACACAAACCCTTATACGGAGCAGGTTGCCTTCATCTGGCATGTTATAAAATACAGATTTAATGATGCAAAACCTGTCATGGCAAAAATTGTAAAACATTTAGAAATATTTTATGCTTTCTCATAGTTCAGTAAGTAGCAGTCCAAATTAGGTTTCTAAATATAGTAATTAGAAAAAAAAGGAAAAATGCAGGGATTTATCCTGTAGCCTCAACAAAGTGGCATTTTTAACCTTCAAGTACAAACAAATTAGTTTGCTTCTGAACATCACGTTCTGCTGAGAACATTTTTGCTTTAAAATCACCTTGGTTTGTACAAGTTGCCCAAGGGGTTGGGCAGAGCCTCACGACACTCGTGTCTCTGGGCACAAGGTGTTTCTGTGGGCAGGGTCCTGGGGGAGAGGGAGCTGGCAGCGGTGCCAGGCTGTGTGGGCATGGCTGCCTCGCCTGGCTGCCGGCCTTCCCGCTTCTCAGGCGCGAAGGCGGCAACTGCTGGAAGTAGGAGCTGGCACGTTAGGAGTGATGGAATTCAAGGAAACAAATACCGGGGGAGAGCCGTGAGACAGAGTGATTTTTAAGGCTGACATAGTTCTTCGTTGCGATTCTGGGCAACTTTTGTACAGTTGGAGCATCTGGTTAACTCCTCACTTTGTCCTCTTACTCCTCAATTTGTGCTAATCAGTAGTAACATAGTTGTGATTTTAAAATGTGGGGCTGTGTTTTCCTGTGCCTTCTTATGTGAGATGTGGAAAAATGGCTTTTCTGGTGCATTCCTAATTTCGATTCCCCTTTTGATAATTGGCTTCTGGAGATTAAAGAACAGGATGGGGTTGTGTGCTGCTTTTATTGTGCTCTTCTCTGGTTGATCTTGGGCAGATCTTGACCGTCTCCTTCCTTCTGACTTTTGTTTGTGTTGATCCAGTGGAGCCTTTGGCTTCCTGAGGGCATCACAAAGCCAGGCAGTGTCCCTCATTCATACCTTATGATCTGCAGCTCCATATGTTCGTAGTTGAGTCTTGTGACAGCCGCTACAATAAACCCCGACCCTGTCAGCCTGAGACACCAATCGCTGTTTTAGCTGCTGCTGCTCCTCAGTTCCCGCTGGCAGGATCCCCAGGCTGGGCAGCAGCCAGCAATAGCTGCAGGAGGGGCTTTTCTTGCTCGTAAAGATTTGTGCATCCCTTTTCATTGTCTACAGCTCTGTCTCTGCCTGGCACCTGTGGAGGACAGTAATGCACCTTTCCAAATAAGGCTAGATCCTGAGCCTTAGTGTGAGAGTAAGCAGCTTAATCTTTCAATGTGTTCCTGAAGAGGACTGTTAGTAGGAAGGCTGTGGCTCCACAGCTGAGTTGTTGGGATGGATGTTTTGTGTTATATGTAGGAAAATTCCTGTTTCCGCTCTAGCTCGTTCCAGTGTTAGAGCATTGTAATAAACCAAGAGGCTGCTTCGTCTGGACCTGGTGCTGTGCCTTAGAGCAGTCTAACCTCGGTGTGGGACTTGGCCAGTGTCCCTGACACCTTGTGTTTCCCCCTGCTGTGGGAATGCTCTTCAGACCATGGGTTTGCAGCTAGTACAGATGGGAGGGGCTGATAATTGCAAGAACTGTGGGCTGTGCTGAAAAATGTGTTGAACCTGCATCCTTCTGTGTTATGCAGGGCAAGGAAACAGCTGTACATCTATGTCAAAAACTTTATATCCATTTCTGATATTTTGTTTCTGTTCACTCACCAGTTTTGAGCATTATTTTGTATTAGGGGTCTTGGAGAATTTTGGACCTCCTCTGTCACTATTAGCTTCCCCTTCCAAAGGCATTTCTTTATAGTTTCTGTACTTGGGTTCCTCAAGTCTTGGCTAACGTCCTGCAGATGGAGTTTTTGAGAAGCTCTGCATCTTTTTCATGCCCTTTCTTCTACAGCCTTACTCCAAGGCCTTCATTGCTAAGGAAATCCATTGGTTCATTGTCACCCACCTAGAAAACAGGCTTCCATCAATGGTCGGCATCCTTCTCCTGTTCCTGTGGGGGTAGTTAAGTTAATGTTCCCTCTTGTCCATGGTCTGGCAGAGTCTGTACTGGTGCATGTCTGCTTGCTTGTATTCTGAGACACTGGGAAAAAACCCATCGATACATTGTCAGTATTTTCTGTAAGTATATTCTGTCCAAATTTGGACTAACAGCAGTCTGAACAGATGTTTGGACAAGCAGCTAAGGTAAAATATGAGCAGAACCTGTAAGAAGTTTTTAGCATCCTGTTCTCTGGTGGCCTCCAGGCTGCTCCCTGAGCTGTGTGTGTGCAGTTCTGGTGAATAAACTGCTGCACTGGAGGGAGGAGGGAGGATTTCAGGACAGGCTGACTGGGTACAGTTCTACTTTCATGAAATTAGACAGCTACCAAGCACACACTGTTCTTTGCTTCTAACAAGACTTCTTTTTCCTGGATGAAGAATAACACTGTGGCTGCTGAGGGCTGTAGCTACTGGCATTGCTGTTCTCTGAACTACTGGTATTTTCACCCAAAGGTTTCTTTTGGTACTTCATCTTTGCTTGCTGCTTCCCAGAGCTTGGGTAAGATTGCTAGAACAGTGCAGAAAGCACTTATTTTTGTTCCTGGCTTCTGTGGTTGTGTATCTTGGGGAGGGGGGAGTCTGTTTCTTGATTTTGTGGGGGCTTTTGCCTTTTTTTTTTTTTTAAGTCAGTACTCAATTTTAGACTTCCAGAGTTTGTCAGCATAAAAACTCACATCAACACAGCTGTACTATTTAACCGTAAAAACACCCCACTCGCACTGTGCATGTAAATCATAAAGTGAAGTAAGAAGAAACATTTTATTCCCTCTTGTTTTTCCCTCTAATTTGAAGATTTTCGTGTTCCTTAACTGCATTGCTAAAGTGCTTGAGAGATGAAATTTGTCATGGAAATTGCCTCCATTAAGTAACTCAGTATTCTGAGAAAGGAGGTTGTAGGCAGGTGAGGCTCAGTCTCTTCTCTCAGGTAACAAGCAATAGATCCAGAGGAATTGACCTCAAGTTGTGCCAGGAGAGGTTTAGGTTGGATATTAGCAAAGATTCTTCACTGAAAGGGTGGTCAGGCATTGGAACAGGCTGCCCAGGGAAGTGGTGGAGTCACCATCCCTGGCGGTATTTAAAAGCTGTGTAGATGTAGCCCTTAGGGACAGGTTTTAGTTGTGGACGTGGCAGTGCTGGGATAATGGTAGGACTTGGTCTGAAAGGCCTTTTCCAACCAACCCAATTTTACAATTCTGTGATCAGCTGTGCTCTTACTGAAAAGCCTTTGAAAGTAAACTAGAGGTCTGCCTGATTTGGAAAAGCAAATGTGTTGTTTCCCCATTCAGTTACAGACTGGCTTAGAAGCCTGGAAAAGCTTTATCAATTCTGGCCATGGAGGGGAAAAACCCAAGCCTTTGAAATTCCGACACGTACCTCGAGACAGATAACCAGGAGACTTTCGCTTCCACACTAATCCTGCACAGCAGTTGCTTGCAGTTGCTGCATCCAGCCCTTTCCAATCTGTGGCTCTTATCTCTTGTTGGCACTAAGCGACAGGAGAGGGAGGGGATGGCCCTGAGAGGAATGAGATCTCCATTTTTGCTTTTCATGTCCTGAGTTATTTTGGGATATTTGGGTATCAGTGATTGCCTGAGGCAGAAGAATCTTTGATATTGTGCTTGTCTTAAGGTAACTTCATTTAAAACTTCATTTTCCTATGATTAGGAAGAATTGTTATAATAAATGTTGCGCCGTGCATCTCCTCTGTAGGATTTGCAGGAAGCTGGATGTTAAGGAGGGGCAGAACTGAAAGCCTGGTGGATTGGGCTGCTCTGAGACCCCTGCTTGGGGCTGCTTTGCGTGGGGAGCTCCGAGTCCTGCAGCGATGGAGGGGATGCTGTGCACTGAGTGAATGATTCATCCCTCTGCCATTTATGTGCCGCTGCTCTGCTCGGAGCTGCAGAGTATCCAAAGGCTAATGCCACATGTGCTCCTGAATTACAGCCCACCTTGTTAGGGAGACAGACAGAGCATGTTCTGGGTTTCCTCTCCATTTTGAATGGAGGGTGGGAATATTTTACGTGATTGGGTGCAGTTCAGAGGTGTGGATGCCTAAGTGATGTTTGGTTACCTCTGCTGGTAGGTCAGCTGTGTCACCTGCCCAAACTCCAGCTTTCAATACCTTTGTTCCAGAGTTGTTTCCATGATAATGGCAGCGCTGGGATTGTCTGACTGTTTGCCCTGTGTCCTGGGATGATCGAGGTCCACGTCTCAGCAGAAGCTCTGAGAGGGAGAAGGGAAAACGGGAGAAAACTTTTGAGATTAGGCAACAGATGGGGTACATTACCCTTCCCATATTCTTGCCGAAATCCTCCTTACCTGGACTTTCTGTGGGAGGAGGTTGGCATCCTGCAGATGGGCATCCTTGCCCAAGCAGTGGCCCCACCCCACACCCTGGATTAGGTGCTGTATATAAATTGCTGCAGCCTGTCGTTCAATCTAATTTATTAAGTGCTGTATCATCCTTTTACTTTTGTCAAAGTCAAGTTCTGTGTGGGAGAAAAGGCAGGCAGACTTGTGCAAGGCCAGCACTACAGATGCATCACCTTGGTAGTAACGTGTGCCTCTGACATCCAAGCGAGTGCTAAGCTCTGTTCCTGGGTTCCCTTTGCAGAGTCCCAGACGTGAAGCTGTCTGTGCTCTTCTGGGGACACGGGGACAACCTGTTAGAAGCAGACGTGGTTCTGGTAAGTGGCACTCTGAGCTCCTTCTGTGGGTACCCGGGGGAAAACTGAAAGCCTCCCTGCTGGAGGAGGAGTCATATTTGAGCCTAAAAGTTTGGCTCTGTCACAGCAGGAATTACTTGCTGCCTTCAGCTGGGCAAAGCTGCATATTTTGAAGCTATTTTGAAAAGTATGACTTATTTTTAATCCGGTGGCTGCTGTAACAGAAAGTGTTGCAGAAAGCAGTTTCTTATAGTATAGTATTGAAGCTCAAGATTTTCTTCTGATGTTCTTATGGATGGAAAACATTTAAATGGCAGCAGGAACGAACTTGCTTATGATGGCTACAGATGTTGCATAACAGCAAAGCACTTGCTCTTCTGCCTGTTTTCATCATATGATGGTCTATTGCAGAGGCCAGTATATTTTTTGATATTTCACATTTACCTTTTTGCAATTATTTTTACTCTTTAAAAATTTCTGTTTATTTTTAAAAATGGCAGTTATGTGATTAATGCTTTTTTCCCCTCTATTTTATATTGTCTAATAGTGAATTGCAGGCATCCTTTCACCATTGTTTTGTTTCCTTCAGTAGTTAGAAATGAACTTACCTTGGCAGGAAACACTTTGCCAGGCTGGCAAAGAGACTGCTTAGCCCTCACATGCCAGGTGAGTTCAGCTACCACCCCCTCAATATTTTCTCTCTCCTTGCATTACCACAGTAAATAATGTAATAGATGAAACAACACCTGAACTTATCCTTGTGAACTTCCAGTTCCAATATGGAATTGATTGTTTTTAGGACTTTCCTGAAAGTAATACAGTGTTTGTCATGTTGAAGTGAAATGAAGCCTTTAAAAACATTTTGACTGTACATCCAGTAAAATTGAGCACAACAAGGAGCCTGTATTTTTCAGATGAATAAATCAGCATTTCACCTACTGTAAAATCTGTCTGTAAAAAGAGAAGATGAGTTCTGGTTTGTGATGGTGCTGCTTTAGCTCCTGGTTGGGAGCGAGCAGAGCAGGCTGAGGTCGCTGACCTCTGGCTCCAGCTAAGCCCAGCAGCTTTGTCATATGAGGAACTGCACTGGAGAGCTCTTGGCCTGAGCCCCAAACCATCTATGCAGTGGTGTCTGAGGCACAACTGGCCATGGAGCAGAGCTTGGGCACTGACAGAAACAGGCTCCTATCACACAACTTTGCCTTGTGCAGTTACTGGATGAAACATCGTGCTGGGAGTGAAATGAGCTGGTTTAATTTGTTGGGGTTTTTTCTCTCGGGGTATGACCGTTGCAAGGAAAGGCAGAGACATTAAAATCCCTGTCAGAACTTAAGACTCTGGAGATGAGTTAGGCACAGAGGATTTAAACAGCACTTCACCGTGTGTGTGCAGGCAAGGGCTGTCAGGAAAACAAGGAAGCAGCCAGAAGGCTGAGGGCAGCTTCATTTGCAATCATTTCTGTGCCAACAATTATTAACTCCAGTAGACCGGGCAAACTGTAACACTCACTGCAGTGACTTGGAAAGTACTGAGCTCTGTAAAGACTGAAATGAGCAACAGGCAAGAATTTAAAGTAAGGTCGATAACTTCACTTTGAAGCTCAACTGGTTTGGAACAACTGAGTTGTATTGTGTGCCTTGCTGTCTGCAAGCTTTAGAGCCTACCTTGTGCTCTGTGTAGGACAGTCCCACAAGCGTTTGACTTGGCCCAAAGGAAGAGGCAGAGGCCGTAGGTTCTGCAGAGGAAGATGCTGACCTTAGGGAATTTGCCCCTACCTGATTTAGGCAATGTTTATCCTCCCTCTACTCACATTCTGTCCTTTCTATCAGACACTAACTCATCTGCTTGTGTCCCCTAACAGAAATCTCCAGTTGCACAAGGGAAACATTAAAGCAATGATCAAATACTAACTAAAGCTAGCTTCTATTTATCAGGCCTCCATTAAAAAGCTCAAAAAAACCCCCAAAAACTATAGCTCCAAGCTTGCATAAAAAATCCAAATCCAAGTAGTCTATTTTAAGGAAAGTGTCAGGGATAAACTCTGATAAAAATACACTGAAGTTGTGCATTACCTTGGCTGGATGAAGACTGCAGCTTTCAGGTATCAGCAGTGCTGGCTGGTACCTGCTGTTAGTGATTCTTTGCCATATACTTGGAACTACATATTTGTCCAGAAGAGCAAGTGGAAGTGATTAGTATTAATGTTTTATTAATGGTAAACATTGAAATTAGACATGCACGAGATATTACTATTAAAGCTTTGAATTATTCAGCTGAATTGCTTTCAGGCCTCTCTTTGGCCTCTGTAGGCATGTTCAGTTTGGTCAGTGTATGTGATGGATAGACATGGGAAGGAACCTCCATAGGGATAAATGTAGTTTCTTGTGCAGTGAAGGGAATCCTTGTGTTTACTCATCTCATGACAAGTTATTCATCCAGTCCTTACTCATTTCATGACAAGTTATTGTAATAAAAATCTGATAGCTTGGCTCTCCTCTGTGTTGGGTAAAACTGCAAGTAGAGATCAGCCCTGGACAGCAGGGTTTGTGTTACAGGCCTGTGAACTACAGTGCCTGCCCCAAAGCACTGGGCACGTGCTGCAGCAGGTCAGTGCGCACAAAAGAGACTCACTGAACTTCACTGAAGTGGTTTACAAACGTTTCTCTACAATGCTGAAATGTCTCGGTACAAAGCTAAAGGTGTGAAAACATTTCTATGGACTTTGTGGTTTCTGAAGCCCTTTGGGACTGACTTCCTGCCAGGAACACCAGCCACCCCTTCTCTGCTGCACTTCAGCCCTACAAACAGGTAGCGATGGTTTTTATCAACCAGCAAAGAGAGGAGAGGAGCTTGTCCCGGGGATCTGGTTCTCCTGAGTCAGCTGCTAGACTGGGGAAGTCCCGTTCTACCTGTGAGGCACTATTTGCCTGCAAATGGGATTGATTCCCTCTGCAAATACTTGCTTGTGATCAGGTTACTGGATTGGAGCCCTTATTTCCTCCCGTGTATAAAGGAAATAAATAAGGCTTAACATCTTTGCCATGATGATATTTTGAAAGGCTATTTACAAAAAATCTTTAACTTTGGCTGACCTTAGCACAACGTCATTGGGTGAAGCTGTAGGGAACAGTTGGTTTCTGTGCTGCGCAGTCTTTATTTTGGCTGGCAGGCTGTTAACTCTGATAAGTGGGTAAGTGCATGCCAAGCAAAGTCAGGCGTATCGTGAGATTCTGCTTTGCCTACGGAGAGAAAGTAGCCCCAGAAACAGCTTTGTAGGCCAGTGAACAAAAATCCATATACCAGAATTTGGAGTTGACCGGTTCTGGATCTTGAGGAGTTGAAAGGGACCCTATCAGGTGTTTCGTTTGTCACTCTCCCTTCTCTAGACGTAGAGTTGTTCTGCTCTAGTGAGAATGGTGCTCTGGCTCTGTTGGAACTGCCTTGATCACAGCAGGCTGCTGCTGCTTTCCCTACCCTCTCCAGAGAAAAAAACAAAAACAGCTCTTGTTCCTTGTGAATACCTTCTGGTGGCTGCCCTGCTCAAGCCTCCTTGAGCAACAGCAGTATGACACTGGGAATTAGTGTCATCATGCCCAGAGGGCGTGTGACAGCCATGACACAGGACTCTGGTTATGGTGGTTGTGTGGTGCTTCTGTGGGGTGGTTTTGGTGTTTATTTCCAGCAGCAGCAGCAGTCCCTGGAGCTAAACAGTATTTGTTTGCAGTTTCAGGAGAAGAGCAATGCATTGTCAGCTTGGAAGAAACAGACTTTATTTTTTTCCTAAGACTTTTCCATTCCTAGATGGCTTACGTCCTGTACTGGGAATTGCATTCAAAGGCAGCGTGAATTCAGGTCAAACTTTGCCTGCTTGTAGTAGATGGATGTTACCGATAAAAACATTTTACGCACACTGGGCAGAGATTTATTTAAGCCGCTTCTACAAGCGCCTGTAGTGAATTTAGGTTTCCTTTGAGCTCACTGAGAATGGTAAACTATTTATTGCCTCTATATGAAACACTATTTTGACAGATTTCTTCAGAAGAAGCACAAAAGGAGATGTTCTGTACTTTGAAAATAACTGGAGCCGCTGGCAAGAAGCAGCAACCCTGCATCGAACAAGGGAACCGCTTCCAGGTTATCAGAACATGCTGTTGAACTGAATTTTGCAGCTGCATTTTCCAATGTACCATGGGATGCATCAAATCCAAGGCTGCCTTCCAAGGGTCCAATGCTGTCCAGGATGAGAGGATCGGGGGAGGCAGCGAAGGGTGCATTGGGGAGAAGTCGTCGCTGCTGGCGGGGAAGGCGGAGGAGAAGGGCCCCTCGAGTGCCATCGTGCTGGACTACGCGCACCGGCTGTCGTGCGAGATCCTGGAGCAGGCGGTCAAGCAGTGGGTGGTGACCGAGAGCAAGTACAGCGACATCCCCTTCATCGAGAGCGACGTGCCCTGAGCCCTCCCGGAGCCTGGCCCGCCTGCGAGCGCTCTGCGTGGTACCAGTGCAGACAAAGCACCCCCGGCTGTCCTCTGAGCATCACTGTGGGGAGGTGTTTGCGGGGAGAGCCTAAGAAAATTTGCCTTTTAACGTAGATTGCTAACAAACTAATTGGATTGCAGTAGAACCTATTCATCAAGTGTCATTTGTTGTCAGCCGTATGTTGAGTGTACTCTGTCTTTGTATGTGTTGGATGTGACGAGAAAAAAGAGGATGGGAAGACTGTGGCTGCTCTGCACCTCTACAAGCACTGCCACAGAGGACAAAACGTGGATTATTTCTATGTTCTGCATAAAAGATCAGTGGCCTGTCTGTAGGTGAGATGAACTCTCTGTGCTTGGTGAATTTGTCTGCGTTTTGCTAAAGTGAAATCAAGGTCTGCATGTAGCAAAGGTTACTGCTATCATAAATTTTATTTTGGATTCTGTGACCTAACTAAATCTGTAATAGCACAAAATAATGAAGGTGATGAGAAGCGCTTTGTAAACCCAAGTGGTATTCAGGGAACCATATGGATGATGATGCTATTCACCTTCCATTGAAGTGAACCAGTGAGAAACATGCCAGTGTTGATAAGCAGTGCATTATTGTTAACAGATGCTTCTGTAAATGCATGAAAGCTTGTCTCTAAAACCCTGCAGAAAGACAGGTTAATGACATCTGGTCGCTGTGTTCAGACCAAAGCTGCTTGGTTTTTTGGTTTTGTTTGGGGTTTTTTTGTGTTAGGGTGCTGGTTTGGGAGGATTTGGTTTTGTTGTTTTACTGTAACCCAGAGAGATGTGCAAAATGGTAACTGGTGAAATGAAGCTTCAAAGGTGTGGCAGTGCTTTAGGACAATTTGTTTCATGGGAACTGTGGCTGCATTGCACTGAAATTCCTCTCTGAAGTACCACCGTTGGGGACAGGACATCTTCCTTCAGCCTCTGTAGGCTGCTGCTTCCCAGTTGGAAAACCTGTTTGTGGCAATGCCAGTAGGAGCTACGGGAGCCCCAGCCCTGAGCAGTGCTCCGAAGGCAGAGTTAGGGACTAAGCCTTAGGCCCAAAGCTCAAGAGCTGCACTCCTCCCCCATTGCATCCACACACTGCTCCCTGCTTGCCCAGGACTCGCAGCCTGACCCACTGCACTCACAGCTGGCGTTTGACAGATCCGGACTCGGGTGAATTTTCTCCTATTCATCCTAAAGGTACAACATTGCTGATGTTTTATATAAAGCGAAGGCCTTCTAACAGCCTGGCTTTTACCACCTGTTTGCTCCCTTTTCTGTGATGCCCAGTTTAAAAGACATAGTTCCTTTTCCTAGATCAAAGTGCTTTCCATTTTGTTTTCATTTTACAGAGAAATGCTTTCCATGCTGGCTAGAAGCTGTTACTATTTTTAAAAGGTACATGTAGTTCTAGTAAATGATACAAAGCATGATTTTTCAAGCAATGGGAACCAAGCAGAAAGTGGACCATGTCAATTGCTGTTTTTAGCTTTTTCTCCGACATAAGACAGTCTATGAATTGAGCTGTTTTGCAGATGCTGTGACACAAACTTAGGTATTTGAAATTCACCTGTATGGGGAAGTGGGTTTATCAGGAATAAAGGGTGAAAAATGCTTCTCTGTGACACAGCACAAGGCTGCCATTAAATCCCAGTGACCAGACTGGATTCCCAGTGACCTGCTATTAAGGCTGTTCTCAGGCTTTTGCTGGAAAAGGGAACACAATCAGCTTATGCTGTAACGTCGTCCTCTTTGAAGTTACGTAGTCGTCTTCAAAGCCATTTGCAAAGTGGGACTAAGGTTTTATGGTTCACTTAAATTCTCCTGCTAGCAGCGACTTTCCTTCAAGTTCTACAGCATATAAAACATGAGATCATACTCTGTTTGCTCTAAAATACCTCCATATATTAGCGTGCTAGAAAGCAAAGCCAAAACACTGATCAAGTCAGTACATATCAATTGGATATTGCTTAACCAGAGTATTAAAAAAGATTCCTTTTCCTATTTCTTATTCTAGCTAAAATAAAGCTTTATTACAAAAAAGAAAAAAAGGGCCAACCTTTCTAAGATGAGTCTGGACTTGAGAATGTTAACACTGCTAACCACGGTAATTAAATAAAAAGCCAAAGCTCCATAGCCATTGTTGGCCAGGCAGGTGAAGAGCAGGTAGAAAACTGCACTCACTTCCAGAGCACCTTTAGGTGGATCTGCCCTGGCCCTGTACAGACACCCGGGCAGTTGCCACGGGGAGTGGGTGTTGCAGTGCTTCCTGTTGCCACGTCTCAAACCCTTCCTCTGGATGTAGCCTTAGCATCTTCAGGAATATCAGACGCACTTTTGAAAGCAGCTTCCCCGTTGGCAGGCTGCCCCTGCACGGTCCAAGAGCAGGCAGTTACAAAGCAGCCTGAGGTTCCATCACAGCGTCCGTTCTGATCAGCGCTCGCAATTTCCCCAGAGGAGGTCGCTACCCAGGCACACTGAACGTGCCCCAAGCACCGCTCCCACGTGGAGGAGCTGCAGTGGGGGGTGGCTGCCCTGCCTGCCCCGAGAGCTGCCCGTAGTGTGACTCAGCACCTGCTGCTTGGTGGCCCAACCAGTGGTCCCTCACCTGCAGCCACCAACCTCGGCCCTCACTGGTGCCTGAAGTTTACAGCAGCTTCAGAATGGCCCCAAGTGCACTTCCAGCTGCTTTACGATGCTTTCCGTGACACTGGCACGTCACGGAAGGCACGCAGCAAGTGGAAAGCAAACAAGCTTGCAAACAACAGGGAGAGGGCTTCTCACCAGGAAAATCATCTCTTTTACAGGATGCTGTCCTTATAAATAATGCACTTACCCTTAACAGAAAATAAATCTGTTCAGTACTACAGTCTGGTGAGCGATTGAGGGAGATCTCTTTCCAGAGCTCTGCTGTACATGTTAACAGGCACAATACTAATACATGGTAAAAATAAAGACTTCTTTACCTATATAAATTCAGATTATGCTAAGCTGTGCTACAGTTTCATAGAGCCACTGACAGTGGGTTTCCAGCTAAGTTACCATTGATTCTTTGACTTGATTTTGTGTAATAAAGGCACTCCAGTTTGGGACTGGCATACTCTGCAAAACTGTTTACTTCTATTTAGGAGTTAAAAATACATTTGCTTTATATATTCTCCAGGAAACAAGATCAATCTGAGTGGATATGATGTGACTGACTTGATATTCTAATAATGGTTCAGAATACATTAACTGCAGCACAACTTTGTAAAGTTGACGTTTCTGGAGTAAGGCACATCAGTATTCCCAAATAAAACACACTACAATATATTTTTACAATATTTTTTGTGGAAAATATTTTCTTGTGGACCAAATAAAATACAACTTACCATCTGCTTTTATGCCTTTTATTTCAAAAAAACACAAGATTGCACAGATTGGACTGGATCTCATTACCTTGAGCTTGGGATAATTCCTGTTCACATAGATTTTGGAAGCAACTGAACATGCAAGTCAAAGTTTATTAATTCAGAAGTATATTCTTCCTGAAATCGTGTAAGTCATTTACAATCAGAGGAAGCATGATCCCTACTCCCTGGGAATTACTGTGTTTTTCATTAAATATAGTTGGCTGAAGACTGCTCTGTTTATACAAAAACAATGGAATTAACCAATCTTTAAAAAATAAATAGCAATTGTTTATGAATGTAAAACATACAAACATTTTTAAAAATACAGGGGGAGCTTTGCACTTCTTATGGAACCAGCTTGAGGTAGAAAGTCAAGTGATATTTTCAAGTGAATTACCCTAAAGGTATTAATGAAATCTCAGTTACTTTTGGAACTAAACTCAAGGACAGTTCGATAACAAGTATGTCCATGGTAACATAAACTTGCAGCTGAAATTTTAACAATTTTATCTTACAAGACTCCAGTGACAAAGCAAGTGCCATTTTTTCTTGATTTAGCTCTCCATTTGCTCACCTCTGATTTTCTGAAAGTCACTGGTAGTTCACCTTGATGCCTGAATTTCCTGGACTGTGTTTCCAGGCAACAGCTCCTAGAAAGGAAGGAGCCTTAAGCCACTGTAGACCATTGCTGTTGGTAATAAAAACTGCCCAATGTTGAAAACTCCATAATGGTTCTGCTGCAGCTCTGACTTTTTGACTCCCCAGTGCTGGTTACTGACTATTTGAACAGAAGTTTTCTTTCTTAAGTCTTCAGAGAAGCCCAAATTTGTACTTGTGACCTGCCTGTAAGTGTAGAAATAAGTAGGAAGAAGCACTGATAACGTGAACTGATGAAGCATTTAAAAGAAGGCGTAACGTTGAAGAAAGATTGGTAGCTGTGTGTTGCATACACAATAGAAAAAACAATTTGCCTCCCACAAATACTTGTATCAAGGAGCTCTGGTTATGTCGGATAACCTCATGTATTATCAGAACCCAGCCACCTTGAACGCACAGGAAATGTGCTGCTTGGTGTTCACAGCAAGCTTTGAGGCAT
Organism: Struthidea cinerea; assembly: GCA_013397865.1. Taxonomy (NCBI): domain Eukaryota; kingdom Metazoa; phylum Chordata; class Aves; order Passeriformes; family Corcoracidae; genus Struthidea; species Struthidea cinerea. The sequence goes on from VZTI01004089.1 coordinate 279,888, forward strand.
TTGTTTCTTCACCACTGTAAGACCAAGAAAAAACAGCAATTTTCTGAAATTGTGAAAAACTGATTATGCAGTTGACTCAGACTTAATGACATTTTAAAAAATGGGCTACACAAGCAAAGAGGAATGTGCTCTAGGCTCTGGCAACATTATCACATTTGAAACAATGTTTACATCACACGGCAAGGCTGAAAAATGACCAAACGTTAAATCAATAGAACAATTTCTTATTCTCAGACTAATAATGTATCAGTCTGAGCTTTCATTTAAAAGGGTATTTAACACCATGAATTCTGTCTTGCATTTTCCTTTGTAGCTCTGACTGCATTAAAGGTTTAACCATATTTTATTTTCATTGTATACAGAAGAATCTGAGGCACAATCCCAATTTACCAGATCAGTGACAGAGCCAAGAACACAAAAGGTCTCTTGACTTTTTGCTTATTAGGTCACCCCTTAATTGTGCTCTTTTCCCCAAGGGCTCCTCCTAAACTAAGAGCTGATGCAAAAAATTAAATGTTAATCACTGTGTAAAGCAGTAAAAATAACAATTTGCCTTGAAGTGATTTTTCCCATTATTAACCAGAGATACAATTATTTTCTCATTATAGAGAATGTTCCTGAATGCAAAAAAAAAAAAAAAAAAAAAGCCTTGTGGGGGTC
>VZTI01004089.1:280595-319771 GCA_013397865.1 Struthidea cinerea
AAAAAAAATAGCCTTGTGAGTGTCAGGCTAGCTAAAAAAGTCTTGTCAAAATTGATCACACTGCTATTAATTTTTATATCACAGAACTAAGCAGACAGATAAGATGTCAATAGGTTTGATCTTTACAACTTGAGATCGTCGTTTCCCAGTGGTTTAAAACAGTTGTCCACAAATTCATCGCTGACTTCTTCTAGAGCAGCTGGCTTCCATTTGGGGGACTGGTCTTTGTCAATCAGCACTGTCAGGTGGAATAGAGAAACACCAAAGTTACTTGTAAACTTCCTCTAATTAAAATGACTTAAGATTGCATCAAGACAGATCACTACAGTGGTTATGTGGGAGACAAATCTGTGTGCTCTGGAGAAGGCAGAGTTTTTGTAACACAGATATTTCTACACTGGTAAGAATTCCTCAGTTGTGACCTGCCCAAAGATGTATCTGGGACAATACAAGGAACAGAGCATCACTTCAGAAGTAGCCCAAGCTTTGAAGGAACAGACCTGGAACTGGTGGTTTAGTTAGACCTGCCACTCTTGGCTGACTTAGGCTCCTTCATGGGAATCTGGAACAGTACGTTACGATGCTACTTTCGGGCAAGGCTTTCACACCTCTGTGCAAAATCTGACTCTTGGGAGAGTACAGGAGATGACTCAGTGGTGCTAAGTGCCTAAAGCTAATTTAAACACATCATGTGAACTAATAATGAAATAACTCACGAGGAAGGAGTAAAGCAGAGTATCTCTGTGGGAACCGAGAGTGTTTATTTGTAAATACTGACAGATACTGAGGCCTGGGTAGATTTAACTGTGACAATCTGTACGTCACTGAAGATAAAAACCATCACTAAATGAATCACACGTAAAAGGCTAACAAGAAAATGCCAATTCCCAAAAAACATTCCCTGTATCACAGGAATGTCGAAGGCATGTCAGCAACAGCTGCATTAGCAAACAATAAAACAAGAGGGAGTTTATTTGTGTGTAAAAATGACCAGTATGAATGGAATTCCAGAGCATCCTTCCAAGCACCTTTCACGCTTTAAGAAACCCATAAAGGTGCTATTGAAAATGTGAAACTTTTATCATTTAAAAAAGAACAGCTGTGAGAACTGTGGCTCTCTAAGATGCGCTGACTGCCCAACACTCCTCACAACACACATTCCCTTCAGGTGAGTGAAATCAGCAACTGGTTTGGAGGTGCACCTGTGGCCTGGGGGAAGCTCCTGACCAACACAGCCCACAGCATGTAAGAGAGGATGGGCGGGAAGGGGGAGCACATTTCAAATTTCTCTCCTGAGAATGGCCTTTATTTGTTCATTTTCTGACAAAGAGTTTAGAGCAGGATGGTTCTAAAGGCAGGTGAACTGTGACACTCACAGAGACCAGATATTTCAAAGAATAACAGCTATTTTTGGGTAAGTTGTTGTGTTTTACTAAACTGATTTTGTTCTTATTGAGTGAACTAGAAATATCCAAGATGAGGAATGTGTAAGGAGGTGGAATTCTATGTCCAGTGAAAAGACCTGAAGACTGTGCTTATCAAAAAACCAGGCATTGTGGCCTGCCTAACAACTTGTAGTAAAAAATGTGACTTGAAAACTTCTAACTTTTCTGTCTTTAACCAACGGTTGAGAGCAGCTAGAAAATACACACCATTCAAATGACAACTGCACTAATTAATATTTCTGTAGCTGAAGGCATACAGGCATCACAACTCTTTAGCTTACATCCCTAAAGAGCAAGGCAAATCAGAGTCCCACATCCATTTAGTTGCAAATAGGGAACTAATGACTCCTTAGAAACAAACTGATTGTAGAAAGTAACCCATTATATGGATAGAAACTGCAATTCCACAGAGAATCCGTGAGGACAATTCTTTAAAAGAAATGTCCTGTAAAAGAGTGCTTTTACTTTGTTGTTCAACTGGGTAACTTACTGAAAAGCTGTGATCTTCCAAGTTATTTCTGAACATGGTGAAACCATTGATTGGCTTGGGTCAAAAGACGTAATTGCCCCAAATCAACCGTATTTATTCCACTGGAGTAGTACTTATCTACTGATTTTCTTCAATTTTAGTTGAAGTTCACAGCCTAGCCAAAACAGTGTAAACTGTTATGCACAAAAGCCAGTGCTGACTAGAGATGCTTTAAATTAAAGAGGAAGAAGTGTCCATGTGTATGTTACCAGAGCTGCACCTCTGCCATGCTGTAGTAAGTGCTGCCAGTTCTCCACTCCAGGGTACTGCTGTCTATTCAGGTTCATCTTTCTGTTTGGATCTGTGGCCAGTTTTACTCTGGTGGATAAGCTGAATGCTCATCATGGTCTCCCCAGTGAAGTCTTTAATCTTGTGTGAGTGAAAATATTTGTTTTTCTAGTAGTATCATGAAAATATTCCCTTTCTGCATTGACTTCTTTACATTTTGTATCTCTCCAGGTTGAGATCAATCATTACAAGAACAGAATAAAAATTCTGAAGACTTCTAAGGTAGGCTAAGGGAAATTCATTATGATAAAAGTAACTGAGCACAGACGTTGTGTTAAGGGTTTGTTCTTGTGTTTCACCTTTTAAAATCAAAATCCTAAACCCTGTGTTCAGTAGTAGTGACTTTACCAGATTTCAGTTAGTGCTCTGTTGCTGAGCTTCCTTCAGCACAGTCAAAATGCTGATATTTCCAAGCCCCTGACATTCTGTTTGCTGCCATAAAAATCTCTGAACTCATGCAGGGCCCTGGGGTGCCCAGGGTACAGCTCACATCTGCCAGCACTGCAGGGGAGGTGGCAGAAGCTGCACAGAAATATCATCTTTGCAGGATCAGCAAAATGTAGAAGTCCTTTACAATTCCGTTTCAAGTGCACATTCTGCACAAAGACTTAGGAGGGTGATTTAACAGGTCTTTGTCCCTGAGATTTGCTGCTGAGACTGTATCCTACCTGGATGTGTTTGAGCACTGACTCCAAAAATGACCACTTTCTTAGGCAGTAAGATTTGAAAAACAATTCTTGGCAGCTACCCAGACCTATGCATTTCTTAGTTTACATATTCTATTAATCAAGGTGAAAAATTGATACCTAATGTGTCCCAAGTCCACATTTACTATTTTATGGGAAAATGTTGATGAAATATGATCCATGTGTTTTATGCTTTAAGGCTTTTGGCTTTTCTTTAATAGCTCCAATCACAAGAATCATAAACAGGGAAGACTGTTTGCCACAGCAGATTTTCAGGTTGAAAGAAAACTGGCTAAAAAAAAATAAAAATTTTGACCTCAGGTCAAAGCAGGTTTAAAAAGCTTTTAACCTGCTCCCTAGCATGCCTTTTAAAATTATGGTTTGAAGCAGATGAAAGGTATTATTAAAACCTGACCTGTGGCCATTGGCTGCTGAAAAACACTCTTAAACTAAAATCTGATTGTTGTAACTCAGCTTCTTTTGGTGGTAGATCTTTTTGTGGTAGACCGGGTCAAGAGCTGGCTCTTAAATGCTTGTAATGTAATGCTTTAAGAAAGAAAAAGCTAATACTTAACACTTTTATCATTTTTTTTCACAATGGCTGGCTGAAGTACTTAATAATCTCCCTTCCTATTAAAAAAGATGCTCAGCACATTGAGGGATAATGATTTTTATGAAATTAGACCCAACTACAAAAGTGATCTTGAGTCAGATTCTACACTCCTCTGAAACGAGAAACAATGCTAAGACTGAAAATCTGAGAACAAGATCGATGCAGTAAGCAGAAAACAAAGGTGCTTCAAGAACAAGTTATTACTATAAGCAACCCCCTCAGTGCAGTTGGATCTTTGAAGGTTTTGTTTTTTCCTTCCCCTGATATAGTTAAACTTTTGCTACATCATCCTGTACAAAAGAGAAGTTTCCCAACTGCTGTTGTTGCAGCTTCTCTCTTTACAAGCAGTTTGTGTATTTCCTGGCCATACTGACAAGGGATTTGCTTTTGTACTGTACTGCAGTCCCAGATGGTTTCATGACCTTGTGCCTTACAAGGAGAAATTCAGTTGGTGTTCCTCAGACTCTCAGACTTGGAGTTTGTCACTTCCTGAATAACTACATTTCAGCAGCTTATTTGCTGATTTAGAATACATCCCAGGAATAGTAATTTTAAGATATCCTTGTCCCCATTACCAACATAATGAAAGCCACTTCTCAACACATGTGGTAAATTCTTCAAAGCAGTGTCTGCTAATAAGTGCTAAAGACTAATTAATTAAAATCAGAAACTTTCCCCATGCTGTACGAATACATTTTGCATCTCTCACCCCAGGCTATCTTTAATACCGTGTTACTAATAGCAGACACTCAAACTAATATCCATTCCTCAAGTGGCTTTTAAACTGCTTCATAAAGACAGATATAAAACAATGAGGAGGAGGTGCTAATACATACTTGAGTATGTAACTGTGTGAATTAAAAGTCCAACCAAAAGTTATCCATCCAAATGCCTTGTACTGTAAGCTCCTTGGAAAAAGAAACGCCTGTGCTTTATTTCATCTCGTGATGAACAGTACATAAATAATTGCTACAGCTCCTAACAGATGTGACTTTGGGTTTGACAAACTGCACAGTGAATCAGCAGTAGGATCAAGGACAGACTTGAAGTCTGTCCCCTGGATGAACTTGCTGAGCCACTGCTCTACTTTTACCACTACCTCTCTTGTCCAATGCCTTAAAATGCTGAATTATTTAACATTAAGTTTATGTATATAGTTTATTAATAGTAAGACACTTCCATTTAGAGATATTCTGTACATGGAGGAAAGCAGGTCTTTGTTCTAACAGTTTTCTAGGCAAACAGTTGTTCTTGATTCTGAGTCTTAAAGCATTGTGTGGGTGGCTCAACCAGCTCTGTGGCAACACTAAACCTGGACACCAGTGATACATGTAGCTACTCAGTACTGTCAGTGCTAAATGTGAAATGGTGAAACCAGGTGGATAAATAATGTTAGGGAACCGAGACTGTACAAAGGAAACAACATGGCTCTTGTGCTTTGGAACAATAATAAATTTTGGCCACACAGAAGTCCAATAAGCAAAACCTATGGAAAGCTGGGAAGTTTTCTCTTAGCTGTTGCTGCATGCACTTGTAGTGATCTGCAAAGAAGCACCACAATAGCGAATTTCTGTATTATTATGTTTGAGAAGTGCTTTTGGTGTGTATGCTTACCTGCTCGAACCCCTTCATAGAAGTCATGGCCTTTCTGAAAGATCATAAAAAAAAAGCTGTAACATGACATTCTATTTATCCCATCTTTCCCTATCCCACTTCTGCTTGAAATGCAAGTTCTCAAGATTCAGTTAAATCCCACTTGTACTGTTCTTTTCTAGGCCTACTTTGTCTTTACTTATTAAAGAGCTCTGTTATCTTCTTGCTTAAATGCAGCCACATCTCTTAAAATCAGTCTGTTGACCTGTAGCTGATCAGGCACTTTGGCATAGTCCAAGCTCCCTCTCTGTGTAACATCTCAGTTCTTTTTCTAAAGAGCTTCACGAGATGGGGCTAAGGTGTGTAGTATCAGAAATTCTTCTGAGAAAGGCCAGTCTTCGGGCATTGTGATGTATTCTGCAGTTAAATGGAATCCTGTAAACATCCTCTTCTTTTTTGATATGGGTAAATGTAACAAATCCCTAAGCATGCTCCATTAGTAATGGAGCCATGATCCTAGTTTTAGTCAGGCATTAGACTATATCAGAATTAGACAGATTTCCACTTATTTAAGTATTTACTTTAACCATTGCAAATCATTTAACTGGACAAATAAAAACCTTATTTTAAAATGTGACACCACTAATAATAAGGATGCTATGGGGAACCCTGCAAGGCATTTGTTCTTGTAATTCAAGTAGCAGCTCTGTTCCACTGGAAGGATCCCCTTCTCATATGCTATCCAAGTACCCAGCACTTAGTACAAATAGCACTAAAATCTCTTGCTGTGATACATTTTTCATAGACAACACTCTTGAAAGGCAGTGATAAACAACTATTTGCACCCTGCTGCTGGGAACTAAGGCACTGAGGACTAAATAATTTAAATAGAAAACCTGTTCAGGAACACCAGTTTTAAATTTACAATCCAAATATGAAACTATCCATATATTAATGTTTTCATACTTTTTTAACAGAAGTCTTCTACATTCCCATCTGACCATCCTTAATGTAGTGTCCTTTGCATTCCATATAATAACATGAAACTAGAAAAAAGTGACAGCCTCACAAACTCACAAAGATGGTATTGAAAAATAAAACCTATACATTATAAACCCTTGATGTAATCTACATAAAATTTTTAGGCTCTGATAAACTGCTTCCCCTCCGTGGCTGGAGAGAGAGAAGGGGCTCAGCTGTTGCTTACCATGCATGCTTGGCTCAGTCTGTATTCCATCCTGAGTACATCTTGTAAGCTCATGGAAGCTCCTTCTCTGAGCTGTCTGAGAGTCAGCTTTAAAGATGTAGGTGACATCTTATTAATAGTCTGGGGAAGACATTAACATTATTTTTATTTTCTTCAATTTGGACACATTTTCAAGTCTGTCTTTTGTGCATTTTAAACTTTGTGAAGCAAATGATGGCTCTCTTCTCCCTTAGCTCCCTTTGTGACACCTATTCTTCCTGCTCCCGCCCATCAAGCTGTCATATTAAATGAACTTCCCTTCATAAACTTTGATCAGCAAGATCTCTGGAATGTGTGCCATCACTTGTGGAAAGCCTGCAACTCTTAAGGTCCCATCATTTAAGATCAAATTACTACTAGCCAGAGAAATTAATGAAAGACATTTTCAGGAATCCTTTGATAAGTGAAGGCAAGTGTTACAAGCAATTATACTTTGGTTTTGGATATCATATACATGTAGTCTGAATTGCTCTTAGATGTACTGATATTGTAGCTGATATTACTATTGCTCAGCATTTAAGTTTTATTTGGTACAATAGAGTAATAAGGTAATAATAGAGAGATTGGCAACAAACTCCAGGTAGTTGCTTATGATCATTGGCAAAGACCAAATGATATGCAAAGAAGAAAACTGTGAAAGAAAATATTACAATAAATCAAACATATTTATCCAGGCTTCTTGTCTAGGATCGACAGATACTGAAGTAAGTTAGCCCTACATTACTCTGCTGATAGGAAGCTTGGAGGTCTTGCTTTACTTTTGACAGAAGTACAGGCTATAAATACTGTGCCACACACAGGATTTGTTTAAGGCACACAAACAAATGCTGTAAATTTGGCTCTCAGGAGTATCCTCTGATGAACAGCATGTCAGTAAACAGTAGGATAAAGTGGGGAGAAAGACAAAAACCCAATTAAGAAAACAGGACTGAGCTTTAAAGGTTCATGGGTTGTGGGGAAAAGGATCTAAATCTTATTGTTACTTATCATTGTTTTCTTACTCTAAACAAGATCCTCCTTCCTCTGTGAACCCAAATAAAAGCGCTGTATCATTCACAGTACAATAGACATTTCCTGATAATTAGGACATTTTTACCGCTATTAAAAAGCAGCAGATGGTAAGATTTGCCTCTTTACATTATTTTCATTGCAGACTTTAGGCTCCTTACCACAGACTGAAATGGCAGGTTTCCAGTCATCAACAGCAACATTTTTTCTAGCTCCCAATTACTCTTCATCCTTCCAGACATCAGCTGATACAGCAGTGACCCATTTTGCCTATTTAAGCTGGAAAACATGTGATTGCTGTACAAGCAGGAGTCTGTGGAATTGGGCCTTCAAAGCACTGGTTCTGTTATTCTGTTACTTGCATGTAACCACTGTGCTTGAGAGAGAAGCTGGCAAAGGAAGAGTCAACACTGGCTCTAAGTGCCAACAGTTCCTGAGTTCTGGTCAAGCTCTCAAACAATGAGCTGCCTTTCAGCAGATTAAAAATCTGCAGTACCTCTAAATACATCACTCTGCAGGTCTCAGATGGGTGGCAGCTCTTAACTGGACCCCTTGTTTCCTGTAAGATGCTCTTGCTGGCCTTACCTTTCAGCTGGACCTTTCCCCCTTTGAGTTTCACATTCTGCCATTTAGATTAGGAAGTCTTTACTCAGACCAGGTTAAATGGTATGCATGGTACACTCAGGTGGTTCCAGGGATGAAATGGTAATGGCAGGTTCTTTCTGGCCAAAGCAAGCATTGGAATGGGGAAGGTCTGAAAACAGCACTTAAGGCAGCTGCTAGATCCACTAGACTGGTTATCTTGGCATATCAATGAGGCTGAAGGTGGAGGAGGTAGTGACATAAATCAAGCTGGAGGAAGAGGAACACGGCAGCAAAATGGGTAGGTGTAATTGCAGAAAAATGAGTCACCAGTGTAGCTATAAATATATTCTCTGTACAAAGAGGAGGGGACTGGTGCTAGGGAACAAGCCTGAAAAGGAGACAGGATAGGCTGGAGTGGGGAGTACTAAAATGCAAAAAAGTCTTTTAGAAGTATTTGACATCTATTCCAGTATCTTTCAAACCAACTTGATTTTGACACAATGATCCCAAAATCTCTGAGCTGAATTTGCAGCAGACTGAACACCAATAAAATACTATCAGAAGGTGATTGAATTAAGCAGCACTGACACAGTGGAGTCCCTTACAAGAGTAAAAGAGGGAATAGTGACTTTCTTTTACTTAAAAACCCAAAAACCTCTCAGAGGTTCAGTGCATCACTCCCCTTGCAATAGATGAAGACACCCATCACTTACTTTCTGAGGTATCAATGCATTTGGTCAACCACAGGGAACAATGGTCCTGGAGGAGCTTTGACAATGCATGAGGAGTATCTAGCCAAAGCTACACAGGAAAGCTGCCTAAGGACAGAACATCACCCTTACTGGTCTGTTAACACAGTTTCAGAATGCTGCTTTGAATTCAACACTACCAAGCTTCGTTCCTGTAATCCACCTCACCCATTTGCTGCACACACATTAAAGTTTCAGGAGCCATTATGTGCATCCCAGCCTGACCAGTAGATCTGGACAACATGTCGTGGAATTCTTAGTCTGCAGCGTCCTGCATGCTACATTGGCACTCATTCAGTAACAATGAAGGATTTTAAACCATTAAGTGTCAGTGCTCAGAAGCTGCACTGTCCTGCCAAAAAAGCTCTAAGAAAGCATTATGTGAAAACCAAGTCAAGTTTCTGATGCTTTTCAGGATTTGACCCCACATGTTTACTTCATCCCATTGCAAGTGGTACACCTGCCACTCAGATTAAAGCTTTTTGGCTCATGTAAATCCTGAAAACAAAGCAGTGCTGTAAAGTTAAAGGTTTGAAAACTACTGAGTTCAAAGTGTTACTTCTCTAGCTTTGTACCTGTTTGTAACTGCGTTCAAAATGTGGTAGAAATCATGAAGTCATTCTCAAGCAGAATTTTAACAACTTTATGTTCTGCTTCATGCACTATTTCAGTGTCAGATATGTGACAGCCTGTGAAGCAGGCATGTTTTGAAAGTAAAAAGCAGGAGTACTGCAGGTCAAAGAGAACAGGATACTTGGGATAGCATGGCTCATAGCATACTTGGATTGTGGCAGAACTAGGAGTTCCATTTTATTAACCCTAAAAGGTATCTGTTGATCCAAGGTACCAAGGGGTACCTCCAAATTAGGATATTTGTATTAAACTTTTAGTTTGGGCTTATTCCATAAGCCTACTTATGCATATAATAAACACAGGGGTAAACAAGGGGAGTAAGATAGACATTCCTGTTACTGAATCAGCTGATACAGTATTTATCAGTTGGATTTGCTGCTGTTCCTGTACCTGGACACTAAAGTGAAACCTTGGTTTCACAATCTTGCCTAATCCTACTGCTTAGCACAGCATGGCTGCTGTCAGAAGCTCCTCTGAAACTTCAGTATTTGTTCACACTAGCAAGTCTTGCATCTGCTAGAAAATGTGGGATTTGTTTCATGGGGTTTTTCCCACGAATTTCTGCATGGACTGAAGCAAGTCATACTAACACAGTCTTATCTCTTGAACAGAACAGACAATTGTTCTGAAATTTTGGTCAACTCCAAGGGCGTTCACTTATGAATCACATGAAAGAAAGAAGTTGTTATAAAGTCCTATTAAAGACATGAGATAAGAGAACTGAAGAAGCAACAAAATAGCCTTTTTTCTTTTTTGTTTAGGAATTTTAAAAATCAGTTACACAAAATCATAACTTTGAAGTAGATGACCTAGTTTTAAGTTCTAAATTAAAACAAATGTATTATCATAAACAATATGGAAAAAGAACGAATAATTCTTGGTTGTTTTCAACATCCACTGAACCTAATCAATATAATGCAAACAGATAAAATTTGTGTTCTGGCACCAGAATACATTTACTGCTTTATCCAATGAAACCTGAATACTAGGGGGAAAAAATGAGCTTTCCCTTTTATTCTATTTCACTTTTCTAAGACATATGCTAAACTTCTTGCAATGTACTAAATGTACTGGTTGACACAAAGATAATCTTAAAACTTGCTTTCTCAAAAACTGTCTGATAGTTCCAGTGACAATGTGTTACATTTTGAATTAAATTTTTGTTTTTAAAGTAACAGGATGCCTAACGTGAACACTACCTTATAAAATTCCTTCTGCTCATATCAAAGTCAGACATGATGGATGTTTTATTTTACTATGAAAGGAGGATTCCTTCTGTGAGCTGTAACCAAAGTTAAAATGACCCTATCCAGTTGCAGTATTTCACTAGCTCCAAACCAACTTTTACAAGGCATTTGAACAAAGATACTTCAGAGGAAAAAAAGAAAATACATACATTATTTATAAATGACTGTAAGCTGCTTCTTGCTTTTGAGGCTGAAGTATGAATTATGTGTGTAGCATTGCTGTATGTTTTTTGAGTAGTGACTACATCCACCTTTCAGAAATGCATTAAAAAGATCAAAAAATACTTTGTGATTATAAATCTTCTGCTGTTTACCCAAATGAGATATCTGGAATGGAAGAAAAACAACAACACTGTTTTGGCACTGTTTTATTCCAAGTCTTGGCAATAAAATGAGAAGCTATAAAGGGAACACTTGTTCCCAACAACCCCCTGACTGTGGGGACAGGAAGAGAAAGGGGAGCTTGGTTTTACATTAGATTACAGTTTTATGCACTATAAGACGGTGCTCACATTGTGTGATTTTAGAGGGATACCCTTGTCTGAGTAGAACTACTGAGACTCCCTCAGGACTAGGTAAGAGAAGCTGAGACTCTCAGTCTAAACCCCTAAACAGTGACTAAATTTTCCCTATGATAAGAAACCATAAAATCAGACTTCAAATCTCTAACAAAAATTATATAGAAGACTTTACCTCAAGCTGCTTCATGGCAAAAGGAGAACCATCTTGCTGTAATTTTTTGACAATTTCTTCCATACTGTTTGCTGAAAAAAGACTAAAAGAAAAAAAATTAGTTAACAAGCTGCTTCAGTCTCCCCCTTACCTCTGAAGGGTTGGTAACACTGACATTAGAAACAGGGCATAACTAGGTGATTTGGCTTTTCTTAGCAATGTCTTCCATGTTGTTCAGTTTCAAGTAACTCAGGCATCTCCTTTTCCTTTACAAATCTCCAGTGTTTCAATAAACCTCACTAACAAACTCTGATATTTATCTGTGAGCTTCCATTACTGCCATCTGTATCAGCTGTGTTTTCATATCAAATCTTTAGCTATCAGTTCCATTCTACTGGTTTGGTGATCTTGTTCGGCATCTGTCTTGGCATCTTTTATCTCTAAATGTAGTTATTGCCATCCTTCTTCCAGAGTTTTAGCTCCTTCTTATCACTCTCACTTATTTCTCCTTCCCTTTCTGATACACAGAAGTTCCAAGCTATCATAGAAATGGCCTTAACCCAGTGAGTACTATGAATGCGTTGCGTAACATTTCCTGTTCAACTTAACAGTTACTCTCACAAATTCTCATCCAATACCTACAGAAAATGCTCATTTTAATGTGCCATAGGCTATGAATCAGGCTACTATGCCCAAGTATTTATGTACTGATGAGTGAAATATTTAATGAGCTTCAGCTAAAGCTCCCTAGAAACAAAATGTTACTTCAACTTGGAGGTCATTTCTCTCACCTTATCTGTGAAATACTGTTACTAGATTTAACTTCATGTTCTCTACCCACAAGAACAAAAATTTAAAAAGATTGCTGAATACCTGTTAATCTTCTCCATATGTTCATCAAGTACAAACTCCTTTTCTTGATCAACTGTGCACTATTTAAAGAGCAAATACATATTTTACTTGGTTATTTTAGACTGAAAAGTGTATCAGTACCAAAAAATTTCAGTGACTTGTGTTACAGAAATACCATATCATAAATGAACACTTAATACTCATAAGACAGTGCCATTTTTAATGAATTACAATTTTGCAGTGTGTATATAAGAACTTGTCACTTTATCCTGCGAACGTTAAAGATGTTGCCTCATACTGCAGTGCTTGCTCTGAGCTACTGTGTATGCGTATTTGTCTGGGTGGTTATTTTGTACACAAGTAATTCTGAATATTCTATCAAAACACTTCTGTGCAATACACTAAGAAAGTCAGTGTAGATAAATCTACTCAAAAACCTGAGACTGTTTTTAAAAAAAACCCTTTCATTTTCTTAAAAAATACACAGGCCTCTGTTTAGGCTTTTTTAATGACAAAAAAAAAAAAAGCATTTCTCTTCCTTTTCTATGTAATTTAAAAAAAATTTATTTAGACAAAGTGTGTGGTAGATCCACGCGGCCTTCTGTGGGAAGGCTGTCAAATGTTTCACATCTTCTGGCATTAAGGGGTTTGGGACATAAGCAGATGTTTCAGGAACAGCAGCTGAAGCTGAAAAAGGTTCCCTGGCATTTCAGCTCTGATAACTAAAAATACACAGTTTCCTTTTCCATTCAGTGTCATCTTGTAAAGCGGGATACTGCAACATATAATCACTCCTATTTCATGGCGTTCTGTTTTGTCAAAAAAATCAGTACTATGATGTAAATTAGCTTATCCCATTTATTTTTCTAATTAATCTTATTTATGAACTTAGTAATTACAAAACAGAAATAACAAGAGTAGACACAGCACATTTTAAAGCTGAACAACAGCAGAGTAATAGACTGACTGAATAACACTGAATACTGGTTTGACTCTAGAAAGTTTTCTTTCTTTTGAAAGAGAACTGCAATGCACATCAAAAGAGTTAAAATAGCCACTGACTGTAAAGGCAAAACCTTTTATTTTCATGCCCATTGTTATTACACGGGGCTAATACAAGTTTTATGGATAGAGTGCAAAGAGTTTGGAAACTCATTATTTTCAACCATAAAAAAAGATAATCAGTAGCATGGATAAAAAAAGAACGTCTACATATATTTAACAATTTTGCTTGATTTCAGTAATTTCAGATCACCTTCATGTGGTAGGAGTTCAATAAATCTGCAATTTTTTCTTTTGAAGGGGATTTCAATGCTATCAGGTCTTTCTCCAAGGCAGGTATCTATTAACAATAAGATTTAATTACAAATAAGTAAAACAAAACATACTACTTGGGTTATTACTATGGTAATAGTAGGATATATGTATATAAACATCCCCTCATCCTCCCCAAATTTCTGACAGACCTTAAAGGAGTACAAAGCAAACAACACAAGGAGACAGAGTTCATTTGCCAGTGTTGAGCCACCCAAATTTAATTATGTCTGCAGCGAAGAACTGCTTCCCAAGCAGCCCCCCAATGCAAGTAAAGCCAGGCTGCACCAGTCTGAGAGGAAAGAACACATTAATGGGGTGTTACCTTGTCTGCAACCTTTGCAGTTGTATAAATCTCTAGTTTCATACACTGTTGTCTAAATAGTACATTTTTAAAGCAACTTCCATTATGCTGAGTAGATCATGCCCTTCCAACAGCAGAATTGTAAAAACAGCACCATTTGCTCCTTCCTTCAAGCAAAGCTGTCACCAGCTGGCAAGTGTTAGAAGGACAGCTTGAGAGTGTCTCACCATCCCTGTTTGCAGGGCATGGCCAGCTAATGTAAGTGCACCTCTGCAGACACTCGTGTTGGTAACAGGGTACTGGGGTGCTGAAACCCCAAACCTGTCACTGTGGCTGTGGGCTGTGCCCTGGCCAGCACTGTTGGCACCTTACCTTTTCAGATTCTACAAAATGCGTAGCGATGCCGGCTTTTAGCACATCTCTTCCTTTCAGCCTACATCCTGTTAGTGCGAGGTAATAGCCAATCTTTCCTGAGAGCCTTGGCAAGAAATACCCTCCACCTACATCAGGAAAAAGGCCTATAATAAACAACACAAAACAAAAGTGAAGGGAGAAGATCTTGTACTGATCACCACTAGCAGCAAATTTTTCTTGTCTCACTTTCATCTCCCTTACATAGGCACAGCAACCTTGCCCAAATTTCTCCTTGAGTTGGCTTGACATTTCTGGCATCAAAACCCTTCCTAAAAGCAAACTCTTGAACACTTTCCAAGCTTCATCCTTTCTGCTGGCACATACTTTACAAACATATACCAAACAATAATATTTATTCTATTTGCCAACAACTCGAGACAATTTTAGGTGCTTGAAAAATCAAGTGTGTTCTCAACAAAGAAACAGGAGTGACACAAAGAATTGTGAAATAATTTGTGCAAACTCAAACTGGATGCTGCTTTTTCACCGAAATCTTTTATTATGATAAAAATATCAAACACTGATGAAGTGCCTCTTGCACAGCTTAGTTTGAACAAATTTTGGGGCTGAGAATTCAATAATGGATCAACAGTACTGCCAGGGTTTTCCTGAAGGTGGAGGCACAAGATGCTGACTTAGTACTTGGCTCTTTGACAGGACTGTGACTAAGCTGAAATAAAAAAAAAAATTATTAAACTCTCCAGTTTAGTAACTGTCTTGTATATTTTTTTTAATCTGCAGATTGGGGTAATTTTTTAAAAATTCAAAGCTGTGAATAGGATTTAAAATACTTTAAAAAGTTGTAATTGAAAAGTATCTACCTTCTGTTCTATACATTGATCACCAACAAAATAAATTTAGACAACAAAATAAATTTTGTAACATACTTAAACTTGAGAAAACTTTAGCTTAGCTGTATTGATTTCAGAAATCCGAATGCATAGAAGCAGGGTCCAGTTACTACTTTGAAATCATGCCAATGGTATGTTCATGGAACTGAAAGTCTTTTAAAGAAATTAAGGTGTGCTGCGTTTTTTTCACTTTCAGAGAATAAATGAATCATGAAAACAAATGAAAAAGAATACAAATGAGCAATAAGAGACTCCTAAGACACTTGCCAAAGAAGAGATACTAACTGGGAAAATTCAGATGTACATAAGGAGTTTAAAAGGGTTTCTGATAGAAGATGGTAATTTTTCACTCACAATTAATTGCTTTTGTTCACAGAAGAGCAATGGAAAGACCCTATTCCAAGTATTTTGAGGCATGGGAAATTAGTGGTCCCTGAACAGTCCTCCCCCTCGGATGGAGTAAGGGGAGGTTTCTTTCAGACAGCTGCTCTTCAGTGTTTCTCTCTTAATAATCTTAGTATCTAACCCATCTCAGCTTCCCCTCTGGTTCCCTCTTAGTCTTCCTTTTGTTCTGCTGCTTCTAATACATCAAAAAGTTGGTTTGAGGAGTCACTTCCTATCAGCTACAGCTGTAGTATTCTATTCTCACTGATGGGTGTACTGTCATCAGTTTATTTATTCCTCATCCCCCAGGCTACTGAGACATACAACTCTCCTCCTGAAATGCTGAATGCCTTGCTGACACCCTTCAAAAGCCCTAAGCTGTATTAACTCCAATTCATCACTTACCTTCTTTTTCATCTGTACTTGCATTCATAAATAGTCTATTCTACATTTTACCTTCTCAGCCTGAGCCATCATAACATTGATGCCAAGACTTCTATTTAGTTTTATGTTTCTATTCATCTGTCTCCCCTTGGATATCCTTCTACTGCAAAAAAAACCCACCCAACCTCATTTTAAAGTAAAACTTGTCTTAAAAATGCCTTCCAAAGCAAAAAGGCAATTACATTATTCTCTCCATCTACTGGAACAAGAGCAACAATATTTTTTTCTTTTTGCTGTAGTTAAAATAATACTGATGCTGGACTACTGTTCTCCCCATGCTCCAGCACATTTCCAGAGGAAAAACATCTTTCTGTTGGGATCCATAGTGCCCTTCCACTTGGCTATACACAGGGAAATCAGCTCTCAATAAACTGTGAAGTTGATTAGCCTAAGTTGCTTTAGAGGCAAATAAAATTAAATTTAGAGGCAAATAAAGCTAAATTTGAATGAAGGTTTCTTTAATTAAGGAATTTACAAACAGGATTAGTGAAGGTCTACCTAATCCACTTACTTGGTTGCATAGTCTGCTATAGCTTCTACTGTATCCTTTTCAATATTCCTGTCTTCCTTTTTCTCTTATAATTTTACTTCTCTCGTCCATGTTCTACATATTGGTCTTAATTCTCTCAGTAATGCTTCCTATATGTTTCTCTTTGCCACTGGGGTTCTCTTAATGTCTTTCATACTTGATTTTTGTTTTTCTTGTTAGCATTTAGCAATCATTTCTCCATCTCCTACTGAAGTAAGAGAAGAGCTGTGTTACTGCTGGGCTGCCCAGGCCATAAGTCTATGCCTGTACTGCTGACTTGCAGTCTGTGCTCTGACCCAGGTGCAACATGCTCTGCCGTAATCCCAAAGGTGCAACTCTGCATTTGCCAAGCGTAAGAAAGGCAGTGCTGCTACATTCTTACCTTGTCTGGCACAGGGGGTTGGGAATTTATTAGTATTGACTTCGAGAAAGCTAAAAACTTAGCAGGGATATACAAGAAAGTATCCATTATTAGTGTAACAGCACCTCAAAGCCCACACCTCATACTTTAATGGTTTGTTCTCCCCACCAGTGGTTTTTCCACACCTTCCTGTGCTGCTTTCCAGTGCTTTATCTTACCTATGTCAAACTCCTACAGTCTAGAACTGCCTTTTCTTTCCATTTGCTAACTGGCATATTTATTGCTATCCTTTTATTTATGGTGGTGTACAAATGCAGAGTAACTGTGTGAAAATGGAGCAGCTGAATGAATGCTTTGTTTTTATTTCACAGCAAAGGTGTCATGCCTACTGAAATAAGTGAGCACATGAAAAAAACAATTAATACAGTATCTAGAGAGCTAGACATTTTAAACACACCCACAGAGATCAAAACAGCTAAGCCTTTAAATCCAAACAGATTTCAGTGGTTTTACTTCTAAGTGATCCTAAAAGGGGTTTAATTACTTTCTTTCCTAAGCAAGTTCTAAGCTTTTCCTTCACATGTCTTCACAGTCTGTTTTTATTTAAATAAGTCCTTGTCACCATAAGAAATCTGTGTAAAGTACATAGTTTTTGTTAATATAAAACTACTCATATCTTTACCTTTGAAGAAGGAAGTGAAGGTACTTTTATTATAAGAATAATTTCACGTGCCAACGAAACTCTATGTTTAGTTAAAAAATACAAATACAAATTGTTTACTTCAAATGATTTTCATATACAACAACCAATTATAAACTTCAGAGTTTAGAAAACTCATGTTGTATTAAAGCTTAAGTTTAGTTTACTAAATTTTTCTTCAGCAAAAAAAAAAACAACAAACCTTGGAGGGCTGAAATAGCTTTTGGTTTTTTTATCCCAACTTCACTCGTTCAAAAAAATTACATTACATTTATCAGCTAGCAGGAATTGCTCTAACATTTTTTCAGGAGTTAAAATGATAACGAGCTTGCTTATATTTGGGTGGTTTATTATGCTTTATTGTGCTTGACAGTTGCATCAGGAGAGTTCACTTTAATCTGACTTTTCTTGAGCCACACCTGTATCTTTATGTAGCTGATTCTTTTGTACCTCTCAGAATTAACAAAGAAACTGTAGGATCAAACATTAGGAAACACAGGGTACATGTTGCTATTTAAAAGGAAAAAAGGCGACGCTGAAGATGCTGTGATCTTGCCTAGACACAATCTGTGCACGATTGTAATGGGTCTACATTAATAATCTACAAGAAAAGATGGAATTCCAAAATCTGTCTCATTAACATTGCAGAGCAGCTTGTAGTACACGCAGTTTGACTCATACCGAGTTCCCAAGGTAAAGCTGGCATACCTGCACTGGAGCTTCAGACTTTACCTGCCTTCATCTGTAGCAAGACTTGGCTCCTTTCTAAAAAGGAGTTTTATCCTGACAGCCTTTGTGTCAGTCTACACAGTTAAGAGCCTCAATGATCAACTCCCAGAATCCAGGTAAGTTTCTAATAATTTAATAGGAAGTACTTTCCATATATGGTCTTCTCCAATTCCCTTTTAAAATTCTTTCCCTACCACCAAAGTATTCAGTCAAAGATATTTCACCCTGATTACACAAACAGTGAGACCCTAAACATGTTAACATGGGATAATCTGTTAACACACTTACCTATTGCTGTTTCTGGCATGGCAAAAAGAGTCTTTTCTGTAGCAACTCGAAAATGTCCATGGATTGAGACGCCAACTCCCTACACAGGCAAAGGACACAGTTATAAAATTACTGGTAAAAATAATCATGACCACAATCCTATGTAACATACCTCTTGCTTTGCTCTACAATTTAAATAATATTAGATTTACCATGTCCATCTCAACAAAATATTAGAAGGCCTTTTATGGTTCAAATGCTGATAAAGCCTCATATTATCTTCATAATTTGGCTGAAATAGCATTCTATGCTTTGAAAGATGGGTGAGTCATAGAGAGAATAACTTCAAAAAACCATGAATGACCCTGTTATCTCCACTGGACTACTAAGGGAGTTGACATCCTTTTGCTAATGTTAGTCCATCTATAATTTTTGCACGTACTTCAAATAACCAACAAAAAAACAGCCAATACTTTTGGAAAATACATAAATTTCACAAAGCTGTCATGCTAACGCTTTCAAAAGAAATAATAATTAACTATTCTTCTAATGTGATAATTACCTACATTATAAACACAGAAGTATTTCAAGCAGAAAAAGCCTTCAGCATTATTGATTGAAATTCAAAATACGTGAAAGAAACTCACTTTCTATCCTGGGCACTTGTGTTCACCAAGTCAGTAATGGAATTTACATTTCTAAGTATCTAGCACTCTTCTCTAGCAGCCTGTTCTGATGAAACACTTCCCTCAAAAGCAGAAGAGTTTCTGGTGTTGTCTACGCCATATTTTCTGATTTAGGTAGTAAGCAGCAACAAGGCCCAATATAAAAAAAAATGCACTTTGCACAAAATAAATTTAAGTTAGATAAATCTTCAAGAGGCAGACTGACAAATAAAACCAAAAATGGTTATCTGAAGAAGTTACTACTACTGAGTAATAATATTTGAAGTAATCCAAGAATGTTTAGATTATAGGGTACAACCACAACACACATATTGAGGTCTCACTTCTCAAAGCTTACCTACATGATACTTGTCAATAGAAATGTGTGTTTGATCCTATCTGGAGACAAAACCCTCTGCTGAATACTTCACAAGAAGTTATTTCATACAAATATTCTCTCTCTCCTCCTTTCCACTGTTTCAATTTACTTCTGTTCCTCACTGGTAATCTTCCCTTTGCTCAGTCCTTCCAGCCATCCACTTTTCATGTTAAAACTAAGGTATCTTAAAAATCATTGGCCAAAAGAAGTCAGTGTCTGATGAGGATACAAGAGATTTTAAATAACGTTTTTAATTGTTTAAATACTAGAAAAATGGCACTTTACCCAACTAAGGCTATTAGTCATCACAAATATCTTCACAATATTTCATACTTTTCATAGAAAACAGTGGGATTAATTGGGTGATACTCCCTTGGACGAACAGTATGTATTTGACAGGTTTTTAAGGTGAGAGTAGAACTTCTTTTCCTTTTGCTTATCTACAGAGACCTTTGATTGGGTTTTACATCAAAATTTTTGAGAAGTTATCTCAGTTTCATACAATGAAACTTTACATCCTTCCCTGGCCTCTCTTACAGTTCTGCCCAACAAGAAATTAATTGTCACTGGTTATTCCATTAGGGTGACTCACAACTAAACCTGAAAATATTTTCAAGTTGCTTCTGTGAAATGACTCTCTGCCACTCTCGCGTTTTAACAGAGACGTATGAAGTTTTTAAGATGCCAGTTTAATTTCCTGAGAAATGCACCCATAGGGTAACTGGTTATCAAACTCGATTTTATATTCAGGAACTAAGCCAAATGTATTCACATGAAGAACTGCTGTTCCAAGGAGGCGAATGGGATTTGAGCAAACATCTGAATCTTATTTGCACAGGGTAAAACCTTAGGTCTCATCCCTTATCTGTCCTTTAGCCCTTTCTCTGAGCACTGGTAAGATCTCATCTGAGCAGCAGCAAGAGCAATGGGCCTGTGTTTAGTTCTCCCGAAAATGCAAAGCTGCATGTAAAGCTGTGTTCACTCCTAAAACAGTTCCAGAACTCTTAAATGAAATGTAAATGTGACTTCATCACTTTCGACTTTTTAAATGTCATAATAGCATATTTTCACTGCATTAAGTCAAGCCTGCTGTTATTTTTATGCACATTCAGCAATAACAATGACCTTTTTATAAAGATAATGAAATAAAAATCATGCCCATTTTGGTCTTTCTTACGCTTAAATTAAAATTTTCTAATCCCTAATTCTAATAATAATTTCTATATCTAAAATACAAACATCATCTATCTCAAAGCATTTTTTCCGGCTTGTTTTCTAGACAAGCAGAATTTTGTTTAAGGACTCAAATTTTTAGCTTGAGTATTAAGTAACAAAGATTCGAGTGTGAATTCCATGAAGGGAGGTTCTCTTCCAAGCTTGTTCTTTTTTTAGAGTGATAAAAATAAATGTCGAGTTTTAGTAATAGAAAGTGGAAAGATGTAATTTTCTTTTGAAAGAAGTAATTAAATCAGTTTTCACTTTCTCAAGTGCTTAAGCCATAATTGGATTTGTTTTCTAGATAGCCTTCGAGTTTTATATCATAGATAACAGCCTTATTTCAGATGTATATTTAAAAGACTAAAACTTTTATTTTCTTTTTATTCATTATAAAGAAAGTGGTGCAAATACATTCTTGCTTCTTTGAAGATCATTTCTAAATAATCCAATATTAAGATAAAATTCGGAGAGAAAAATTAGTTAATGGTACAAATCCCAGTAACTTCTTTACCGGCGTTCGTGTGCTTTTGTTTGTTTATTTGTAACCTCCCAAATGGTTAACAGATCAGTACATGTGTTTAACCTTCTAGAGCTGATAAAGAGGACAGATACTCATTAGTTTAATATATCCTGTATAAAGAACAAACCAGTCAGAAGTCTAAATGCATTCCTCCTTCATTTCTAGATTTTCTAATTTTATTTTGTTTTAATTTAGCTGAAATCTTACATAGCTAGAGTCCCCCCTAGGAGGCCCTTCACACCATTAAAAAATCTTTAATTGGACTGTGTTCACTTACCAGGTACTTCCAGCATTTACACATACAAGCCTTAACACTATAATATCTTTATGAAAATACACTATATTCTGCACTGTCAGAGTTCTGCTTTTCATGATCTTATATACTAAAGCTAATGACTTCCTTCAGACTTTTCCAAGGTAATACACTCCCATGGTCAATCAGGCTTTTACTGGCTGGGAACTTTTTTTTCCACTGACAGCTGAGTGTTTGAATTTTGTAAAGGATGCTTACAGAATGAGACTAGAAGTTAAGGAGAATAAAGAAATTAACGAGCAACCAATTTAAACTACTGGGCTGGTTTTGGCTGAGATAGTTTACTTCACAGTAGCTCCTTCATTAGCATGGGGGCTGTGTTTTGTTTTTGCTGAAAGCAGTGTAGATAATATAGAGATGTTTTTGTTATTCCTGAGCAGCACTTGCACAGGGTCAAGACCTTTTCTGATTCTCGCCCCACCAGCGAGGGGGCTGGTGGTGCCAAGGAGATGGGAGAGGCCACAGCCAGGACAGCTGACCCCAACTGACCCAAGGGATATTCCGCATCATATGGCATCATGCTCAGCACATGAAGTGGGGGGAAAAAAGGAGGCAGGGGAAACGTTTGGAGTAATGGCGTTGTCTTCCCAAGTCACCATTATGGTGTGATGTGCTGGAGATGGCCGGACATCTGCCTGTCCATGGGAAGTCCTGAATGAATTCCTCGTTTTGCTTTNTGAAAGCAGTGTAGATAATATAGAGATGTTTTTGTTATTCCTGAGCAGCACCTGCACAGGGTCAAGACCTTTTCTGATTCTCGCCCCACCAGCGAGGGGGCTGGTGGTGCCAAGGAGATGGGAGAGGCCACAGCCAGGACAGCTGACCCCAACTGACCCAAGGGATATTCCGCATCATATGGCATCATGCTCAGCACATGAAGTGGGGGGAAACAAGGAGGCAGGGGAAACGTTTGGAGTAATGGCGTTGTCTTCCCAAGTCACCATTATGTGTGATGGCTGGAGATGGCCGGACATCTGCCTGTCCATGGGAAGTCCTGAATGAATTCCTCGTTTTGCTTTGTGTGTGTGGCTGTTGCTTCACCTGTTAAAGTGTGTTTATCTCAGCCCATGAGGTTTCTCACTTTTACACTTCTGATTCTCTCCCAGTCGTCCTGGCCTGGGAGTGAGTGAGTGGCTGGGCAGGCCTTAGCTGCCAGCTGGGTAAACCATGGCAACTCTCCTTCTGTAGTGTTTATATATGAATCAAAGATATAGATAAGAGCAGAAATGATGGTCTGACAATGTATTACTGGAGATAAGCTATCAAGGGGTTTGGTTACAAATTACAGATTTATTACTACATGGATATTAGAGCATTAGTCTTAAAAACAGTGTTAGAACTCGACTCAGTCTCAGCATACCTCAGGGAGGCATGTAATTTTATAGGCAGTTCAGTCTGAATTCATCAACAAGCTTACAAAAAAGAATGTAGAGTATCTCAATTTTATTTTCCATACAAGACTGCCTACTCAATGCTGCATTTCAAAAGTCGTTATGTGACTGTGTATAGAAATTTTATCATTGATGTCCATTTTTTTTCTCATGATGAACACAGAACCTAATTACAAAGTATTTTTCTAATGAAAAACAAGGTGACTGACAGATGAAGAAATGAAATACAGCTACTGTGAATCTTTTGTGTCCCAAAGGCTGTATTATCTTAAATTGAGAATGACCCACATTTAATAAATCAGAGAATTTATCACATCGAGGAAAGTTATTCAGAAATTGAGGGCCATAACAACAGGGAAAAATATAGAGCGGAATAAATACTCCCTTCCTGAATGACATACCTAAGCACATACAGAAAAGCAGACCTGTGTCACAGCAAAACCATACATCACACTTGGCTATTTACTAAATAATCTAACCCAGACTGTAAGGAATGCGTAGGCAAGACAACAAAAGAAACATAAATAGAAAAGGCCTTCAGGAATGTTGCTTGTGTCACCTTCACCAGGCTGGTAAATAGTTTTTAGCTGTTTGACTAAGCACTGTTATGATAATACCAATATTGACTGCAGTGAAAAACCTATTGTAACAGCCCCCATCTACTGACTACACTTTTTACATTTTGAACTGCATGAGAATAGCTTCTGGTAGAGCTAGAACCAAAAAGCAATGTAGCAATTAATTGAGCATAACACAACAAAGGGCAAATTCGTCTGCATACAAATGAGCACAAATAGCCAAAGTGCAGCAAAAATGTTTTCAGAGTGGAATTGATTCAGGAAGCAGCAGGAGCTTATAGCTACAGTGTATCAAAAATCACGGACGTAAGAGCATTACCCCCTGCATCCAGACACAATGAATCTTACACTGAATCAAAACTAATCTTCGTTCATCATTAATGTTATGGCCTACTCCAGCGAGTATAATCCATTTTCATCTGTAGATACTAACAGACAAGATGACAAAATGAACCTGAGCAACGCAGCGTGACTGATCAATCTGGACTTAGAATATCACTTCCTCTGGCTGTTGACATATAAATAAACTCTATACAGGTATATTAAAAATATCTTTAAAAACAGTGGGTATTGTGAAATTTTTCAATAATTTAGTGTGGTATTTTAAAACATAAAATATTAATATGATATAATTTAAATATAAAATATTAATTTCCATATACTGATTATGTATTAGAGAGTCTCAGTCCAAATTGCTACAGACACATAGAAGCACAACAAGCTGACTGGAGACAGATCATTTGTAGTAATATCTGATGTCTCAGTCTTGTTCTTCTGACCCCTAAGTATTTAAACAAATTGATCCAACTACACGAATAGTAATCATTTAGGTCAGGTTCTTCTTAAAGGGAAACTTAGGGAAAAAAACACATAGGCCATTCTATGCACCAATGCTGCTACAGTGAGTGTCCTTTATCAACCAAATTTAGATTGACTTTCTAAAAGCCCAGGTTTGATTTTTCTACTGCCAGCCCAAATTTTCAGTGATCACAAACAATTTTTACTAGGGTAGCTATCATAAAAAATTGTGCAGATTATGGGCACAAGACTTGTGCTGCAACAAGAAGGAAAAGAGAAGATGTAAGAAGACCTGGATCTGAAAAGCCTATTGCTTTTAATTAGTAGCAAGTGCAACTTTTTCTAGTTTTACACTTGAAAGTATTCTTTTTATACCAATTTGGTTTCTTTATACAGAACTGGCCATGTGTATTCAGAAGAAGATAGCAAATGTGGCTTTTTGATTGTTTCTAAAATTCTGGAAGAAGTTCTTCCTTTGTCCCTCTATCACCTAAAAATGTGTAGCTACTGCAAGAAATTTCTATGTCCAGCTCATCACATCCTAATGTCTGCAGGGAGGGCAGGCAAGCGGGAGGGAACGTGTTTCAGCAATGTGCATCAGTGCACAACTGAGCTTTTAGGTTTTACCTTAAAATTGAAGAAACACTTCTTGTTCTTAAAGACAGGTATGTGCATCAGAACTTTATTTAAACAGTGGCACAATTATTTGGGATAACAGGAGTGAATCCAGAGGATTTTTGTAATGATGCTCTCTTTCTCTGAAAGAAAGTGCTTAGAAAGTGTAAGACTGATTAGAAGTTTTACAACTCAAGGAGAAAATGAGCACTCAAATTCTTCAGGAATTGAGGAAAATGAGCAGAAATACAAAAGGATGGGGAAGCAGGCAAAGATAATTCCCTTTAGAACTTTTATTCCTTGATCTATAATAAAGGGAAGTAGAGGGAAATAATGAGATAACTCTCAATATGAGACTAGGCATGTACACGAAAGCCTAGAATTAGAGAAAAATAGTGGGACTTTTAGTGAGCAAGTCTGGTGTTAAATGGAAAGAACAAATCTGTGCAGAAGCCAGCAAAAATCTCAGCCATTGTAGAGTTCGGAGAGGGAGAGGAAAGGAGTTTTACTTACTGTACCAGTACTGAGCTATAATTTAAAATACTTGTATTCAAGACTGTGCTTTATGATAAGCCCTTTGGGGAATAACATCACGTGCAAACCACTGAGCATTCAGTGGCTACATTTTGTTGATGTCAAGAGCTGCTGACATTCTAGTCCGATTAGCCACAAAATGAAGAGCACCATTTATCCCTCGGATCATACACCAGAGCCAAGCAGAGCAGCGTGGCCAGATGGCAGAGAGGCTGGAACAGCAGCAAGGAGTGAACCCTTTCTTAGGATTGCCCCAGCATTGTTTTCAACACCCCATATTTCAGAAGATAAGTGGTGCACAAGTCAATCTCACAACGATTTGTTTGTACTTGCAAAATCTGTATTCTATTTCGCAGTAAAAGCTGCCTTCAGCTTTGAAGTACTGGCAACAAAACAGGCCACAAGCTTCTCTGTGGTACACAGGCACGAGGGAGGGGGAGAGGGGGACAGGCAGGGAGAGAATTGGAAAGCAGCTTATCTAGGTTTAGTATGACAATTACTTTTACTTCAGGGCAGATTTTAGAGTGTGAATTAAAACAAAACTGAAGACGTTCCAGAGCATGATGGCTGACAAGAGGCATGACATACTTACAAAAAGAAAGAAAAAGAATCAGGAGAAGTCCCAAGAAGTACTGACATTTCTAGGTTCCAGTTTCCTAGCTTTAAAAAGGGCTAAAGGGGTAATAATGTCCATTACAGTGGAGAAGTACTATGTAAAATCGTAATTTTTCATGAGCTTTCTATGATGTGCAATAAAATTTGCATCCCAAATTAAACGACAAATGAATAGCTTTGCTCTGTGGGCAATATCCACTCGCAAATGCACATTCCTGTAATTAAAAACTGTATCACAAGTGGGCAAAAAAGTGAGATTTTATAGAAATGGTTAATCCTAATGTTTCCTAGTTTTTGAATATTAGTCTCAAATGCTGCTATCTACACTTCTGAGTAGACGTCACATGCACACAACTTACATGAACAGATATATGTCGGTAGTGAAAGAACATTCCTAAAGAGTTACAGCTGCACAACCTAGATAAAAATGGGACAGGATAAGGACAGCTATTGGTCAACTCCAGCTCCTTTGTGTACTAAAATTCTATTGACTAGAATGGATAACATACAAGCTGCTTATGACACCACTACAAATTTACTTGAGAACAAGTATTTATGTAATAAGAATTGTTGACCAAATCCTGCTAAAGAGTAAGTGTAGACATTTGTAACTATTGGTAGATGCCCCATCAGGTCCTGAGATCTGATTTACAAGGAAAGGTAGATTCCTCTAACAATGTCACATCTGGAATGTTTCGCTGAAAATTAAATAGCACTAATGTGAAAAAGAACTAAAGCTAAATATTAGGTACTGAGTTCACTCTTCTACTGCAACACAGGTGCAGTAATTCTGATTCTGTATTCCAGAAGTGAAGATGCACAATAGAATGACTATTTCCAAACTATGGAGTAGGTTCAGGAATTTGGCCGCATGTGTTTCCCTGGAACACCTGCATTACCCCTTGATTAAAATGACATCGCTCATTAAGCAGCATTCTGAAAAACCTTCATGTTTTGAACTGCAGTGTTTGTGATGCTTCCCCATCCCCAGCATAGTTTCCTTTCACAAACAAGCAAGGGAAGCACAGCCTAGATGATACCACTGGGAAATGGAGGGCACCATCCTCTGAAACAATATTGAGAGTTACCAGCAGTTTGCAATAAAACTGAGAGGGCACCCCAGCTGAGGTCATGCAGAAGCCAATCATTAATGAAACTTTATTTGACAGTTTCATTACCTGCTTGGATGATGAAGTAACAAGGATTTCTGTAAGTCACAGTTTACTTTTGGGGAAGGCAAACACTTTGAAGGGCAAGATTCAAAACCATCTCACTTTGGAGAAACTAACAAAATGAAAATAACTACACTCAGGAAGACATAATCAAATGCAGAGATGATAAGCATGCTTTCCATAGAATAAATGACTGGATGTTTTTCAGAAGTTTACAGCACCCATGAAATTAGTACAAATAAGGCAATGCTGTTGTGAAAAGAAATACTGAAGGTATCACACTATAGCACAGTCTGCATCAGCAGGCAGTCAAGGGCTGCGGTGGGAACACTCAGCCTAGATTCAGTACACCTGGGCAGCCTCATCAGCCCAGTGCCACCTGATATGGCACTCAGGTGTCTTGAAGTTCAGAGAAAAGGAGTACTTTTTTTCCTTTGTAGTCTTTGAAGAAAAGAGTAGCTCTGCAAAACTGGCTCTTTGACAAATGAGTTCAGTTCAAGGAAGAAGACTGAAAATTGGTAAAAGGTAAGCAATAAAGGAATGCACTGTGATGGAAGTCTATGTTAGGCAAGGAGGAAAGAGGTGAGAGTAAAAGTTTTGCGAATAACTAGAAGTGGTGGCATCCTAGGACTGGAGACTTTCAAAATTACTATTTACATGGACTATTTGTGACAGAATATCTCTGTAATAAAGGGAGGATAATTATTCTGCTCTACTTGGTGCTGATGAATCCTCCAGCTGAAATATTGTCTGGTCTCTGGCAATGAACTGTAAAGTACACAAATGGGAGAGATTCCAGAGGATTGCAAGAAGACTAAGAGACTTAAACTATAGGAAAGGCTGAATAGCTATCCTTATCCCTATTAAAAAGAGAGCACTAGGAGCAAGGAATGCAAGTATCTCAAAATGTCCACAGAGAGTTGTGACTAAGCCTGGAATACATTGATTACACATACTAAAGACTTAAATTAGACACTAGGGAAACCAAGCTTGAAAGAATAACTAAGCACTCAGGTGACACAGCTGGAAAAACCAGAATTCCTGCTGTTGGAGAGTTCTGAGTGCTTTAGGTGAAAATCAGCTAAGCAGTCATCTAGCTGTACTTAACCCTAATGCAAGTGCAAAAGAATAATCCTGATGCTCCTCCCGGCTCTACACATCTGTGTAGTCTAAAGCTTAACATATTTCACATTACTACATGAGAGAGTAACACTCAAACGGGTCTTAAGAAAAGTCTGCTGTCCAACAGTCACCCTAAAGAAACTCTGTGTAAATAACTTAGATGTAGACTCTCAGTCTAAGTAAAAGACCTTGACTAAAAAAACCCATACCGACAGGTGTGTTGACAAAACTACAGGAAAGCCACTCGTGAACCCAAAGACCCAGTTAGGGGTTGACGTTTTAATCTCCCAGTTAAAATGTCAACCCCTAACTGGGGTATGTTAAATGTACTCCTGAGGTGCTCTAAGGAAAGACTAAAGGAGTCAGTCCTGTGTACTGTTATTGCTCTCACAAACTAGGCCCCACAACCTGAGGGAGTCTGAGGTGGACGTTTGGTCAGATTTTCCTCTGTATTAAAGAAAAAACTTCCCATTATTCTTCCTAAACATGAAGATTGGAAAATAAGATGCTTGGAATAACTCAAAGCACAGTGCTTTGCAAAGGATTTAAGAGAGCTAGCAACTCTACCAAACCTAATTTTTGTACTGAAAATGTTGCAAGTTACCATGTAAGTTAAAACCTACTTCTCCCAAAGGAAGATGTTTTCTCATTCTAAAACTAAAAGCATAAATTTTTAAAGCAAGGCTAAAACAAACTTAGCAAATATGCTGCATAAGAGGCCAGACTAAAGGATTAAACCCTGTAGAAAATTGTCCAAGCCAAGAATTCCTATGTTTGAGCAACACTCTCTTTACTCACCAGTAAAACAACAAGCACTTGGGCTTTTAGTTTGGCCTCACTGATAATTAAACACATAAGCATTTAATAATATTAAACAATAGGCCTGAAACAGCAACAAGTTGCTTTTCACAAAGCACAACATTCAACTGTGAAATCGATTGCCAGAGGCCTTTCTGAACACCAAGCCTACTTACTGTCATAAAATACGAGATGTGCAGAGAGGTGAGTGTGACCACTATGGTTATTTAGCACTGCGGTTCTGAAATGAAGCCTAGCTCAGGAATTTTCTAAATCATGCATGACCTAGAATATGATACTGCAAAAAAGGGTACTTCATTCATGCTGTCACAGATTCCTGTCTAAACTAAAAGCAATGGCCTTTGCTCCTGAAAATGTACTTCTGATTTTGCAAAGCTCCGTAAGTTTTTTTACATATATTTTAAACTTTTGAAAGTTAATCCAGTGACCTTGACCATTTTCACCGACTTCCGAAGTCTATGCCTTGTTTTTCTTTTTTTTTCTGTCATATATTCACCTTGAATTCCAAGCCAAATCATTGAAAAGCCACCACTCAATCTGTCTAGTGTGCTTTATTTGGCTCTGAAAGAGGTTTCAAAACAATTTTAAGAATCTTTTTGTCTGTTAGAGAGAGTATCTGACACAGTAATATATTTTGTGCCAAAGCCCTATTTAAAACCATAGCTTTGGACTGATCTTATAAATCACCTATATTCATCTCCAAAGAACTTAAGATTGTGACTTTTCTAAAACCGAGAAGACCAAACTTAGGAGGTCATTTGCAGACAATAATATTTTAAAAAACCCCAAACTTCTCCATTTCTTGTCAACTGCTCGGGTACTTAATTTCAAGGAAAATACAATTCACGGATAGAAATCAGCTAAATGTGAAGTAGATTTTAGCAACATGGGAGTGTGTGCCCCGTGTTCCTTTCAACAGAGCACATCCTTTAGCAGTAAATGTGGTATTTAGAACTCATTTCACTATTTTTTCAGTAAACTGCAGACACCTTTGCTTCTAACAGATTTGTCTTACAAATTTGAATTTACTGCTCCAAATAAGTACAAAAAGATGAAAAGATACACTTACACTGAATATCAATTTTTCAAGAACTACAGAACAGACAGGAAGGTGCTGAGGACAAGCTCCACAGCCCCATCTGTTGGCTAATGAAGCTCCCAAAGCCATCTACCAGCCCCTAGCCACTAATGAAGTGGAACCAGTTCATTTCTCAGATAAAATTCCTGGTTTTACCATCACAGATCTATGGTATCCATGCACCAGTAGCAACTTTTACTACCTAAGCACATAATAACTGAGTTTCTAACACACTTCTGTGATTTTTAACTCATTTTAAATAAGAACAACAAGACAATCTGCATCATGCTGGTTTTTTGAGCAAGGTTGAGACTGGCTTGCTTGCATTTTCATTCAGAGATAAATGGCCTATAGTGAAAATGCAGTGTTTAAGATGTGGCCCTTGAATTTTAAACTCAAGCTGAAATGAGTTGCTTTTAAAGCCCAGGGCTTGAATGTCCATCTTTTAAAGGCATCTACTGTAGTTTGTAAGTGACAAACGTTCTACAGATATCTGCCTGCAGGGGAGGTGGTTGAAAGGAAAAGTGTATCAGACAACTCAAATCTAAAACAAAGCACACACATGAAAATTAATCGGTGTTGAGAAATACTACTGCTAACCTCCTTTGTTAAATTATCAGGAGATGCTTCCATGTGCTGCCAATGAGTGGGGGGAAATGTGTTGATGATGCACTCCTGTAGGAAGTACATTATGTCAGAGTAAACTGCAGCTGTGTTAACAAATTCAAATCAAACAGCACTCAAGGTTACACAAAAAAATAGTTTAAAATAGTCTGGAACTTGAGACCCATCTGCTTGTTTCCCTAAGTTAGGCTGCATACTTGCTGAGTCAAAATCTAGTCCCCTACCCACAAACAAAGATAATTGCTACTTCTAGTATATGACAAGCAGATATGTGGTCATTCAAACCCCAATGGCAGTTAAACTCTGTCACGGTCCCACTGAAATCTGGGTATCCTGAACTAAAATTTGGTTATCCAAAATAAAGTTTCAGACTAATTGCTGTCTTTTAGAAGCTCTTTGGAGGAAAGAAAACTCATGAAGAATCTTAGTAATGCGAGATCATCTGACTCCTTTATGTTCTTTTCAGTCCAAAAATACACTTTCCTTTCAAAGGACAGAATTCTATTCCTGTTCAGGCCACATTCATAATGAGCAATCTGCAGGACCTTTAAAAAGATAGTGGCTGCTGGGCACTTTTGCTCATTCATAGCTTTCCATCCTATTATTCAAAAGTCCATAAAATAAATGGACTCCCTATCTCTTATCGACAAACCTTCAGGTCTCCTATGGTTAATAAAGTACTTTTTCTGCAAGAAGAGCTACAGAACAAGACCCCTTTATGCTGGAAACAATGTATGTGTACTAGGCTGGGGAGAATGTAGCTGAGATCTTTGGGGCCTGGTAGCAAAGAAGCAAAGGGCAAGAGAGCTGCTGTGTGTTTAGATCACAAAGCTGAGAAGACCAAAACAGACAAAAGAAATGTGTAAGGAAAGATGGAATGGGAACAGTCACGAGAGGTCACGGATCATGTAGTGCTCCACTTCTTGAATCCTATCTCTGACAAACTTTATTTAAATAGACTCTACACCCATGTCATAGGGACGTGCCAGAAAACAATGGAAATCTAAGCAGTGACATGGCAGACACGCTTCTTAGTCAAACTCATTGTTCAAAATCACTGAGGATCATTGTAGTCCACTCTCTGATATGGTGCAAATACATCCTACAGATGTCAAACTCAATAGAACAGAATTTTAGCATCTAAACAAAGCATGGCATTGCCCTGTTAACTACCTACTTATGGTGTTTACAGACAACAATTGCTGAAAAAATTATTAACACTGAGTATAACTTGCAATATGATGGAGTCTTCTCTATGTTGCTTTAGTAATAAGGTGCAGCCCTGTGTGTGTGAGGTGTGTGTGTGGAATCAGGATCCCACAAGTGATGTTTTAAAAGTACTGCATTTCCAGATTAGTTGTTGGAAAAATCCAGAACTCATGAATGTCTGTTAAGGTGTAGCTTAGAATTTTCCCAATTTTTCAAAGAGTTGTTCTTTAAATGTATTTTTATATAGTTCTATTTTTTAATACACTTAGAGTGGAGAACTATTCTCAGCTTTTGTATGATATACCAACTCCCCCTCAGCATTCTGAAAATCCTTGTGAGGGTTATTTCCAGCAGTGAGGGGATTCTGCTCTTTTCCTCAGAGAAAGCACTTGTATTAGCTGTCAAGGAACAGCAGAGGCCCTACAAGAGCAGCAGTGTACCCTGACAAGCAAGAGACAAAGGTTCAGATTATGATGCTTGTTCTTCAATAGCCATGTTGGGAATGCCTTGTGTGTGCTTCATTCAACTCACAGACAGAACACCACATTATTTGAAAACAATCTATCAGGTATCACACCAAGGTACTTAACTTACCCCTCCCATTGTAATGCCATCGATAAGTGCCACATATGGCTTCTTGCAAGTCCCTGTAAGAAGTGTAAAGAAAAACAATCATCCATCTTTTTCAAGAGTGGACCTGTGACTAGCTGGCACATGACACGTTACCCTATGTCTTACTTCAGCAAGAGCAGCAGAAAATAAATGGTAATTTAAACAGAATCATGTTATCAACTTACAGTGAAGGTACCTCATGTAGTTCTTAAGAAATGAAAAGAAACAGCACTTTCTGATTTACTGGATTGTGAGTGTTGTAAGAGAACATTATACAACTATCAAACATCAGACTGTTTGTTATGTGAGTACCTGACAGTTCAGCCATTATAAAGAGCTTTGGCTGATGTTGGGACACAGCAGATGCCCTTTCACCCCCTCTCACAGTCTGGATTAACACCAGCACAGGGTGTGTGCCAGCCCTTCAGTGCTTTACCACAAAGCCAGATACATGGGCAGGTTCCAGTCACAATGTGACCATAAACTAATGCAATGCAGGCATGTTCTGTCATGCCAGCTCTTGCATACAACCCTGAATGTGGTGCAGGCAGGTTCAGATGACAATGTCTTCAACTACTTCATCTGCTGGGGCCTTCAGAAAGCATAAAACCAAAGCCCCAATGCTTTCAATTACTATTCATGGAGAGACTCAGAGCTTCACTGTGAATGAAACAGCTGCCTTGTATTCAGTGTTCTCAGGTCAGACTTACAGTCCAGAAAGATTGCTGATACAGGTACCCCCTGCAACCACGTTGAGAGTTTTTCTGTAACAACTATTCAGAGTTTTGTTTAAAAAACCCCCTGTTTTAAAAGGCAGTTCAATCCTTCAAATTAGTAGTTAGAAAATGTTAAGCAAATTGTATTTTGAACTTTGTTCTTACATGAACATACAAGCTAATGCATGAGCTGTAGATGCTACCCCTTGAACTAAATTACTGTAGCAGCAAGCCTTTCCCATTGCAAGGCTGTGAAAGCAGCTCCCTGCTGTATTTTTAAGTTGTAAAATGTAAGATATAAATAAATCTTTTTAGCAGAAAACTCAGTCTTAAAGGAATACAATCATACTAAAGCTACCAAAAACCTAGGTTTTGTAATTACATGCGTTATAGACATTGAACACCTAATTAAAAAAAAAAAAACAAAAAGAAAACAGACTCTTAAATTATGTACCCTTGCAACAGAATCATCATCAAGTTCAACTGGCAAGGTAATACTATTCTTCCCCAACTATGTGAAACCTTAAACTATGTTTTTTGCCTTCTATTGGTGAAGGAAAGAAAGGTACATGACAAGCATGCTCAGTCTAGAAACTCTGTCAAACAAAGTAAAAATAACATTTTAGGAATTACTCTAATAGCTGTGCTCTTCTGTCAATGTAAGCAACACCTTCACCTGTCTTCCTGTAGTGACTAACACTGGATACAATATTTTAAAACTCAATCTGTATTCAATTAAAATATGTTTGGAGTATTTTCTTCTCACCAAAACCTTCAACTTTTGACTTTTACCCTAAAGAATTAATATCCTTTTTTAATATGCTTTACTCCAGTAAACTTCACACAGTGTCTTTGCCATTCTTTGCAATAAACTAAGGCAGCTCACTCCTGAGTTAGGCAGCCCTAGCCTTTCATGCAGTCTGTTTAAATGGAAAGACTTAATATAATTTGATCTTCTGCCTTCTGACTGAATATTAATGATTTTCCACACATCTATTTTTACCTCAGGTCTTCTTTGAAGCAGATCAATGATACTTAGGGCAGAACTGCAGTCTCTGCAGCTAAAACTAATTCTTCCACAGAGGAAATAGAACTAACCAGAACAATGGGATGGGATAAAGTAGCTGTCACAGTAACTTAAACAAAAGAAACACATTCTGCATGCAAGGTATAAAAATGAGATATGTTACATTACTGGTATTGAACTTGGTAAAAAAAAAATTACTACTTCTCTCTTACTACCACAGTCTTTAATAGATTATCAAAGAGCTAAGTTTACATTTGAAGCCAGTATTATGAAAACTGTACTGTTTCAGAAATTGCTATTAACATACCAATGGCATTGTTCAGCCTATATTCTCCTCTGAAGAAATCTTGCAACAGTTTATCTCCAACTTTCCCCGCTTCTGTGATGGCTTAAGAGAAATAAAAATTCTGAAAATAACTGTTAAGTTTAATAGAAAATAAAGTAAAAGAAAATAATGTCACACAAGTTGGGTTTTTTCCTACAGCAAATAGAGAGCAACTTAATCCTGCTTTATTATATTTGAGAAAATTTGCTCAAATTTAAATATGAATGTTAAGTTTCAAACTGTATTTAATTGTATTTTGCTGGAGACTTTGTCACATACTTGTGAGAGTATGGTCCATTTTCTAATCCCTCCTAATGTCAAGTACTCATTTGTGATATTTTTCACACCAACATTTAGAACAGTGACTTAAAACTGGCTATACTGAAGACTCTAAATACTAGAAATGAGAAGCCAATTAGAGCATGACATAATTTAACAATAACCTGTGCTGCTTGTTTACTGACAGTTTACAACAACTGCTAATTTTGACACTTTGGAGATTTCCTGCAGTTCATAGCTAAAAAATAATCACAGATACATTGATCACCCTTGTCAGATCTGTATCTAGCCATCCAAAACATCAAACACAAATTATCCAATACTATCAGAGCTACCTGTTGGGACCCTTGAAATTTCTTGTAAAGAAGCTGTCAGTAATGAAAATGTGGGAAGAGAAAGGTAGAGACAAGAACCCTCTCTTCTCTGGAAGGACTGGCTGCTATTATCAGTTATTCATAAAAATGTAATTTTTACTCTTTTATACAATGTCCTGACAGTTGTCTCTTGACAAATACCTTAAACAGCATTTGCACATGAAGGTGTCATAAGAGTCAGCACAACTGGTCTCTTACTGTTGTGTAGCAAGCTTTTTTTACCCAAGTCACAGTAAACAAAGGAAATCAACACAAAGTAGTAACTGGGAAAGACATCAAAAATTTAAGAGAGTATAGTCCTTACCTCTGATGTCACCCCCAGCACAAAAAGCTTTTCCTCCAGTTCCCTTTATAATTATGAGAAAAGTTTCAGGATCTTGTTCCCACATCTAAAAAGAAGTAAACATTTCCACATAAGACTTAAAACCTGTGCAAATAATGCATGCTCTGCCTAGCGTCTATAATTCTTACTTTACCTTTTCAAAAAGCAAATCAAACCATATTTTTAAATAGTTTGTCTTAAGAGCTAAGTGCCTTTCTTCCACTTCTGCATCCCATCCAACCATGAGAGCAGAGATCAGCAGAGCTGCCTCGCATATTTCAGAAAAACACCTGTGCACAGCTCCCAGCCTCTGGGGAAAGGCAGCACCCCACAAAACAGGGCCTGACATAAAGCTCAATGGGAAAACTGCGGGGGCAGAAAGGTGGGACTCTGGAAGACATATAGTAACAGTGTCCCTGTTGAAATCATGCAAGTTGTGTAAACCTAAGATGCTTGGCAAAGAAATCAGCATTTAAATTGTCAGTGGATTTTGTCAAAATGACTGCAATCGACACTAATGAAGGAACGGATCAAATCCATGTGTCCACATATGTTTTGATAGTTACAAAGACTATGGGCTTTGGATTCTTTTTTCTGAATTAAATACACTTGCATCTGGCTTCAGCAGTGGTGCAACTGTATGAGAAAAAGATGCCTTTTTCAGGCATTCCACCCCGGCTCTGAAACTATGTTTACGTGTCCCTTAATCAAGTAAGTGTACCCAGATAAAAGAGGGACATGGCATTTCTGTATACCAGCAACTGCACTTAAAACTTCAAGGTTATGATTCAAATAAAGCCCGGTACCCAGTACTACAGATTAAGTATTTCTTTCTTTACGTGTTCTCCAAAGAATGAACAAATTTGCAACACAACCGTCTACCAAAATACCAAAAGGCATCAGACAATTATCCAAAAAATATTGGTATCTAATGAAGTTTACTCTGTGCACATGACAAATAGTATCGTTAGATTAAAAGGAACTATTTTCATGCTTAAAATCTCACGGTACTTCACTAGCTTGTAGAAACAGTGCCTGTAAATCCATGAGTTCTCATTTAAGGAATGACACTGACAGCCCCCTGCTTCCCAGTGGTGGTATCTTTTATTTTCAGCCATGCAGCCTCCCCACAAAACATGCACTCCATCAAGAGGCAACACCACTGTATAGCTTGAAATTTGTGCATGCCAACTGACGAGGTGGGTGTTGCCAAAAGGAACATGCAAATGCTGAGCACTGCTTGCTCTTAATTCAGTCCTGGTATTAACATGGATGTCCATTTACCTGTGGAGATGGTAAATTTAACTCTGTCTGACAGCTTGTTTCTTTGACGTGTCTTCTCCTCCTTCTAACTTGCTTGAAACTGCCTGGTTTTTCCCATGCTATAAATCTGAGCTCATTGTACTCCCACAAACTTTCATTCACTAAGAAGTGTCTAACTGCACTTTAAAATTGGTTTCAAATAACATATGTATAGTGGATGGGTAGAAGTGGAGTTACTAACCTTTATTTGAGGATAAATTTGTTGGATCATAGACAGATTTAGTGCATTGAGAGCCTTGGGTCTATTCAAAGTTATTATTCCTGCACCTCCTTTCTTTTCCAACAACACTTCTGCTGTCGAATCTGTTTGCTTAGACATTTTCTGTGCATGCAAAAACAAATAAATAAAGCAAATGTCATCCACTAGATAACTTGAGTAACACATTTACAAAAGTGTTTATGGAAATTTATTCTCAAAACACACTATTTAGGATCACAAAACAAACATGCATTCTGGAATTGTATGCTAAGTTTTTCCCAGTGTATTTCTATTTGCATTTACTAAACAGTTCTTTGGAAACTACTTTATGTTTGAGTCCTTCAAAGTTAGAAACCTCAGACAGGTTTTCAGACCACACATTGTTTCACAGTAATATTCTGAGTTCACTTAAATAAAATTTACAACAGAAACACACACACACACGCACACATGCACACACACACACACAAAAAACCAAAAACCAAAATCAAACAAACAAACAAAGAATTCCCCATCCTACTAATAAAACACAGACCCATGGTTCCTTAAAACTGACATTCTGAAAATACCTGCAACAATTAGAACAATGACAGGTCCATATATCCTTACTGACACTGCAAACCCAAATGTACATGCTGCTTTGTCTTTAAGTAACTTTTAACAGTACAGAACAAATCCCCTGAACTATTTTCTCACTCACAGTGGGCTGATATTTAAGGAATTTATGGAAGCTAACACAGAAACTATCTATAAAGGTAAGTAAAGCCAAAATAATTAAGCTTTAATTCACAGTAGAATAGAAACTTGTAACAAAGTGCTTAAAGATGTGAGCAATACTATGCCTGAGCAATAAATGACAGTGTTCAGAACCACTGCGTGCAGACACATTAGAAGTTGCATGTGCTGGGTTTCTCAGGGGAGTTAAAGAGTCCTGGAAGCTTCCAACTCAGTCAAACATGGCGCTGTCCTTACCAAATGTTGTAATATTACTTGCAGTCTATTGAGTGCCTTTAGCCTGAAAAAGAAATATTAAAAAGACAGCTAAAACCATAAACCAGCCACACCATTCCCCAAATATCTGACAGCTGGGTTAAGCAGAGCAGTGGCAGAAAAATTTCTGAACACAACTGTTTTACATTCTCCTGTTTAAATTAAATTAGGGCACAATTTTGTTACCGAAACAGTTGGAAATTCTTTGCTTACTATTAAATACGCAGCAGATACCAGTGTCAGCTACTAATGTTTTCAAGTTAGGAGAACCTGGAAATACCAGGACAGAGGGGTTGAGGGATACGATTGACACTTTGTGTGTGTGTTTTGAAGATTTACAACCTTTGTGCGAGCACGATTAAATACTGACTTTAAAAAAAAAAAAAAGAAAGAAAAAAGGAAAAAGGACTTGTCAAAAACTTGCATGACACAAACCTGCCCTTGTGTGTACATACATATTACATACATTTACACAGAGTTTATGCAGGAGCTCGCACAGTGTTCGTGCTGCTGTGGGCGACAGGAGAGACCCACGCCGTCAAACTTTGCGGAGACGTCACTCCTTTTGAGTAATGAGGCTGTTTATTTATTGACGGCCACAGAGGAAGGCTGTGCTGGCCAGACATCAGAGAGCTCGAAGGAGAAACTCCACCTTTCAGCGACTTCAGCGCACAAACCCAGTCAACTACG
This sequence comes from Struthidea cinerea, assembly GCA_013397865.1. Taxonomy (NCBI): domain Eukaryota; kingdom Metazoa; phylum Chordata; class Aves; order Passeriformes; family Corcoracidae; genus Struthidea; species Struthidea cinerea. The sequence continues at coordinate 319,546 of VZTI01004089.1, forward strand.
TGTTACATGTTAGTGCCGCGGCATACTACGCTATTTTTTAATCGCATGCTCGCTCCTGAAGGTGAAAGTTAGTGAAGGCCCGGCTGATGTAGGCCCAGATTATAGCTCGCAGCAGCTGCGGGGCTGCGATCCCCGGCCGGCCCGGGCCGCCGCTCCCCTCGCTCCCCGCCGCCACTGAGCCCCTCAGGGCGGCCCCGTTACCTGGGCAGCGCCTGCAGCGCCCGGC
>VZTI01004089.1:322537-340098 GCA_013397865.1 Struthidea cinerea
GGGTGTTACTTTTCCAGAAAAATGTATATTTTTAGAATGTGGGAGCTCTTGCTCTCAAGAAGAATTCCAAGAGCGGCTCAGCTGCATTCTGTATGCCACCTGTACACCCCTAGTTAACCATTAATTTGTGCCTCGCATTTGCCTCTGAGAGCTCCCAGAGTAGTTGACCAAGACCAGATAATAAATGGTACAAGTACTTCATCATGTCCCATGCTGCTGTGTCCAGGCTTGCTGTAAATTCAGTCTTTTCCTCTGCTGGTCTAACAGCTGGCATCTAATTTCTCTATGTGTGGGTAGTTAAGTTCATCCTTACAGCATGTGAAGGTTAAGGAAAAATGAGTCTATGAAGGTTTGAGGAACAGAATGGGAAAATTTCCAGTTCATGCCTGCTAACTGGTTATTACTGTGCTGACAAACAATCCTCACATCGTTATTTCTCAGTTGACAGCCCTCTAAAACACCCCCACGTGTGACACAGGTTGAAATTTCCTCGTGCCATCTTAGGTATCTAATAGTGAAGGCTCAGGTCTGCAGTAGGAGTCTTCCAGGGATGTCACTGAGAGCAGAAGCAGACTTAAAGTAATCAGAAAACTAATCTGTTTCTTCACTCTCTAACAGCAGGCCAACCCAGGGAAGGACTAGAAACATCTATATCATATGGAGAAACAAATTTTTGCTTTTGTCTGTAACCTGAGTAATCTCATGTGAACAGAGTGCCTTCCCCAGGGCTTTTGATCAGAGACCTTTCAGATAATGCATCCATGCAACAGCTGAAATCATATATTTGGAATGAGGGCACAGCTAATGGCATGCAGTAGTGGATTTCTCCTGTAACAAGAAAGTGTGTGTGTGAGGGAGGGGAAAAAAATCAACTTTTATTTTTCCTTTTTTTTTTTTTCCTTCACCAGTTAATTTGCATTTTATCAGTGGGGAACTAGAAAGTGTTTGGAAAAGGATGAAAGCAAATCCATAATGAAACTGTGTGAGTGAAGTAGTTTTCATTTTCTTTTGGCCTCAGAGAGCACCGGGGAAAGTGTGGGAGTGGCTGGGTGCTGCTGCAGATGCTGCCGTGTTGATGAGACAACGAGAGAGAATTCCAAGCGAGGTCCATCCAGCAGTGAGTTCCTCTCCTCCCACCACCCCGGCTTAGACATAGCACTCGTGCTGCAGCCACCCTGCCAGAACCCCCTGGGTTAGACGGGACCCTGGGCAAACACCCTCCTACATCTTTCTTCCCTGCTGCCACAAGCAATCTGTCACTCCTCTCCCCGAACCACCCTCCACCTACGTACAAAGCCATAACTGTAAGGAACGCCCTCTTCCCTCCTCCTTTTCCTCCCCACGAGCCTGTTCTCCGTGGGTGAAAAATGCTATCTTCCCAGAGATCTGGTCACCCCCGACTTTGGCTTTGAGACCCAAGCTGTTTGATACCTTTTAGGACTCCAGCTTGGAAAGCTCTGCTTGCAGATCTATTGTGTTAGTTTTTCAATTGCATATAATTGCACATGTGCAGGTGGGAAGGGGCTATTTGCTTCCCACTCGCTTTGATACGCCTTCCTTCCCTTTCTGCTCTCAGCCTCCCACGCATTTAGCAATGAGAAATGCTGCAGAAAACTGACCAGCTACCAACCCGCCCACCTGAGGAGGAGGAGCACTAGCAGCAGCAGCACATTTCTCTCGCTCTCAGCTTTTTAAACACGGTTAAAAAGAGCTGTAGCGTGGGTGGAAATAGCTGTAGGGAGTGTGTGTGGGAATGGGGCTAGAGGAAAGTGCATTTTTTCTTGGTAGGACAGTTAACTTCTAGTGGACCAAAAAAATACCCCGAAGATATCTCACTGCTGAGGGTGTCTTTGGCTATATAATTAGTTCTTAAGGTTGAGTTTCCCAGGTCTGGAAAGAATTAAGCAGGGAGTGAAGCAAGTGATGGCAGGGAAGCTTGCCTACCAGACTTCAGGAGTCTGCTTCGCAAATGATATCTGTGTTGCATCTCGTTGTGTCATCACGTCTGTTGTTCTGCTTTCAATGTGTATGCTTGATTCTGTGAGAGTCAGAGCTGCCTGTATGTAGGAAGAGAAAAAGGCCCGTGGTTTTCACACAGTGTGGGTCTCTATTTCAAAATATCGTCCCTGTTGGACCTCTTGAAATAGCACTGTCCCAGAATATCAGTTAATTCAAGCTTTACTCCATGTGCTTCTATAAGAAATTAAAATAAAGCTTATTTGTGTTAACTGGTTGTTATTTGAGGTGCTTTGCTCGCATTACATGAAAATAACAGTGGAACAAGTATGGGAAAACAGAGCTTCTAAGACTTGTGGTATAGAGTGCAAAGTGATAGTACTGTTTCTTAAGAAATCTCTCTGATAGACTCCAAGAACCAAGGGTCCTCAACAGCCGTGAGTTTCTGACTTGGTTTGACTTCACTATCTGAAATACAGATTTTACAATATGTCATCCTCATCAAAGTTATCCTAACCTGAGTTAGTTGCATGCATTCTTCTCAAGCCAAAACTCTACCCATACATTTGTTTTGACTAGATTTCTCACCAGCATCAGACTTTCCATGTATGCTACTGATGTAGGATCTTATATCAGGATGTGGTCTTTAATGATTCAGTGGTGCAATAACAGCCAAATAATGAAATTCGACTCTGAAAATATTGGAGATACCTGAAAAAATATTGTGCAGGACATGTAATTTTCTCCTAGTGAGCAGAAGCCTCAAGCCTTGGAACTGGGCTCACTGACTTCAGTGCCTTCCTCCGCAGCCTATCTCCTGCAGCTCTGGAGATTTTACCTTAGAGTTGGAAGGAACATGTAGGCATAATTTTTAGGCTCAGAAACAAAGGAAGTTATGAATAAGCCTAATTAACACATTTGCATGTGACACAACAGACAGATCAACTGATGGACTTGCGTTAGCAAGAGCTAGAGCCCTATCAGTGGAGATGTAACCTTAATGGACCTAATTATCCTGGTGGTTTAAAAGTCTTATTTATGAATGGTGAATAATATTTTAAATATATCCTTCTAACCTTCCACTGAATCTTATATAACTCATAATTATAATCTACTGGAATTACATACCCAGCCTGAGGAGGAACAATATCCCAAATATTAAGTTCATGTCACTTGACTGATTTACTTTAAAACATTGCACCAATTCCTTTGTCAGCAGCATTTTGAAGCACTATTGGCCCGTTTGTAATTCTACCTCATATTTAGCATTGGTTCAGTTAACTTTGAAGGTAATGCTTTTCATACCTTTTATATCAATGAATGTACATCAGATTTTAAATGCAGATTATATGCTTATCTTGCCAACTACCATTAGCCTGAAATTCTCCTTGTATGATCTATCTATTGTGGTAGAATTATATTATTCAAGAAGCAGGAGGAAAAGAAAAAAAAAAATGGAAAAAAGGAAAAAAACCCTAAACATTTAGAAACATTAAAAATCTATTTTAGGAACTCAGTCCTGTACGTAAGATTCCTCTTGGCTTCCCTGTTTTGTCTTTTGTTCAGCTGGAATGTCACACACTTTGGTCTTGAACCATCTGCTTCCTTCTCAGGGGTCATAGTGAATGACTAGTTACCTATTTTGTTTCCATCAAAATCATAGTGAATTAAGCACAAAAGCATTTTATGCTAATTAGTAGCTTTCTGACAGACCAGGGAATTAAGCACCTCAGATGTTTATTTCAAGAATTTGTTGCTTTAAATGAAAGTGAGGATCTTCATTTTCAGGGCAGTTTGGCTGACAGTGACAGTATCTTATTAAATGGCTGTGGTGTATTCAAACTTCTCCCTGTTTCTCATCTGGCACCTCACACAAGTATTAATTTTCACTTGAAAAGATCTACATTTCGTTATAAAAGTCAATATTAAGAATATTTTTCAAAATTTCTTTCTGTTTTATTTCATCCTGGAGCCCAGTGAAAACTGTTCATAAAATAATGACTTGAACATTGCCTAGGGAAGGATATCTCATTTAATGCCACAAATGATGCAAAGGACAGCAGAGCACATTGGAGAACTTAAAAATGAGGGGAAAGATAGGTCAGTAGAATAAACAGAGGCCTTCAAGCTATTAAATAAGCATATATCACTCACTGCTGCAGATATATTCTGTTCGAAGTAGAAATTATTAGTGTCCAATATGGGATAATCATGAGTTTCAATGCAACTCAATTTATCAGCTCTGTGTGTAATGATTAACCTGGCAGAAGGCTGTGTAGCAAGTCAGAAGGGGAAGTGTTTGTCTTTGTTTTGGGTTTTTTTGTTTTTTTTCAGGAAAGAAATATGGTCACCCTGGATCATAAACAAACTTGCAATGGCAGTGACAGGGACACTCGGTTCCTTGAGCACTTATTGAGTGAATATACTTCCCTAGGGATATACTGCTCAGTGAAGAAAGGCAGTGGCAGCTGTGGCAGGGCACAGCATTAAATTGTTCCAAAGGCAATCCATGGTCTCTGGTATCATTAGCTCCTCTCTGTAATCTCAATCTTGCATCTGCTCCACGGATTTCGTGATGCCACTGGTTCTCCTGTCCAGACCCAGGCAGTCCCCCTCTCTGTGTCTCTGCAATAGCAGGCTGGTGTGAACACTGAGAAGTGTTAGCAGAGAAATATTCCAGCTTTCTGCAGCACTCTGTGAAAGCTCAGTTTCTCACAGAAACTATGAAAAACAGTGCTACAGTTCTGTAAGCAAACTTTCTCTATCTTGCACCTGCAGTTGTTGTGTAGTATTGTTATGATACTGTCTGAGAAAAATATTCTGAAAGGTTTCGGCCAACCGGTACGGGAGGCGGATGGTCGGTGACCAATGACCTTATGCCATGCTGGCGACCCAAGTTATATAAACTGATTTATAATTAAATAAATGAGTTATTATTTCTCCTAACTTGTCGTGCCATTCTTCGCCGTTAGTGCCGCTCACAGCAACAGGCTGGGGCAGAGGTTCATGCTGCTAAGAGCACTGTATGGGAATATATATAATTATTTCAGAAATAACGTGGAACTCAAGGTGATTGAGTCATACTTTGACACACCTCTGTCTGCCAAGAAAAATGCAGGCATTCCCTTACAGAGCTGTTGCTAAGAGCACTTCTTCAGGCTCTAGGAGAGAGAAGATGCTTTATTGTACAGTTAACTGCAGGAGTTAACAGCAGGGTTTCAGTCTGGGACTTGTCAAGAAATTAAAGCATGTAATTAAAGGCTGTGCTTCTGCCTAGGAGATGTTGCACCATGTAGAATTAGTCTGGGACATTATTCTGTAAATTTAAGACACTGTGAAAAGTGATTTTATTGGCATTTGTAGCCTAAAAAAATAAAGAAGAGAAAGTTCTGGTCAGCACTAGGAAGAAACATCTTTTGTTTGTTTTATGCTAAATTTAAATAAAAGAAAGCAGAGGCTTCATGTTAAAAAAAAAAAAAAAAGAGAGACAGAAATCCATTTTCATTTTGAAATGTTAATGGTATTTTTTCCCCCATGACTGAGCAGGAGAATCACGAAACACATTTGAGTTGTGCATTCCCTTTCCTGTGTCACCACTAGCATCCCTTAGCTTTTGTGAGCCTTTTGGAACATTCACCATTGACCAGTTACCTCCCTAGTCAGAGACAGCTGAATTTTGCAGGTACAGCTCTCTGTCATCTGAATTACAACAGCAACATAAAATTTTCAGCATATTTCAGATAGTCAGAAGAAGCAGGCAATGAGAAAAAACTTTGTAGCTTTTTCACTCTTCTATTTTAGTTTTCACTTCTGTGAAGTAAAGAAAGTCATCTGTTTCACTGTAATATCAACATTAACCTTTTTGTTGAAAAAGAAGGACACCATACCCTGGTGATAACAAATGGCATCCTGCCATTGCTCCTATTAGTGAGCTAAAAAATAAATATAGTTTATCTTTATGTTTGCAGTGCATGTACCAGAAAAAGCCACATAGCACAATGACCCAGGATTATGGGATCTAGAGGAAGAAGGTTCTGATGCTTTGAATTTCTGTTTTGCTTTTCAAGTCAACACATGGAATATATTCTCCAGTTATTTCTTAAAGAAAACTGTTCTGTGAACTGTTATAAACTGGTATTTAAAAGGGTCTTCTCTATGTCACAAGGGATGCATGCTTTTTCTTTCCAAGCGAATAGTTTGACCATTGCTTCACATGTGAGCCTGTAACTCTGCCACCTGTCAGCCGTTACCCAGTTCTGCAGAAGGAAATGAGCCTATTTTTTTAGCACAGGACAAACAAATCCTCCATGTATTAAAATGCATTCACTCAGCCACACTCCTTTCCCTAGGAGTCTTTCAATTTGTCTTTTCTTCCGAGGGAATTTCCCACCTAAGTATTTCCCACCTTCTTTATTTTTTAGGTTAAAAAAGCCTAGTATTTCTATTTACAGAAGTAAAAAGCCCCAAACTCTGTCATGTTCTCCAGTATGTCATTTCAGGAGGCTGTAGGGTATTTGCAATCATCTGTCTGTTTCCCAGGAACTCATTTGCTTTTGTTAGTTATTTACAGTAATCAGTCTTGATGCTTGTAGGTACCATAATTACTCACCACAGAATGACTGCAACAACGGGTTGTGACTTTCTCACTGCATAGTAACAACCAGAGCAGTTCTCTCCAGAATATGTGTGCTAATTCTGGAAGGTGAAGGAAGACATTCTCCCTTCAAGATGTGACTTCAACACCTGGAAACTTGTTGCCAAAGACTGCAGTTACCCCCAGTGCGTAACCTTCATTTTTCCTGTTTAAGAGGAGGAACTGTTTGCAGATCTGTTATAATCTTTCACACCTATCTAATATGTAGAACGTGAGCACTATATACTTATCACAGAAAAAAGCTATAGCTCAGATGTGTTTTTAAAGAGCTTTAGCTCAGGAAATAGCCAAATTGAAACTTTAGTTTAGTTCACTTTCTGTCTCCCCTTTCCCGGATGGTCCTGGGTTAATTAGTAACCACCCTTCCAATATCCATTTCCTCCTCTTGCACCTTTTCTGTATAAACTGTGTACATTTGTTCAGCCACCGTTGTTGCAGGATCAGCCCCACCCTGCTCAAGTCCAAAGGTTTACCAGTTTTGTTTATCTTATAAATCTAAAGATGAGTAAGATAAGACAGGTTTTGTAAACTAATTACTGCATTCTATTTTAGTGATACTGCACTGACTTAAAGTTTGGTGCTGTTGGGTCAAAATTTAAAATATATTGCAGTTTGAAGTCTTTGAAATTCTTTTCCACTATTACTATTTGGAATGGTAGTTTATGCTTAAGTTACTAATTTAGAAAGTGAGACATACGAGGTAGACAGACAACCTATGTGTCATGTACATTAGTGTCTATCCACATTTTCATTGTTGCCAATGAAAATTATAAATAACACAGTTTACTGGAGAACTTTCAAGATTAGAAGTCTTACTTCTGAGAGTGCTGTCTGAAGGGTTTTTAGGCATCAGGAGGGCTGATTCAGAATTGTACTCCATAGTGCTTAGTTTAATTGTTCAACTTTTTTATTCCACTTCAACCTGAACAACAAAACCCCCCTACAGTTCAGAGCTGATGGCATTTGCACTCTCTGTAGTTATATTATTCAGCACACATGCTACAATGAAAGAAGAAACTGAGACCTTAGGCTTTCCTTAACATTCCCTGCTGTTCCTGCTGTCAGTGGCCAAGGCTATGGGAGACACGAGGAACATTTGACTACTGCTTTTCTGACTCAGATACAGCTGATGACGAGGAGGGACTAGCTGCTGATAGCTTGCTCTGGCTTCTCCTTCTGTCACTCACATAGGAAATGCTGCTGCTTTAAATACATTAGAATGGCTCTGCAATTCTGGAGTAGGAAAAATTCTTTCCCAACTCAGCACATCTGTAAACTATTTTTAAGGCAAAATATGAGGATTAGTAACACGTACTACATGGTGGCCCAGGGAACTGGAGGGCTCGTGAAACCACCACTGGCCCAAAGGGGAGCTGCAAAACCTTGAAAGGTTTAATTACAAGAATGCAAGATATTTTGAAAAACTGAAGGGAAAATAAATTGTGATACAAAATTTTTGAGAACTATTAATTTATTGTTATTCTGGTAACTTTTAGTTGTTCACCAGAAGATTACAGGTCTTGGAAACAAAAAATCCAGTAACCTGGGGATTTCTCTTCTGTTCATGTTCCTTTGCTGGCACTTGACCAATGTTTAGCATACACAGTATCTTTGCAAGTTTTGGACAGGTCTCCTCATAGCTTAATTTGATGTTTCATATTCCATGTATGAGAAGAAAGAGTAAATGAATTTGCTTTCTCCAATTCAGGACTTTTTAGATCTGCTTTATCCCTGCTAATTAGCCTCTTTTCCTGACTGGTGAATACTAGGCTGTTCCAGGCAGAGAAGTCAGTCCAAGCATCCTTCCTGGAACATCTTCTAACACTACCACATTCTTTTTGAAAGGAGGAGGACATCCCAATTTTTTCCCTGTAATTCTTACAAAATCCATGTCTGAATTTCTCTACATGTGGAAAAAAAAATCCATATATTATGCTAAAATAGAATTATTTCTAACTTTGCAATTGGTTTTGCACATATTTTTTATCCTACCTCTTAGGTGCTTTGACAGTTTTGAACCTTCTGGTAACAAACAGTTAACAGCATGCTGTAGCAATACAAGAAATCCTCAGGGAGCTAGGTTGTACATCTTAAAAACAGATAAAATTGTCCAATTCTGCAGGCAACAGGCCTTTACTCAACTATTTATAGAGCTATTTATAGGGGAAGAGAAGGGAAAGAAGAAAAGGAATTAGTAAATGACTTTAAAAAGCACAGGTACTTAGAATTCATAGTTGATGTGCTGATTTAGGAAGTCAGGAGATAGGACAGAGAAAAAAGGTAAGGAATGTTAATAGTGTTACATAGACAAAGACTATTTTTTTTCTACTTTTGTCACCTTCCTGTGTTTTGGATTTTTTTTCTTTTCCCACCCAGCCATTTCAAAGGCATATCCTTGCCATGACGCATCAATTATCTGTCTGCTTGAGGTTTAGAAATAGCTGAGCTGTTATAAATAGATCACAATCTGCAAGAGACTAAGACAATGGAAATACTGTAAAAGCTTCACTGAAAAATTTAGAGGTGGATTGAGATTCCAGCTGTCTCTCAGAGTAGAAGTGCTCATTTTGAAATGCTTTATTAACCACTGCAGAGCAAGCCGTGCTCTTTGTGCAGCAGGGGGGAACAGCCAGGTGGAATCAGGTGGCGCTTTTGGTCATGGTGCCAAGCAGAGAGCGACGTCCAGCCCCATCCCTGGGAGCTCTCAGCTCAATGACGTGAGAAGGAGGCACTTTGCTGTTCCTTACTTGCAAAGCTAAAACACGAGAGGCAGTTACACTTTTATGCACTATAGAGACACTAAATCAGAATGTATCACTTTGACACCACAGTTTTCCTGGCAGTACTTGTGTACTTGGAATTGATAGCATCGTCAAGTTTGCTCCCTTTTTCTGCTTTGCCTCCGAAACACCTTAAATTTAGTGAGGTGTCGTAGCATATGGTTGAAAGCTCGACCTTGTCCAATAAGGCAGTGAAAAAATCAAAACTGAGAAACAGTTGAATATCCCTTTGTTTCTGTTTGATTAATTCCTTTGTAAGGTCCTTTAGATCCTGCCAACACTTCCAAACAGACTTTGGGAGAACGAGGAGTTGTCCTGCACTGTCCTGTCCTGACTGATGCCTGGGAGTGATGGTGTTCCCCCAGCCATGTATGTATAGCTGAGGTCCATTTTCTTATACTTGACTATATAATTCTGTTAGAGAGACTGAGAAAGGTGTGGATAAAATAAGACATTAAATGGAAGGAACAAACTTTCTCAAAGATGTGTTTCTGCCTTAAAAAGGAGCTGCTTCCTGAAACCAGGCTATATCACAGTAGCTATATCATGGCTTAACATAAGCTATCCATTCTCAATCCTTGCCAAACACAATGTCATACCACTAATGTAGGACCTGGTCTTTGCCTGAAGCCTGTCCCCAGTTGTTGTAATGGAACTTTAGGCCAGTACACACTGCAGAATCAGGTCCTTCAAATCTAAATTAGCATTCTGTTGAAAACTAAACATATGTTGTTTTTTTTCACTGTCAATAACTTTGTTTCCAGGTTTGGAAAAGAAACATTGCTGTGAAAGAATCCAATGAATTTATTAATGAGCTCGGTAAGTATGTAACTTATTAATATCTTCTGAGATTTTGTTTGTCTTATTTTTATCTTCAACTTCAGACTCTGAAATAAACAGATGTTCTGAAGCTTTCCACTGAGAATACTACAATATGCTGTCTTAAATACATTGTGATAACTGGGATATTGTAGGAAACAAGTAAATAGCTGTGTACAATATTTCTGAAACAATTTGTACCTTTACATGAAGTACTTTATCTCACATTGCACTGATAATCCGAAAAAGAAAACATCTAAAATATTTCTTGCATGTTATTAAAGATTTTTCTTTCCAACCAGAAAAGAGAATACAAAAATTGAAAAAAATACCTTTGTCCTCTAATATTATCAGAGAACATTAAATCTGCTACTACTATTCCATGGCATGACTGGCAACATAGTTTACCTGCCCTAAGCACATTTTCAATAGCAGAGTCCTTCAATTTGTAAAAAAAGTTTCTATTTATTTCACAATCACGTTTGATCAGAGATACTGCTTCAAGTCCCAGTGTAACTGAAGTCACAATCCTCTTACTGAGACTTAAGGACTCAGGTCCTTTGTTCTTTACAGTGAGGATATCCTTTCAAGAGTTGGAGAAAGGCATCAGTAAATTGCTCAATGTTTTCACACTTTGAGGGGAGAGAACTTTGAAATTCACCTAGAAACTAAATTCAACGACCAGTATCACTTGGATGTTCTCCTACTAACCAGAAATTAAGAGATCAACTGTTGGGGTGTCCTGGCAAACCTGCCAGCCTAGGGTGTGGGGGGACAGACCTGCGCCTGGGAAAACCCCCTCGGTTTATGATATCTCTATACAAATGTGTATTGGTTTCTCCCTTCCCCCCTGCGGTGCCGGGGGTGTTGGGCTGGCCCCGGGTTCTCTCCCTCCCCATTGGCTGTTGCTGTAAGCCCCGCCCCCAGTCCCCGAGACCCGGGAGAAACGAGAAGCCCCCAGCCAGACTGCTGCCGGGGACGAGTGAATAAACACCTCCAGCTTCCTCCAGCGTCTCCGTTCTCGCCTTCCTTTGTTCCTGGGGTCCCGAGGGTCCAACCCAAATCCCCGTGGATGCAGCTGCTCACCAAAGAGAGATCCGATAGCCAGAGAAAAGGGAAATTACAGACAGCTTGGCCGGCTTTTAAAGTGTGGTGTAAAATCTGCTATTTTGCTGGGCTAGCTCGGAATCTCACCCCCGAGCTAGCCAGCCACGGCAGGCAGACAAAGAGACAATCAACCCATCAGTTATGTTGGAGGTCCTGAGAGAAAATACGGAATAAAAAGATCAGTATGTTTTCTGGGGAAGGAAGCTAGATGATTCGGCTAACTGTGACTGCCTTCTGTATGGAAAGTGACATTTACTGCTTTTATTTACACCGAGGCAAATTCAGCTCTAGAGAGAGTTGGATGTGAGGCCTCTGAAGTCAGCAGCTAGCCTTGGTCCGAATGTGGTTCAATATGTTCCTCAGTACAAAAGATTATTTCACTGCTTCTGTAACTTAAATTTACAGGTACTGAACAAAAATGCCTTAGTCTTGGTTTAGGTTTACAAAGCTACATTGTAGAAGATCTGAATTTCACCAGGGAGATAAGACTATATGACTGCACTTGCATCTGTTTAAAACAAACAAAAACCAGTTCAGGTGAAAAGTGGTCTGAGTTATCACCATTTTTCTTCAAGCCATATAAATTGTGAGAGCTAGTCCTTGCATTAAAAGGGAAGAATATGTAGTGCTGTATAAAATCAAAAGTCTTTTTTTTTAATAGTCTTTCAATATGTAGAATATGGAACCTCCGAATTTCTTTTGGTGAGGGAATATTTTGCCCTGCGGTGGTATGGTATTTCCTTTAAAAGCTATTGTCAGAAATTAAATTTTTTTAAATCTGAGAACTCAAATTCCCATTGACCTCAAGTCATTGACTAGTAATTAGGAAAGCAGGGATATCTGACCCTATGTGAATTTATTTTGTGGATGTAAAGGACAATAATAGTAAAGAATTTCTTGCTTGAATGCTGGTATTTGCTCAACCCCTTGCTCTCAGAGGGGACAGAAAGAAGTTCTTAGGGATCAAAGAGAAGTGGTCAGTTTGCTGTCCGTGGTCACATACCTGCAGTCACCAAACACATGAGGCTCAGCAGGTATTTGGTATGCTCAGAGAACAGCATAAAAAACATACATTTATGTTACTAAAGTCATGTAGAAGTACGAACTCATTGTCCAGGACATGGTGGGCAGAGGAGATGGGAGGATACATCATATTTTTAACTGCTTTGCCTGCCCTACTCATTTTGCATTTTAATTTTAATATTTCTAGTGTTTATTTAGAATAAAATGTATGAGCCTGTGGGAGCTGTCTTTTGAAGTTTTAGAAGTTGGATTTTTTCTGGGGACCCCAGAGGGTCTAAGTGGATCTGTCTCTAAGCTCTGGCCGGTTAAGCTTCCTTCCCTCTGTGAAGACAGGCCAATGCAGAATTCACTGCAGGTTCAGTGGATAAATTGCATAAATTGTCTCTAGTTCCTGCCTGGACTACAGGGTGTCCTAGTTTGGACAAATTTGGAGGAGAATATCCTCTGATAGAAGTCAGGTTGCAACCACCCCTCCCCCCCAGGTTCGGGGAAAAAAAATTTTCCTCAAAGGAAAGTGAAAGAGATAAAAGCTATTTACTTAACAAACACACAGGAGGGGAATAATAATGCTAAATAATGAGATCTCTCTCTGTGGAGAGAAAACCTGGGAAGATTTCAGAGTTCTTCTATAGGTGTGGTCTCTCTCCTCCTCGCAGCTGGGTCGGCGAGGGCCCCCCCCCCCCCCCTCCCCCGGGCCTCCAGGAAAAATTCTCCTGATGTGTTCGGATGTTGTTGAAACAGTCCAGAAGAGAAGAAGAGAACAAAAAACCAAAATCCTAGGAAAACGAAATTCAACCCTCCGTCTCTCGCTGGGAAAAAGAGCCAAAAAAAAAAAAAAAAATTGGCTCAGGAAAAAAACCCAAGGGAACCGCAGAAACAGAGGAGCGTATCTCCGTGTCCTTGAAACAGCTGCTTTGAAACGTTTTTTGTTTTTGTTTTGTTTTGTTTTGGGTTTTTTTTTTCTGTCCTTCTCAGGCTCAGTTTAAAGACACAGAAAAGATTGGTGGGCATAGGGTAGTGTTAGGGGATACACATCATAAAGTCACCCCAAGACACAGGGTCAGCAGGGCTTTGCACATTTCTCAGTCTGGAGGGTCAAGGACATAATATTTTTGCGTCTATTCAATGGAGTCAATGTTGTCAGCAGCCCAACTAAAACATTTACACTCTGGACACCAAAACCAATGAAGCTGTTATCTCCTATGGGTTTGTGTATGTGCAGTTTTACAAAGCACTCCCTTGTGTCACCACTTTAAATGCCTCACCTGTTCCCTCTCCATTTTCTCCAGTTCTCTTCTCTATTCCCTTACCTGCGCCCAAGTTCTGCACTGCTGCTCAGGCACAAAAAGTGATTCACTGGACAAATGGACACTGGACACTGTGGAGCTCCTGCCCTGGACTTTCCTCCCACGGAGGGCACTGTCTTGCCTTTCTTTTCTGCACCAGCCACTGACGTCCACACTACGTTGCAGGAATTTAATATTTGTGCCCATCAAATTTAATATCTGCCAGTGGGTTCAAAGGTCTTGAGGTGAGGAAAGGCTGAATACTGTATCAGCAGACACCATGCAAAGACAAATCTGAATTTTAGGGAAAAAGAGAAAAGCCTATCGTATAGGAAAAAACTGTTGTATACACACACAGTAGTCACAGCATACACAGTTTCTGTCTTTGGTTTTGTGCATTGCTGTCTCTTTGCTAAGGAATGTAATGCTTCTAAAAGTGTTAGATTAAAATTCAGAGGAAGAAAATACTCTGCTTCCCTGCCGAACCGGACAGACCACTGCACTGGTTGTCTTGCTGGCTGTGAATATTTTGTCCTTGGTTACCATTAACATTGCTGCAGCTGTGTATGATTTGCTGATTCACTTGGTGACTGTTTCGCAGTTCCTCTGTTGGGATTTTTCCCTAACTGGTAACATAAGTGCTTTTAGTCTTTGAAGAAGTAAGGAAAAGTCACACTGTTCCTCATACTGACTTAAAGTCCTCGCAGATTTATCCTGGGATATGTACAAACTGTTGTATTGTGAAGAACTTCCTCAAGAGGAAGATATGAATGTCAAAGTTGCCTTAATGCAGTGCCTCTCCTAGCAAAGGATTGACTAAAAAAAAAGTAGTTTTCATGTTATGCTAAATATATTAAAGGTCTCATGGAAAGGAAAGCTTTTCTCTTGACTTCATTGTATTCTGGAGCAAGTCCTAGCAGCATAAATCTCACCTTCAATTTATCTTTCTAATATGACTGATGTAAATGATTTTTTTTTCTTTTGGCTCAGAGTTAAAAGCTGCTAAAGGACAGCAGAATATTTTGTGTCAACCAGAAATTCTTGATTTCAAAGTACAGTTCCAGCTTATTAAAGAAACCAGTAAGTTTTTCTAAACATGAAAATTTAAGCTCCTAGAAACCATATTTGCTTTATTTCACCTCTAACCTAATGAACAAATGATGGAGTCAGCTGACACTACCTTGTCCTTTTCAAGTAAAGTCTACTATGCTTAGCTGAGTGCAGTCCAAGCAGTGGTAATTAATTTTGTTTATTTTACTTTTAAAAGATAACTACTTTGCTTTAATTTTTCAGTTTATTTGGTGCTTTTGTTTAGACATTAAATTTGGTTATTTGTTTTTTAAGCCATTAAGCATTTGTAAATATTTTTGGCATGCATTCTCACCATTATATATGGTAAAATTGTATGGGGAACACAAATCAAAATCTTTATAAAGTAACATATGCATTGAACCAAAATCCCACAGAAACCCATAAGCATGGATAAGTTAACCCAGGTGTGTGTTTATAGTACAGAGGTTTTTATATGGCATGTTTATGTATGAATTATAATCATTTTAGAAAGCATTATTTCTGAATTTTCTATTATCCAGTGGTCATGTACATATTTATTAGTGTCACTCTATTAGCTAAGAGAAAAAGATTGTTTTTTAGTATATCACATTTATATATCACATTTTACTGTCATTCAGAGCTTGAGGTTTTTGAAAAAGAGGTATTTCAATTAATTTGAATGGATTTTAATTCTGACTCAGCTTTTTATTTGCTGTTTCATACTAGCAACTATTTTTAAAAAAGCTTTATACTTCAAGCAACTTATGTTTCCTTTTCTCTGAAGACTGCTTTGACTAGAAATATTTGCGATAAAGATACATTAGGACAGGTTGTGAGCAGGGCAGCAGTTTCTCCATTTTTCCTAATCCTCATTTTCATAGCTGAAAGAACTCTCTGAGAAAGTGTAGTAATTTGTAACAGGCTGTAATCCAGATGTTTACACACAGCCTTGCTGAAAGAAATAACCATGCAGAGCCCTACTACGTTCAGTTCTGCCCAGGCTAGAGTAGCTTGTCAGGCTGGAATAATGCTGTTCTGTGCTCAGGCTTCTCACGGTGCTCACCTCACCACACTCAGCTGGGCATGGATTGGGCTTTTAAACTCAGTAAGAAATCATTTATATATATATGTATAAAAACACTGTACATCTCTTTATTAGTCGTATTCTATACTCTGGTCCTCAGCTGTAACTTCTTGTTCCCATACCAGGTTATGCAGCAGCCTACAAAGAAATGTTATGTATTTGGTCTTAATTCCTCTATTCAGAGAGCATTAAAAAAATAATTTTTTAAACATTTTATTTAGGAAATGTTCCTGGCACTTCTGAAACCAAGTGGAAGGAAAGGGGATGATCACGATGCAAGTCCTTAAAAACACAGCTACAAGAAAAGGAAAAACACAGCTCCAAGCGAGGCTGCAGAAGATGGTCACATTCTTAGTGTGGTGGGCAACAGTGAGTTATCAGAGTCTAGAGAAAAACTGCTTTTAAGGCTCTACTAAAGGTAGTCTGTGACTACAAAGATCTGCTTTTCCTTTTTAGTTGACAGTGACTGCAAATTATTTGAATTACTTGTTCTCCCTAAAAGCTTCTGTAGTAATTTGCCAAAATAGTCTCCATCAAAATTAAATAATTTTGTTTGGAGCTTAGATCTGGTTTATTACAGTAACATTTTGTAATAAAAACCCCACTACATGAGCTAATAATTGTCTGTCTCTGAATTGTGCTAGATTACAGGAGGCATGCACTCCTGGTCTCAGACGCGGTTTCTCTTTGTGGTTAATTAGCCATGGGGGAGATTCTCAGAGATGACGAGTTCTAAAAACCCTTCCAGAGACAGATGATAAACAAGCCTTCTCCTGCCCCAGGTCATCTCCCCTAGGAAATTCAGCTTTTATCTCCTGCCTCCTGCAGGAGAAGCCTTTACCGTAGAGGTAGGCAGGATTTTAATGGGACAGTGTCCTCAATGGCAGGTGTATCCATATACAAAGACCGTGCCCCACTGGTATGTCACTGTGGCAGGAGAACAACCTGGAGAGAGCATTGCCTTGCCTGCTGGCTGGAGTCCCTTTCACTTCGGTGAGAACTCAAATTAAATGGGTCAAATGCCTGCCATGCCTCTGTTCCTGTTCGTCTGCCTCAATCACACAAATTTGTAGTTTTCTCTCGATTTCTTCCCTTGGGAAAATAATGCAAATTATGTTTTATTCTTTGAAAAAAAAAGGGAGATCTTCCCTCAGAAAAGGGAGATGCAAAATAAGAGGCAAGTAGTAATGTGTTTGTTCTGTGGTATCCCAGTCTGGTCACTGTCCTGGGCAGAAGCTGCCGTGCTGTGCTACTGGAAGGGATGGCCAGTGGAGCCCACTCACTTTATTGACTTGCTTGGACTAGGGCCCAATGTAAACTCTTGTGTAAAGAACACCATCATTTGAGCTTAATCCTCAAACAGCCTCAGGACCTCCTGCTCAGTTCAGGGCTGATAAACACCCCAAATCTCTGACTGGCCCTTCACTTCGTGACTATTCCCCTTTAGTTTAACACCACTGACCTTTTGATAATGCAGCACGACTCAGCTGTTGCTCAGGAGTTACCCTCCCTCCCTGCCTTTTTCTGCCTCAGTAAGTAGTGTGGGGGGAAGTTTATGTTGTTATTTTAAACATTTAAGTAATTTTATTTGCGTGCAAGTCTAAAACCAGTGTTACCGAAGAGGTGATGCCAGTAGCTGTGAAAGGCACTACAGTAAATAATTCTTTATGCTGTCCTACGCGCTTGGAACTTGTGAGGAGCAGGAAGCGCTATGAATGTCATTCAGCTGTTGGGGCCCACGAACGCGGCCCAAGCAGTGATTTTAAACCCAAAGCCCTGCCCGTGTCCCAGCACATGTG
>VZTI01004089.1:340488-381154 GCA_013397865.1 Struthidea cinerea
CTGTGGCGCACCGAGCCGCTGCGAGTCACCGGGCTGGGGAGGCCGTTTCCCTCCTGGTGTCTGCCCCGGCACCGGCTCCAGCGCACTCCCACCGGGGCGGCGGGCCTCGTCCCCGCAGCCGCCCGGGATGCTGCCGGTGGGCCCGCGCCGCAGCCTTTCCCCGGAGGCTTTTCCTGCCGCGCCGGGGCCGGTCAGCTGCGCCTCCGCGGAGCCGGGCGGTTGTGTCAGCCCTGACGGCCGCTGTGGTAGGTGCTGACGTTGATGGGGTGCCGGCCCGCTTCTCCTGAAGCTCAGCATCCTGGTTGAAGCGTGCTGCGGCCGAGCCATATAATGCCCCCTGCTCTCTCCGGTGACAAGGTCTAGACCCGGAGGTGGCCGCTGGCCGGGCCGTGTCCCGCGGGAGCTCCTGCACAGGCATCCCCGCACTTCTCCCTGCCGCCAGCATCCAGGCGTGGCGTTACGTGTGGCTGTCAGTAGGATCCAGAGCCCTTACATCCTTAAAATACCATAGGTTTTAGTAAGTGGGTTGTCGGTTGCTCCTCTGTTTATTGGAACAAGCGTAGGAACAGATACTTATTTAGGAAGTCAGTGCTGAAGGTGCCATAGCTGCTACGGATGCCTGCGATGTTCTAAGTTAGATGGAGTTTAAAACCCATGTCTGTTCAGCAGCTCTGAAGTTTTAACAGCAGGCTCTTTTTAAATGTTGTGTTAATGAAAAGTGCAGTGTTGAGGAGTGATAAACTTGAGGAGAGGAGAACAGCTGAATAAACATAGCACTGAAGTATTTCAGCAGAAACTTGCCCCAAACATTATTATGTTACTAATATACATCGGGTCTTGTTGTCCACTAGTTAGTAATGTCCAAGGAAAGAGATTACAAAATGCTAGTTTTCTAGTTTGGTGTTTTTGTGTGTATGTGTGTGTGTGTGTTTTGTTTCACTGGATAGAAATAGTGGACAAAGGTGACATGTACTTTACTGTTGGTATTCTCTGAAGACCCACCAAGAAATAGGAGAAAAGAAAACAATCATCCCTTTAAGGATGGTATTTGTAGTAGCAGTCATAAATCCAGTAAAAATCATAAAAAGATTTAATAAAAAAATCAATCAGGTGGAGTGAGAAATACGAGCGTAGAAGCTGACGATATGAGGAGCTAATGGGAGGAAGCTGTGGTTTATCACTAACTTAGCTGGTTCTAGAGCACAGCTTGAGTGCAGCCTAAAATTCATCTTAATCTTCAGCTACAGTACGGTGGGCCTGAGTTTATATAGCAGTGTGGGAAATTGTGAACTGGTGACATGATCCATCTGCAGTTGTGGCAGTTGGTCCCAGAGGCTGGAATGGCCAGGAAGGCTTTGCTGTCTTGCAGCAGACCCGTACTGCCACTGCTGCCAGGTTTGGTGGGGCAGCTGGGTGCCCGTGTCCCTCCCCAGCGCTGGCAGCAGTGTGCTTCTGGAGTCCTGCAGCTCTGGGCACTTGCCTGGTTTGTACCTGAAGGCACATGTGTAAATTACCATCATTAATCAAGTGTAAACCTTGGAGGTAGTTGACAAATTGAAAACTGGTTAAAAAAACTGGAGGCTGATACCAACAAAAATTAAAATGTTTAACAAATGGAGTCTACTTGGACATCTTAATTTGCATATATTAAATGGAAAACAAGATTGGAAAGCAGGAGTCCTAGGATGTGAGTTTAATGGTTTTTCTTTAATAGATGAGGATTCATAGTGTTCTTTTCTTTAATGTTAATACTAGCACTATTGTAGCAACTTCAGACCTATCTTAAAGTGCATTAAACCTATTATAAATCTGATCTTGACATATTTCAGACATACTGTTGTCTCTCAATCTAATTGACTAAATGTGTCAGTGTGTAGAGTTTTTATATCTATATTCAAGAAGCAGAAAAACCTATAGACCAGCACATTAAGTAAGTGCATATCAGCAATACAAAATAAAGTAATTTTAAGTGTTAAGTGCTTTAGAACAGGGTTGGTTTCACTTTCATGGAAACCCTAATTATGTTGGTTAATGTTACAACACTCATGTCTTGCTTCACAGTTGAAACAAGTACATTTCCCAGCACCAAATTAATTCACTCTATGTGACTTATTTCTGATTTTATAAATTCAGAGCCAGCTGTTCATGCTGGGGCCTCACAGGAGGAACTGCTTACCTTTAGAGAGCAGGGGATGATGTGGGGCAGGTGAGTCAGCCTGTCAAGTTCTGTATGGCTTGGCAGGGAACAGCCCATCCAAGGGTTCCGCCTGGAGGTTGGCTTAACTGGGAGAGGCTTGGGAACATGATGCAAGAGTAAATGAAGTCTAGGCATTTCTCTGTCGTAAGTTGTTTGCATAACATTCTCCTCCTTTCTGGCATGGATGCAGGTGACAGCGCCAGGCTGCTCCTTAGGGATGAAACTTGCTTGAAAATGGAAAACATGGTCTATTATTTATGGCTCTTGCAGTGATGCCTTGTAGGCCTGCTGGATGCAGGGCTTCGTTCTGGAGGTGCTGCACAGATACCGTAGCAGAAAGTCTTTGACCCGAAGGTTTTGTAGCTTGGTTCAATGGGACGGGGGGCTGAGGAGGAGGTAGTGTGCATGTGCTGTGTGATGGATGTACTCGTGGCAGTTGCACCAGGTGGGGGATGAGTGAGGTGAGCCTTCGTATAGTTTTCAAGTCTCCTTCTCTAGCAGACCTGTTCTCGATCAAACAATAATTAGTGACTTTAAAAAAAAGATTTTTTAAGAAATATGTTCCCTATTAGCAGATTTTAAAATGTTTTTATGAAAATTTCGTGTGGACTTCAATGTATTTGCTACAAAGTGAGTTTTCTAGTCAGTGAGAGGCTGGAAGGGGTCAACTAAAATGTGATGCCATTCTGGCTGGCTTTGATTTGTCTGCACAATGCAAACAGCAAGCTGGCCTGCTCTGTTCCTGCAGCTGCATGTTGTTTGAGAGATTAATTGATCATTCCTGTTTTGAGTATGTTTTCTGAGACTGTAAATACAAATCTTCTACAACGAGTAATTTTGTTAGGTATTTAATGGGTTAAGCCTCTCTCGATCATTTGCACTGTCCTCTGATGAACTGTCACGGGGTATTTTTGGTGGTTTGTTTTTTAACATTCACATACATCCAAACCCAGATTTGAGGCTCTGCTTTGTGAGTCTTAATTATACTTTAGTTCTCAAAGCCTAGTGAATGAAACAGTTATGCTGAATTAAACTTTATTTTAGAACAACAGTATTCTTTCACCTCAAATCTAACTTTCTGTTGGTCTGCAAATGAAGTTTCAGTGCCTGGTGCTGTGAGTATCATGGTATTTTCCCTGAGAATTTTAGGGATTTGCTACCCCAGTCTGATCTCTTGATTAACTTTTTTTTTTTTTTGAGTTACAGTTCAAAACAGGTTTTTCTTTTACCCCAAAGTTTTGGGAAGAGTGACTCCAAGGGGAGAGCTGAGTTTTTAGTATACTGTATTATTATTTTTCTTTGTTTTGTAAGGAACTTCTTATAATGTCAGGTTGTCTTGAGTAGATTAGCTTTTTATCCTTTCTGATCTTGAAATCCTATTAATTATTAGAAGAGACAGACTAAATGAGGATCGATTTAAGAAATAAAATGCAAGAATGCCAAGAAGATACTTAACTAAATGTAGAATACCCTCTTTCTACCTACCTGCCAAAGAGGCTCATTGCAGTCGTTAAAATGACCACTGCATTGTCATCACTGAATTTCTTGGGACAAGTGGTTCTTCCTCCATTCCCGAGATAGCTGCTCAAAGGTTCAAGTCTGCAGGGAAGTTGTTGTAGCTGTTTGCAGGAGATGACTGGATGAAAAACATGCTCTACATGTAAGGGTTTGAAAGTGGATTTTGACTTGCTGGAGGAGTAGATATAAAAGCAGGCGACAGCAATCTGTATCAGGAAACTTAGAAAAAATAATAGCCTCTACTTACATAAGAAAAAAAATCCTATCTGTGGAAATCTTGAAGGGAGAAGAGCCTTGTGGTTAACAAGTACGTTCTTTGTATCTGAGGAGAAGCACATGCACTTGTGCATAAAGAGATTCAGAGCACGCGTGATCTCGCAGAATAATCCCCAGTGTGAGAGAGCCGGGTCGGCTGCGCTTCCCGTGCAGCTGCGAGCGAGGGATGTACGCTCCCAGGCCGGTACGGTGGGATCTCGGGCTGGGGGGAAATCCGCACTTCAGGTTTCAATGAGGTCTTTTTCCATTGTAGCCTTGTCAGGGGTGATGGGATGGTGAGGAAACAAGGGCTTGGTTCCCAGTTCTGAGTTCTGTAGTGGTTTGGAAATGTAAACCTTTGTCAAGATAAAAGCTCGTTTGTGAGTTGGAGGACCAAAGCGGTTTCTCGTGACACGCATGTGCTGCTGTGCTGTGCCCTTGCTGTGCCTCTTCCCTTTCCCTTTGCAGGGCTTTCTCAGGATCCTTGCAGAAGTTCCTTCCAATTTGCATCTTAGGGCTTTCTTGTGCATTTCTGAACTTACCTAAGTTTGGGGGAAATAGCTGCAAACTGTTACTCCTGTTTTTAGAGTGATGCTGCCACTCTGCAACCTCTCTGATCTCATTTGTCCTGGCTGAGCTAATTACATTCAACAGGCCTCTACCAAAATGTTGTGTTCTCTTCAACTTCAAATGAGATAAAATTTATATTCACTCTGAAATCCATCTGTTAACTCTCTGAAACCTTCTTCCTTACTCCTGTTCTCCATTGTTCATTTTAAACTTGCCAGTTGTGCTTGTCTTCTGTCCTCCTGTTGTCTTGTGGGTTAGAAAATTATTTTTGCAAAGTGAAGATACAGTATTTGAAGGCAATGGTTAAAATAACCAGTAGATAACTAGTCTCTCATCACTGAGATGTATATTTGTTTTCCATCTCTCTGGTTTGCTGCGCATTCAATCCCAGACTGGCGCGGGGTTTTTGTCAGTAGAAGGAAAGCCCCATAGGTTCAGGGGTTTTGTAGATTTTTTTCAGTAGCAATACTACTTTGTTCATTTTCTCAGGTTCAGTCATTTATTTTTAGAATTTAAAACATTGCTAAATTTGACTTTCAAAAACCTGACTCCTAAACAAACTAGTGATCAAAACAATAAAGAATGCCATATGGCTCCTACCAGTCTTGATGCTGTTATATTTCTGAAGAGTATATTCTGTATTATTAATAACATTCAGTGAAGCTCTTAGTGTGGGAAAATATTTACTGAAATTATTATGGAATATACTTTTCATAGCATTCTAACCCAGGATGTTCTAGTCAGAATAGCAGGAGTGGATCTTTTGGATTAATCCTTGCATGCAGTGTGTTAGAAGAAAATAGATGCTGAGGCTGACATAAATTATGGAGGGGGGAAGAATATGCAACAACTGAAGTGTTTAAAGATTAACAGTACCATAATTTATTATGTACTCACTAGTCATACAACATATGAAATTGAAATTCCACTTCAATAGAAAAGGGAAACTAAATTAAAAAAGATTGAATACTAATTGCTCTAAAAGCCTTCAGTATAATTTATATGAAACCAGATGGTTCAGAGCTCATATATGGGAATAAGCTTGTTTAAATCAGGATAATTTCAAGCCATACCTACAAAGAAGTTGTCCTAAAATATCCACATGGTTGAAATGTGAGTTCTCTCCTGTCATGTCTGGGGAACAGGAAATCTATTATTCAAAAGTAAATGCTGTAAAGCTCTGATGCAGCAAGTAAGCAAGTTGCTGCAAACAGATGAGCATATACTGGAAGCTCAGTTACATCCCCTTGACATAAGTGGGGCCCTGCACAAGTTCTGGAGTCTTTGTTGTCAAAGCAAGGCAAGTCATAAAGAAAATAAGAACACAAATGATGACTGATCTAATTTACTTACTAGAAGGGCTTGTTTTATGGATATAGAAATGAGCAAAAACCCCACAGTTCTTCCACCTGTCAGGTGGATGTGGCTGGCTGAACCAAAAATTGCAGGAGCTCACTAGACAGCTGCTGGTTTTTGGTTCATGTGGCTTTTGATGGTAACAGGTAAGAGCAAGAAAATGTGCTTTCACATTTGACTGTTCTAACAACTTAATTAGGACTGTCTAATCTTTTGACAGTTGAAATACTGTTTTTTAAATTTAATTGGATTGTCTCTGAAGAAACTGGAGGAAAAAACTTAAGTCTCTGTGTATATGCTGTCATGGTTTTCATTTACTTCTAACCTTGAATACATGAATATTTAAGGTTCCAAGATTTGTATGTAGCCTTTTCTCCCTAACTGAAACCAGAGATCCTCAGTATCCCATAGAAATGACATTTAAAAGTGAAAAACATACACAAACCTTATGAGTGTTGGGGAGTTTAATGATGGTATTCTTAGACTTGTCTATCACTGAGCTGTGTAAGGTTTAGATTATTTTCATGAACTGTTGTTTTTAGAAATATCCATGGCTTGTTGTCAGCTGTTACATGTATATTGAATCAATAGGAAACAATTAATTTAACATACTAGTGAATGTTAGTCTCTTTTCTCTTATTAGCCTTGTATCAGTTTGCAAATCCATTGTCAGTACTAAAAAAGGATGAATTACAATTAATTAATTTAAAGGCACTGAAAATACTGTTGCATGACTAATTTTAGGGGGATGATACTGTGCTTTCAGATGAGTAATGAAAGACTGATTTCATTGTCCCCTTCTACTTGGAATAAAATGCAATCCTGCAAAAAAATACTTACCATAGAATGATGTAATATCCTGAGTTGGAAGGAACTCACTAGGATCATCCTGTTCAAGTTCCTAGAGCAGGTCCAGATCATAAACTGAGTGTTCTTAGAGAAATTTCAGGTTCTTCTGGTTCTCCTTTCAAATACTGGTCCTTGAAAAAGTTCCTCTATGATAGTAATACTAACCCAAACAGCAAAGGGGTAACAAACCCAAAATGTATTAAATGTTTAGCTTTCTCACAATGAACATGAGCTAATCTTACTAGGTTAAATTTACAGATACCAATAGAGGAAAAATAGTGTTCTAATAACGATTTCAAGCTGATAGCCTGCTGGCAGAGCTGGTTTTTATTCTTTGAAAAGGAAGCTTTTCTTAGGTAGCCTAGCTTATTGGAACGGGTTGTTGTTTTTAAATGTGAAAGCTGGTTGATCACTCAAAGTCTAAGGAGTGGTTAATTTATTTTTTAGTGTGGTTTATCAATTTTGCAGGCTCTTCTGCAGAAGATAAGCACAGGCAGCTGCAGTGCTGTTATCTCCCAGTCCACCTTTTTTCGATTTCAGCATTTGACTTGAAGG
This sequence comes from Struthidea cinerea, assembly GCA_013397865.1. Taxonomy (NCBI): domain Eukaryota; kingdom Metazoa; phylum Chordata; class Aves; order Passeriformes; family Corcoracidae; genus Struthidea; species Struthidea cinerea. The sequence continues at coordinate 347,789 of VZTI01004089.1, forward strand.
TACCTTTATAGGGCCTGTCCCTGTGTTTCTTTGCTCCCAGATCTTTGATGTCTTTGAGATTGTTATCCTAATTTTGATCTTAAAGCCTCATCCTAATTCCCACCTCTCTTCCCATTCAGCCTAGAAGCTCGAGCCTTCCATCAATTTTTGCTGTAGTTGTGGAGGGCTTAGAAAAATGTATTTCGAGAGGAGACTGATGAACCTTTTGAAGGCTGTCATGAGGCTTTGGATAGTAATTTGTTTTGATGATCAAAATAACCCGGATATATGTGGCTGCATTACTTAATTACAAAATCATGGCTATCCTTTGGTATAGGAGGGAATACTGGAAATAAAGCAGTTAGCCTTGGGGAAGAAGAGCCAACTTGAAAGAAGAGACTTGCAAATGCTAGCACTTAATTGCCACAGTAACTCTGAATATATAAATTATTCTCTGTCCTAAACATGAAAGATGTTTTAATGCACAATATAAAAGCTGCTCTTGGGAGAACTTCACAGAATTGGTCATAAACCACATTTTTATTGGTGCTACCATGTACCACTAGTCTAGACAAATGGCCTTCCCCACCCTGAATACTGCATTTATTGCTCAGGAATGTTACTTATAAGAAAGAAGCTGTCTTTGTCCTTGATGGCTGGCATTGCAGGTCTGTTCCCCTGTGGTACCTTAACCACCTCATGTTTTATTTGTTCACAGGGTAGCCCTAGTTCCTTGAGAGTCCACCAGATATTGGATGCTTGTGGTAAACCATGGCAGCTGATGATAAGGTGGCCATTCTAACCGATGATGAAGAAGAACAGAAGAGAAAGTATGTGCTTGCTGATCCTTTCAATGGCATTTCCAAGGATCAAGACTTGCCACCCAATAATGAATCCCCTTCTACAGAGACAACCACTGTCCCAGATGAAGAGCTGGATTGGTTAGAAAAGCACTGTGTCAAAATAAACAACGATCTTCTGATCTCAAAGGTCTTTTATTTTTTCTTCTATTCTGCATACGGCTCGCTCTACCCCTTGCTGCCCGTGTACTACAAGCAGCTGGGTATGTCACCCAGTCAGAGTGGACTTCTGGTGGGAATCAGGTACTTTATTGAGTTTTGCAGTGCTCCCTTTTGGGGAGTGGTGGCAGATCGCTTCAAGAAAGGCAAGATTGTCCTCCTGTTCTCACTTTTATGCTGGGTTTTGTTTAACCTGGGCATCGGATTTGTGAGACCAGCCACCTTAAGATGTGTACCAAAGGGCCTTCCCCCAGCACATCCCACCAACGCAAGCAGCCTTTTAACAACAATTCCACAAAACGCCTCGATGTCTTCTCCACTGACCACAGTGAGTGCTGCATCCCCAAAAGTCCGTGGGAGGAGAGACCTGGTCACTTCCAGTCCAGTCACTTTGGAAACAACAGGGACACCTAATCCTGAAATAACATTCCTGGTACCTACACAGAGCAATGATGTGGATTTTGTCTTGGAAAACAGTACCCACTTGATTTTGAAAAACATCACCACTAGCCCAGCCTCACCAGGGAACACAACTCCAAGTACCACGCCAGCTTCCATCAGCACGAAGCCGATGCCTTCTGACCAAGCTGTGCTCGTTTATGATCAACAAGAAGTAGAGGCCATCTTTCTACTCATTCTGCTAGTTGTCATAATAGGAGAATTTTTCAGTGCTTCCTCTGTTACCATTGTGGACACCATAACTCTGCAGTACCTTGGCAAACACAGGGACCGGTATGGATTGCAGCGTATGTGGGGCTCTCTGGGCTGGGGGCTGGCCATGCTCTCCGTGGGAATTGGCATTGACTATACTCACACGGAAGTTGCCATTGAAGGTCAAGGATGTAAGGCTCCAGAGTACAAGAACTACAGGATCGTTTTCATTGTTTTTGGTGTCCTGATGACAATGGCATTAATTGTGGCCACCCAGTTTCGATTTCACTACACGCACTTCAAGCAAGATGAGAAGAGAAAAGAGGTAGAGATCTCCCAGGTGGACAGAAATGCCTCCAATGAATCTTCGGATAACACTCCTACCAGTATGAGCCAGTCGCAGTCTTTCAGTTTTTGGGACCTAATTAAACTGCTGTGCAGTATCCAGTATGGCTCTGTGCTCTTCGTGGCCTGGTTCATGGGGTTTGGATATGGCTTTGTGTTCACCTTTCTGTACTGGCACTTGGAAGACCTGAATGGCACCACCACTCTCTTCGGAGTTTGTTCTGTGCTCAGTCATGTGTCTGAGCTGACTGCCTACTTCTTCAGCCACAAACTCATTGAATTGGTTGGTCACATCAGGTAAGATGGCAGCAATCACTAGAGAGCTATACAAAAAATGTTGACTCTCGGGCTCAATCTTACGCTACAAAGTGAAATTCAAGCCAATCCTTTTTTTTTTCTTTTTTTTTGAATTCCAAGTCCTGCTCAGTTATGTGGCTCACATGATGGAGATTTTGTTATTTTAAGAGTTGAAAATGCTCTGAAATGCTTGCTTTGCATTTGAGTTGCGTGTTAGTATGTGCTTTATGCCTGGAACCATAACCTTTTGCAGATGGTTCCAGAAGACATCCTCATTCCCTGATGCATCACTCTGTTAAGAGATCTTTACAAATTGCCACCCACTCAAGGGTTGTCTGTTTTGACATACAAATACCATTAGTTTTTCAATTTTTTCTTTTGAGTATCAGCATTCTGCAAATCTCCTGCTTTAGCCTGCTTCCCCTTGCAGGGCAGTTCGTTGCCCTCACAGTAGCCTGGAAAGGTGTCAGCTGCAGGCTGAGAGGGGAGAAGATGAGCTGAGGAAACAAGGTGAGCACCTCCTGTGCACATGGGCTTGTAATCAGACTCTGGGTGTTGGCAGAATGAGGTTGCAGCCTGGCAGTGTCACTTACCAGTTCAGGGCTTGCTCTCCTCCTTTAGTTGCAGCAGTGTGTGTCAGCTCTGAAGTGAGATGGCTGCAGGGCTTGTCCTGTTGTTTTTGCCTTGTGTAAGTGAAAGTGACTGCTTCCAGCATGTTAGTGAACATTGGTTTCCAGTAAATTCACTAAATGGACTTAATTTCCACATATTCTAAATCCCTTCACTACTCTTTAATAAAAGCCCAGGGGAGGAAGGATAGGGGAAAACCAGAGTGCATGAAGCTGCAAAGGTGGGTTCTTTTATGTTTACTCTGGTATTCTGTGCATCTAAGCACAGAGCTGTGTGTTGTTAGCATCATATCCTTTCCAAATGCCCAGTTTATAATCATACAGTCATTGAGATGTAAGTATTTTTGAACTGTTTGCACTGTTCTTTTTGTGTATTCTGTTCTGAGGTTTTGCACTTTGTTTTGCTTTTACTGGGATGAATATTTTTATTAATTTGACTTCTACTAAAAATGTCTGAGATGTTTAGCACAATAATTTGAGAGATTACTTAAAAGATGGTGCTCTTTCTTACTTAAAACTGAGGAGGATCTCTTTGCTTAGCGTCGGTCTTAATCTCTGAATTTGTCAATAATTAATAAGAGAAAATGACACCTTGCATGCAGAGCCTGGAGGAAGGATATGATGATGGAGGAATGGTGAGAACAGATCACAGTCTTGATAGCTACAGATAGCTTGGGTATGCTCTTTCAATGTATATTATAGTACAAAATTCAGGCTTAAACTTCAGCTAAAGGAAGAATGAAAATCAAAATAGTGGTACGATTGTGAATGAGGTGAAATAGAAGGGATGGGAGCATTGGCCAGCAAAAAGAAGGATGATGCATGGGATTAAGTCCTTTTTTTTTCCTTGGCTCTGCTAAGCCTGTGAAGCCAAGATTGGATCAGGATTATTAAATTGTTTAAACACCAGTCCCTATTTGCTATGAAACAGTGTTCAGCATATCTACACCTGGGAAATGCACATTAGTCATATTTTAATGTTACCTAATGCTTCCTTGTATTTAGTCATCACAGTTTGAGATGACTCCTCCTGGCTGCCTGCTGCCTTGTACTTTCTGAACTTTGTATAATGCACAGTGTGTTTGAGAGGAGGCAAGCTTTTTTCTTTTTTTTTCAATGAAAAATGGATAGGAGTTCATAACTCATCTTCTTTGACAGTTCTGGATATGTGTTGTCTGCTGCCTTCTAGTGCAGATATTAATTTTCCTATTAATAAGAGCCAATAGCCTCCAACTCCATATCCTTAAAACAGTCTCAGCCAGAAGCACTTGGCATTGATATTTTATCTATTTTTTAATACCTCAAAATTCCTTTCTTCTGGGTTGTTTGACTTCTAGATGTAGACATTCTTTCTGCAGTATGTGAACGTTTATCATTCAGTCTTTCTTTCCTGTGCTGAGTGTTTGAAGACAGGCATGAGTGCCAGAATTGCATGCATTGTCACAGTAGCAGGAAAAAATGCTATTGAATGTCCTTTGTAGAACTACACGAAAACAGGCTTTACACCTTATCAGACAGAAGCTCAGTTTCCCTTTTTCAAGTCTTATAAATCTTTCTGTTTCTACCATTGTATGTGGTGGCATATAAACCCTTACAACAGTTTGAACCTATTCTGTTTTCACAGTTTTTTAAACTAATAGTCAAATTACTGTCCAAGCATTTTAAGCATGACTGTGTTAAATATGTGCTGAAAAAAATGCCCAGTTTCTGATTTTATTAGCTGTACTGTTCATACACTTGTGCACTGCATGTGTGTGTATGTAGTACATGCTTCTAGTGTTTCTTTGAGAGGATATTGGGAAGAAATTCTTTACTGTGAGAATGGTGAGGCCCTGGCACAGGCTGCCCAGAGAAGTTGTGGTTACCCCATCCCTGGAAGTGTTCAAGACCAGGCTGGATGGGGCTTGGAACAACCTGGTCTAGTGAATGGTGTCCCTGCCTATGGCAGAGGGGTTGGAACTACTTAATCTTTAAGGTCCCTTCCAACCCATACCATTCTATGATACTGTGACAAAAAAGTGTACAAAAGTGGTTATGAGGTATTTTGACCCCATTGTTGAATGGCACCTGGTGTAGAAGCACTCAAAACTGCCAGTGGCTTAAGAAGATGATGTCAAGCCCTGAAAATAACTTCCTACTTTGAGGTTAAGCTTGAATGTGTTTTTCTGACCACAGTTCCAGCATGTGAGTTTTTATGGGAAGCAGAGACTGGTAGTCATGGCTGTAAACAGCTTAGGCTCCTTGACACAAATATAGATTCAGTGCTTTAAATGTTTAACCTGTGAATTGAGTATGGTGTCTCTGTGGGTACTACATATAGAGCTCAAAAGGAACATCTGTTTACATTTTCCATTTAGGTCTGATAAGGAGCCTAAGTGATTATTATAAATGCATTTTTGAAAAGATGCTGTAAATACACAAAAGTTTTTGTGTGACGTACCTCTCCAAAACCATATTTATAGAGTTCTTCATAAACTGTAATTTACCTAAAATTCTATATATATATATTCTAACAAATTAAGAGGTAGAACCTGACTAAATTGCAGCTCTTAAACACTGAATCCAAATCTTTCTGCAAATGTAACATGTTGGAAAAACACAGGTAGGTGAGTGGTTAGTGATGATGGAAAAACTCTGAAGCAGCAGGAAGTCACATCTCTGGTCTGGCTGTGCTAGGGAGTAGCTGAGATGGGAAGAAAGTTCTTGGTGAACAGACAAAGTTTTTGCTGGACAAAAGTGAAATTAAGCTGTCTAGAAGTCATCCTAAACAGAGAGGTGCATTTATACTGCTGCTGAGGAAAAACAAGTGTACATGGTGAGGCAGTTCCTTTGTATTCCCAAGAGTGTGCATCACCCTGGGCCTTTCTAGTAGGGGAATGAAGACAGGAGCCTGCAGACCTTGTGAGTTTGGTTATCTTTTGTGGCCAACGTGTCCTAATACATTTCAGAAATGTGGCTGTACATAAGAACTACATTAAGTTGTGGCTATGAATGGAACCAAGTTATTTGTTTGGAACAGAAGGCATTAATTAAAGGATGAGATTAAATTTATGATTCATTGCACAAAGAACAAGTTTGTTCTCATTATTGTACAGCAGTGAACTTTTTCATGGCTTCCTGTGTTTTCTTCCATGAATGCTTGGGCTTGTGTTGCCTAAAGGCAGCTTCAAGCAGCTATTCATGGACTTCACATGTATCTGGAAGCTTGGTTTGATGTATGACTGAGGGGGGACGACTTCCTGCCAGCTTACTCTACTTGTTGAAAGTAAATTCACGTTGTTGTGAAATGCACAGGTCTTTTTTGATACCACTGACATGATGAAAAGTATGGTACTGGATTTTTCACTGTCAGCATGTGTATTTGGAGACCTCAAATGTTAACAAGATGCTGCGTTTTTATGATGGCGTCTCACTCTAGATTTTCCAGTGACTCTGTACCATTTAATTAAATCTTGGTGTGCATTTGTAGAAAAGCTAACTGAAAAAGCAGCACAAAGAGTAACGAGCCCTTTCACAGGGTCAGTGCTTCACCTTAATTATCAATTGCATTTATTTCTCTTATGCCAAACCAAAGTTCAACCAACAAGCCCTATTTGGGCAATAAATTATCCCTGTCCCTGAAAAAAATCTTTAAAGGTTGCAATAGCGCCCTTTCTCAAGCTGTAAACATGTTTTCAATTAGGTCTTTGTTTCCCAAGATCCATCTAAAAATAAGAGAAAGATAGCTGGATGAATGAGCACCCCAGGGGGAAGCTATGCTAAATCTAAAAACTGGAAGGAAAGAGTCAACAGGTTAAATGTGCAATGGGAAATGCACTTCACAAATAGTCTTTGTATTTCATTGTTTAAAAACTGTTGTAAGCGCTTTTTTTCCTCTAAATTCTGAGATGCAGCATCTGCTGCTTTTCAACAGGATGGCTAAGTTTTATCCTGAGGCATGTTGTTATAAACCATATTGCTTCTGTGGGATGTGTTTTAGAGTAGTTCTGAGCAGTTTGCAGATACTGGGACTATAAACTTATATTAATTGGGTTAAAATTAATTCCTTTAATACAAACCTGCTCCAGGCTTTCATTGAAATGGCAGAATGAATCTCTGGATGATTAGAAAAGAAGGTTTGGAAAGGATGTTGAATGCACTTAGAAATTACCTCTCTGAAACGCAATCCCTTGTAGAGTGTGGCATAGAACTACAGAGCTTAGTTAAAATCTCAGTGGGTTTGCTGTCTCTTTGATTTATTTTTTTTTCTATTAGGATTTCGAATGTGTTGAATGGGCAAGAGGAGAGTTTATGTTTGGGTGTAGGACTTAAAAGATATATTTAGTGTTGAGCAAATGCTTTAGACTGGCAAACTGTATGCATGCAAAAAACTTCTAAATCAGTAAGCTGTATTATAATATGCCAGAAAGGGAAAGTGCAAACTATCCTGACTTCTCCTTTCTTTATTTCCTTTAGAGTGCTGTATATTGGTCTTGCCTGTAATACAGCACGATACATCTACATCTCGTACCTGGAAAACGCCTGGACTGTTCTTCCGATGGAAGTGCTTCAAGGTAAGACAGAGCAGTAATCACCTTTCAGCCTAAGATCAGCTGCTCCCTTTATCTTGTTTTCAAGTGAGCTATGCTTCAGTAAAAAATCTGGTATTTCTCTACTTTTTTGACCACAAATACCCCAGAAGATGCAGGTTCATAAAACACATAGACCATTACTGTTTATCCTGGGAAAGATTTGATGTCAAAAGGGTGGGTGTGCACTTGATTGTGCACAGTTCTCTGTTTATTCAAACAGAACTCTGCGAGACCAACACACCCATTAAATAAACAAAGAGACAAGCATGAGCTGGGTACACACCTACTGCAAATCCTGTTTGGTGATAAATGTACACTTCACTAAATGCAAGAGGTTGCAGTCCTTGAAAGGATGCCACAAAAAACCTCCAAACATAGTCTGGGTCGTTTGGTCTGTTAAAATATTTCAGTTTTTCAGTTCAATCAGTACTTTTAGATTACAGAATTTTTGTTTTAATAGCTAGGGCAGAATTTCTCTCAATAGCTTTCTCAATGCTAATAGAACTTCTTTAAGATACATGCCCTTTCACAATCTTATTTACAAGGACAGAGGTGTGGTCTATTGACAAGTAACTTGAATCTTGTTTTTAAATCCTGTTGTAGAAGTCTGTAAGACCTTCATTGCAATGCTAAAGAGTACATTGTTCTAACTTAGTTTTTATGACCTTTTTTTGTGTCTTTGTGGTGGGTACCACTTCTCAAAATCATGAAAAAGTGGAACTATTTTACTTTCTATTTCTTCAGTATTTGAAGAATACCATTTTTGACCATCTTTTTAAAGCAAATATTTTGGTTTTATACAATAATATTTATAAATTTTTCCACAGATTATACCTAGAAGTTTTACTCTTCTGTGTGCAGCATAACTTGAATTTAAATTAACTTTTTCTACTATATTTACAGAAGTCTTTTTAAGCTAGACTTTGAGTTACAAAATGCCAGTAGAGAGCACTGTGTGGATCTCTACATACAGACAGAGGGAGATCCATTTGTGTCTTGGCTCCTTACCCTCCTGGCTAACAAAAACAGTTTATCATATTATAACTGCCACAACAGCAAGCTTCTGAATTTTGTTATTAAAAAGCCCCCAGACCACAACTATTGAATCGAAACTTTATTGTTCATACCAAATGTTAAAATAGGAAAATGTTAGAAAGAACCTGAATAATGAGTATGTGTTATACTCTTGCCTGCTTAAACATCTAGGGAAAACAAATGATGAATACAAAGCTTTGGGTGTTGCCTTTGAGGTAGTCCTGTTTTAAAGATAGCATATATCAAAATATAGGGAAAAAACCTTGTGGTTTCACCAATACAGCTGTAAGTTTGTGCCCGGAAGCATCCTATAAGTCATGGCTGAAAAATAAGTTTCTTGCACTTTGAATGTGGTTTTTATTCTGCTGAAATTTCAATATGAGTTGCACAATATGTAGGTTTGCCTTTACATGCAGCAAGGCTATGAGGGAGTGGTTTTGGTGGGGGGTTTTGTGTGGCACAATCCTGAGTAACTGATATTTGAAGAAGAAATTAAGGACCTTCAAAATAATACTTTGTCATAAATGTATCTGCCAGTTGTTACCGTATTTAGCCACTGCTGAATCATGGGCTCCTTGGTCGATCTGGCTATTTAGTTATTTATAGTCAGCAAATGAGAAAGCTAAAACCAAACCAAACCCACGCACAACTCCCCCCGCCCAGCCCCCAGGTCTCTGTGCTCTTTGTGCTCTTTTCAGCCTGCATCAGATGTCCCTTGTTGGTCCCTGAAGTCCATGGGTACCCTGTGTGTGTCTAACCACTGCCGCTACATTTGTGGGATTCCAGTCATCTCATTCAGTGTTCCAGTTGGGGGATCAAGGTTACCTTTTTAGAAGTACTGTTGATTTTCTCCCTCCTTTATTAATTTCCCTTCCTGCTCTTACCAGTTTTCATCTGTTCTAGAGTTGTTATTTTTTCTGCAGCAGTTCCAAGTCCTGTTTCTTTGGGCTCTGCTTTCTCTCCTACATAACCACTGAATTGTCAGTGGCAGTAAGAAGTGACACCTTCATGAAATTTGGTGAGATGGAAGCTCTTAAGTGAGCTTGTTGACAGAGGGAAGCAAGAGTTGTAGCTGCCTTCCCTGTGTAAGGATTAGAAGTATTGAAAACCAAAAAAAGAGTAGGTTGTGTAGAACATGTGGGCACCATGTGGGCCATCAAGTTGAGGGGTCTTCAAAAGCCCTCAGTGAAGTCCTTGTTATGTACAATTAGAATTGTACATAACTCTTTTCCAGGAAGCTGTCAAATTCTGTGTAAACTCAAGTTCCATCAGCTCGAGGGGTTTTAAGGCTAACAAAAGTTTCAGTTGACTTTTGTGAAAAAATTATTTTTCTATTTAATAAGTTTCTGCAATACAATCAGGATTATCCCCATGTGCTGTGCTGAAGGGCATGGAGACATTTCTGGAAGATGACTGTGCAGACTGCATCTATTGATTGTAATAAGAACCATGCTGTGTTCCAGCTGCTGTTTGTAGCTGGGATGAGGACAACTCGCATTGCATTGCACTCTCAAAGGAGTAAATGAGGAGATTTAAACTCACTTCTCAATTTAAAGTTTTCAACCACCATGCTGTATTGACTTGCACAGGCATTGTATGAAAATAAGAGCTTAAGGCTGAATCTGTAACAAGTGAAGATTTCAAGACATCCTTGTAAAGTGTATATATCTATGTCATCAGTATGTGAGCACACAAGTAATCTTGTTCATTTGGCACTTAGGTGAAGTTTTGCTGCGCTAGTTAGCTGCAATTTATTGTTTCAGGGCAGTGGTCCAGATTCTCTGGTAACAGCTATGCTAGCTCACCAATTTGTATGACAGGAATTTTTTCTAAATTACAAAACTATATTGTTAACCTGAAAATGAGCTGTTTTCACTTGGCAGTTACTCAGCAAACTCCAAAACAAGTCCTATCCTAAGAAGTGACTCCTATTGATGTTCCAGCAGCACAGTTTTATGTCTAGAGAGCAAAGAGTTCGGCCTTTAGCTGACAATAATTATGATACATATTTCTCTTGAAATAAATTTGGATCCCCAAATCTTCAGATCTTGGTTTACATATAAGTTATCCTAAATTCACTAAAATTACAAACATCACTCTAGGGTTGCTGCACTTGTTGGAACTGTAGTGCAGGTGATGAAATGGTGGTTAGTGGTTTTAGCAAATAATGTCACAATATATATAGTGAGCAACTTCTTTTAAAAAGAATTGTGGTTAGCAGTAACAGTAATCCAGACCAGACTTCTTATGCAAGTTATGGTAAAAACTGTTCCAAATAGTCACTGTTGTATAAATAATTATTTTAAAAACTACATTAATAATGTACACATACTAAAATAAAAAGATTTTGCCTTTAAATGCAAGTGTATTGAGCTGATTTAAAGGTATGATTTGTTTTCAGAGAAACCAGGAACACTGTGTTCTAGTGGGACTTTCACTGGTAAAGATGAAAACATCCAAGAACCTGTTGGTTAAGTTATGGCCTTTTGTGTTCAAACAAACTCAGTGGTATTGTGCTTCACGGTTCAAATAATTTCTGATGTGTTTTTTATTTGCCTGACTGTAAAAATTTACTTGCTCCTAATAGCTGATAAAATGGCATGTTTTATGTTAATTGATGCACTTTCTAAACCAAAACCACTTTACCTATTTTAAATTAGCTCTGCTTTATTATTGGGACAGTTCTTGGTTGCTGTTTGCAATGCATCCATGGATCTACATTAAAAAGAGTAGAGACTCAATGAATTTTAAAACTCTTAAGCTTTTTCCTTAGAAAATCTGTGAGTTTTAAAGCCTTAAAATATAAATGCTAAGGTAATGCAGACTCATTTTAGTGTAAGCATTTTGTTTTTCAACACAGTGATGCACTATTACCAAAACTTATAGAGATATATGCACAAATATATGTATAATATCCAGAGTTTGAGGAATTTGGGGATTGATTTGGAATGAATTTGACCTTTACAGCCTGGTGGACATCTAACATGTATACCTGCAGTATATCAATTTGATATAGTGCTATTTATCATTTTACCTAAGCAAAATCCAAATTATTCCGTATGTTATGAAAATATGTTTTCTTGCTCTTAGGAGTCTTCAGCCTAAATGCCTAAGTAATTATTGATTGTCCAACTGTTCATTACTAAGTCAAGTGTAGAGGACAGAAACATGTTGACTGAATCATCAGTTGTGCCAATATTTGTTTAAAACTGAGGCAGTAGAGCTCAGGCATTGGTAAACTGTGATGACTATTTTTAATACCTCTGAAATCAGGAAAAAATATTCCCACTCAATCTGAGGGTGGCAAAATAGTTCAGGCTTATTTAATGTGTGATGAACTACAAAACCGTTTTGTTTTTCTAACTTCTCTACAACCCTGCCTTTTCCTGTCCTGTTCTGCCCCACTCCACACACGCCCTCAGGCAGGTGCTCCAAGGCAAGGACTCCACCTGCAGCCAGGCTCCCACGCTGAGGGACCTGCACTGGCCTTCCCTTAGCTCTCCTGGGGGAGGAAAACGTGCCAGATAGACACTTGGAAGATCTCTGCTGGGGGCTGGGGCTGCCGTGGGGCCGTGGTTGATGGCAGTGAGGACTGGGCTGCCGTGGGGCCGTGGTTGATGGCAGTGAGGACTGGGCTGCCGTGGGGCCGTGGTTGATGGCAGTGAGGACTGGGCTGCCGTGGGGCTGTGGTTGATGGCAGTGAGGACTGGGGCTGCGTGGGGCCGTGGTTGATGGCAGTGAGGATGGCTGCTGCACGAGTGGGTGAAGCGGTGGCAGCGCCCATGCAGGATGCATGCACAGCAGGCACAGCAGGAGGGAGGCACACTGACTCTGCCTCTCAGCAGCCATGGAAAATGACATCTTTGGCCTACCCTGAGGAGCTTGTGTGCTGTTCCCATCTGGACCATTCCATGCCCAAACGCAGAGTGTGTTGGTGTTGAGTTCAGAAAGAGTTTGCGGGGAGGTGCTGGGTTTTTGGGGGCAGTGAGAAGGGCAGGAGGAGATTAATTCTTGCCTCTGAAACGGCATGGATATCTCTGATACCGTTTGGATTTTATGACCTTTGCACTGCCTTCACTGTGGCAGTAAGGAGACTGCTGAGAGACATCAATGCTTTAATTGCCTGCAGCTTGTAAAATTGGGACTTGTATACCAAAGGCCCTGGGTCACTGCTGAAGGCACAAGGAATGTGGCAGAGAGACTTGTCTCCCTAGGGACTGTGTCTCAAGAAGAGAAGTGAAGTCATCCTGGAGGGAGAAAGAGCTTTTGACAGGTTCTGCAGAAGGAGTTGTCCTGTTTCCCTGTGGCTTGGTTGCCAGTATCACATTACCAAAAACTGATTTGTACTCCGCAGACATTTGTCGCTGGCGGGATTTTGTTGGTTTTTCTCCACGTGCTCCAGCTGGTGAGCGCAGTTGCTCAGATGTTGTGTTGGTAGCTGGTGGCCCTGGTGCTCCTGCCGGTGTTTCATTTCTGCAGGTGTCACGCATGCAGCTATCTGGGCAGCCTGCATCTCGTACCTCAGCGCGGCAGTGCCTCCGGAGCTGAGGACGTCGGCACAGGGAATACTGCAAGGTCTCCACTTGGGGCTGGGCAGGGGATGCGGAGCCATGGTCGGAGGAGTTTTGGTCAATTACTTTGGTAAGGAAAAATCGTATTGAAAATTTCAATTTTATTTATTCTGGTTTTACTGAACTGTCGGCTTTAAACTTATTTGTGCTGTAGGTATTGTTCTACCTTAAAGAGTAATACACTTTCTATGGATCACAGAATCATAGAACTGCTCAGGCTGGGGAGGGCCCTGAGATCTCCAGTCCAGGCCTGTGATCAAAGCGAGGTCAGCACTGCATTCAGACCAAATTGCTCATGGCTTTGTTCTGTCAGTATTCCAGAGTGATTAAATATGTTACGCCTAGATATTTTCAGTATTGTGTCAAATACCCAACCTGATCTGTAAGTAAGATGAATGAATCCTTTGTGAGAGAATAGGTTGATACTGTAAAGCCTCTCGATGAACAAATGAGAATCTAATTACTTGCTTAAAAATCCTTTGCAAAGCCTGTTGAAGAAGTGATGGGGGAGGAAAATGTAATGAAACAAGCTAATAAGAGTCTGCATGGGCAATATATAGCCAAGAAGCACATAATGCTGACTCATTTTATTTTATTAAGTAAGTAGGTTCTCAATTTAGAAAAAAAAAATCTCATTACAGGTCCTGCTGCCACATTCAGAGGAATAGGGATGGCTTGTTTAGTGATTCTGCTTCTGTTTGCACTGATCCAGTGGATGCTGGTTCCTGATGAAGAAGAAGGTAAATGTTCATGTCACAGAGACACTACAGAATTAGAAATAGTGAAAAAAGATCTCTCTGTAGCTGCTCTAGCAGCTTTAATTTTGTATATTTGGTGTCTTAACTTGGACTTTGACAAAGCAGTTTGTTTTCAAGAGGGAAGTTTTTGTCCTGAGCAGTGAAGCCATTTAAGTGGGCTGCTGTTCCTGCTGCTGCTGTAAGAAGGGCAGCATTGAGTTCTTGAATGTCCATAGAAGGAAAGCATGATATATTTTGCTGCCTGTATGTCCTCTCAGTTCTGAGAATCCCTTAGGTTAGTCTTAAGAGCTGTAGTGAGTCATGTCAGTTGCATCAATTCTTTAAGGTCACCTTGATCCCACTTCGTGCTCTCATGTTCTACCAGTCAAAGCCACCTGCTAGAAATTGTAGAGATGGCTTCAGAGGACACAAAACTTTGTAGATTTTTTTTTTGAACCTGAGATATCTCCCCTCTGGTGGAACTTGAACTTTTTCATCTCTACTTTTATCAATATAAAGGCTAACCAGAAATTAAATACTTGGAACAAACTTAGGGGTTTATCATAAATCTAACTCTTAAAAAGACAATAAAACTCTGGCAAACTGTGAAAAGTCATGAATTTTTGAGCTGCTTTTTACCTAAATATTTTCCAATATGAGCTTTGAGTATGAAATGAAAGTTAGTTTTCTTTAGCTGGAATACGAAATTAAGTAGTTATCAAGTTGCCTGTACTGAAGTGTTCAAGTATGTATTTTGCCAGTATTTTCTTCACCTGTGTTCAAATTATAATGGCAAAAAATGGAAAGATGAAAAGGATATTTGCTGCTTCAGTTTCCCATGGGCATCTAGTTAATCACATGTGAATCTACAAAAGGCCAGTTTCTTCATAGTGCCCTTATTCTCTTTGTTTCTGTCTTTAGTTTTCATTTAATACACACTACCCATTTTAACAGTGTGTATGTTAATTTTAAGCATGACAGGAATTAGGCTGCTTTCAAGCAGACCAGTTGGATGAGTAAAATGCAGCATGTGGTCAAGTGTGTGCAGGAGTAGTCTCTTCATTTCTTTGCTCCTAGAGAACATCCAGCCCTTGCTTAAAATATCCAGTACCATCTAGGAGTTTGTAAGCCAAATGTGATTTTATAATTTTGAAATAAAGATATTTTTAATCTTTAAATATTTTAATCTTTAAATATTTTCTTTGGAAAAAATATTTTTTTCAAAGTTTATAGAATGTGTTTTTTACAGAGAGCACACAGCTGTAACGGAAAATATCCCACAGTTACTAAAAATCTGTTTAATTATTTTTTGTATAAATACTCTGGCTCTTCAGGATTGTAAGGCACATTGGGTTGGGTCGTGGCAGTCATTTTATGAATGGCATTTCAAGGTAGCTATGAAAACTATTACAGTTTATTGGAAAACCTAAGATGTAAAGGTCTCATGGGAGGATTTCTTCCTTTATCTGAAACTCTTTGACAGATACTTTGTGTCTTCCAGTGTGTCGCTACCCTTAATTCTTGTCTGGCTAACTGCGTAACTCCATAGTAACTATTTGTTGGGAACAACTGGAGTTTTTCATACTCCTCAGCCCTTGTGCAGGGGCACAGCAGCCGTGCTTGTCAGGCACCAGTGACGTTTCCCTAACCAGACCGTGCTGTGCCTGGCTCCTGACTGTTCGTGCCAGTGTTCTGCTTTCAGGGCAGTGATAACCGTAGTGTGAAAGCAAGAAACACTTCATGCTCATTGTCTGCTTCAGGGTTGGTTTTTTTTAAGCTTGTTGGCTTTGCCAGTGATTTTTTTGTTTTAAACTTCAGAGAAGACAATGCTGGCAGAAAGGATTCCAGTGCCTTCCAGTCCTGTTCCCATAGCAACTATTGACCTGGTACAACAGCAGTCGGAAGATATCATGCCTCGGACTGAGCCCAGACTCCCTCCAAAGAAAACTAAACACCAAGAAGAGCAAGAGGATGTGAACAAGCCTGCATGGGGCATCAGTTCTTCTCCTTGGGTCACCTTAGCTTATGCTGTCTACCAGATAAAAGAGATGGTTAAACTGTCCAAAACCAATCCAGCTCCTGAGAATCAGCCTTTACAGGTAATCTTCTAATGTTCAGGAAGTTCTTATGTAATTTTAGCTTCTTGAAAACCTTTATAGCTCTGTAAATCTGTTGGTACCTGGCAGGTATTTTCTGTCAGCTTGTAATAAAGCTGGACTTGTGACACAGTAGTTGAAATAGTGCATGAAATAGAGTTGTTTTCTATGTATAATGCAGCAGGAATAACTGGTTTTGCAAGTAGTATCTTCCTGAAGATGGTAGGAGAAGAAGAGACACAGAAAGGGACTCTGTTTTATGGATTTGGATATATTTGTTTACATTTCTTTTCATATTAGTTGGAATGTGCAGGTTATGCATTTTGCAAAATTTACCAGGTGATAATTGAACATGAAGATGCACAGCTGCTTAACAGACTGTAAAATTATTTGTATTTAGTTTTGCTTCCTTAGATGATGCTGTCAGACGTCTACATGGTTGCTGTGTGCCAGACAGCTACCGATTGGATACAGAGCTTTCTTTTCAAATGAAGATAATCTCTTTTTTACCTAGAGTTACACCAGATAAGAGCCATCCCAGGATTTAAAATACCTGGTGGCTGGTGCTTACTGTGCACCATTCCCCTTCTGTTCAATCTCCCCCCAGAACAGCTTGTAATAGCTTCCTCAGTGGTTGGATGGGCTTGGATCTTGAACTTGAAATGCTCTGGCCATGCCTTCCAGACTGCAGCTGGAGCACACTGCTAAGCCCAGTAGGGAGGTGCTGTCAGTCAGGGTTTAGA
This sequence comes from Struthidea cinerea, assembly GCA_013397865.1. Taxonomy (NCBI): domain Eukaryota; kingdom Metazoa; phylum Chordata; class Aves; order Passeriformes; family Corcoracidae; genus Struthidea; species Struthidea cinerea. Next base: position 364,462 of record VZTI01004089.1, read on the forward strand.
GCAGCACGGTCAGTCTCAGCCGCTGTGTTTACCTGTCTGGAAGGAGTGGGTGAGGTTCCTTCTTGCACCCAGTAGGCGTAAACACAGAAATGCTTTTTCCTCAAGTGCTGTCTTTAGCAGTGGGTAATTTGGGATATGAGTGTGAATCAGCAGAGCAGTGTGTAGGAATTTCACCTGGCCAGTGATCTCCTGCCTTTCTTACTTGACTTTATTCTTGGAAATGTGTTACAGGCGTGCTTTAGGTTGGTTGGAGTTTTTGTTTGGTTTTGACTTTTCCAGAGACAGAGAATGTGAGCTGAAGATATCACAAGGTCTCTGACATCAAAGTAATGCATCCAAACAAACTGCTCAGTTTCCCACTGCAAATGTCCTCAGGGTCCTGGTTAGTGTAAGCTGCCTCTGTTAAATCAGAGAAAAGAAGTTATACAGAACTTAGGCAATGAACATGGCAAGAAAATAATGTTTGGCAGATGTGTGGTGTCTGAGAGTGACTTGCCCAACACTGCTGGACACAACCCAGCTGCTTCCCTGAGCACTGTGAAGTGGCCAGAAGGGCTTTTGTGCCTGTTCTCTATGGCACATGGTCTCTTCATTATGCCTTTCTTCCTGTAAAAATACAGTGCTGATATAAAAGTACTTCTTGTTGATGTGCCAAAATTCAGTGCACCTCATTGTATCATTTGCTTCATCACATATATTCTCCAAAATTTCTCATCCCTGTTTCAGTGCTCCAAGAGGACAAACTTGTTCCAAAATATTTCAGATTTTGTGCTCAGTCATTTATTTTAGGCTGATGATATTAAAATACTGAAACTAGGAAAAGGCTGTCCAGCTCTCTTACTAAATTTGTTAAATAGCTTCCTTAAAATGAAAATAGAGCATTTGGAAGGAGGGTCGGTGCACAGAGAATTAGTGACAAAAATGATTCCTTCTTATTTCATTAAGATTTTGGATCAGTTTTGCTTCTGCTTGCTTATACACATACTAGCCTTATTCTCTGTGCTTCAGTGCAAAACAAAAAATCATAGGCAGTGCATCACCTTCTAATGAAATGTGTTAGTGTTCAGGTTTGCTCTTTCAGCCCGGGGAATGTAACTGGTGTTTAAATGTGCTTTTATGTTCCCTGGTAAGGCTTGTTTGAGAAGATTGGATGGATTTGTACATCAGTACAGCAAAAATCCTGCCAGTCAGGAAGTCTGAGCAGTGTCTTGGGGAGGGAGGGATCAGCTGAGAAAAATGGTATTTAAGAGGCATTTAAGTGGAAAAAAAAAAAAGCATTTAAGTGAAAAAAAAAGTTATGGACTTGCTTAGTCAAAAGAATTATCTTGTCTAAACACTTTGAAGTCCAGTTAATTGTTTTTTTTCCCCTTGAAACACAACAAGTTTGTTTTTTGCATGCTTCTTGGGAAAGTGCAGTTAGGAAAAGAGATGGAAGGTAAGCTGCTGTCTGCTTGCTATTAGTGTCATCTGGGTTTAAATGTACTACTGTTGCTTTGCTGCTTTACGTTTGACTTGTTATGTTGCGGGCATTCAAAGCAAGTGCTTTGTGACTTTCCAGCAGTGCCTGAATGCATCTGGGGGTGTGCCAGTGGGGAGAGCGTCCTGAGTGTTCATGTTGACTTTTGGCATGCAATCCTTTCCCCTCTGTTTAGAAAACCAATGAGAATTGCAGTGCTTCATCAGCCAGCTCAGCAAGACAACCCCAAAATCCGACAGATTCTGAGCAGTCCAGAAATTGTTCGGCACCAACACCTACAGCAACATCAGATTCCCAAGCAGATGGCAGCCGTGTTGTGTCGGATCATGATGCTCAGCCTGCTGCTGCAGGGCCCTGAGATGTGCTCATCTTACCAAATCCAGTGCATGGAATTCTGCTTCTCACCTGGGAAACGCTGGAGTAGGAGCTCAAAAGTAGGACTTCCTTCATCTTAACAATCATAATGTGATGCAGTGCAAGCTTTTAACTATATAAAGAATATTCATATGACTACACAGAGCAACATGAGCAGGGAAGCCAAAAGTTCGGATTCTTGAGGGAAGTGATGTGGCCAGATATGATGGTAGGAAGAATTCTTTGCTGCTTTGCTAAAGCTGAGTCAAGTGCTATGAGATTTCTTTGCAATCTGTAGAAAAAAGGGAGTTCACTCCTCATTTGTTGAGACACAGAGTATCTGACTTGATTGGATTTTTTTTTTCCCTTAAATTTATTCCCAAATCAAATTTAAAAGACTTTTTAAGAGAGACACTGAGTTTCCCTGAATAGTCTATTAGAAAATATCAGATCCAATAATTCTAGGAATGTGGTGAAACTGCCTCTGGAAAGATTTCTCAGAGTAGCTTAAGGAAGCGTATCTTAATATTACGGTAACAGATTAAGTAAACCACATACATATTCAAAGAATATGTTTTTGAAGCTAATGTTCTCTTGTTTGAGATAAAGGTTTAGTTCTGCAAAGCAAAGGTTTTGAACTGGCCTTTTAGTGCAACACAAAAGCTGGAGGAAGGCTTCTGAAGAAGTTACCCTCTGTGCTTGCAGCCCTGCAGCTGGGCATAAGGTTGTGTGCATTTGGGTAATTTTAGGTTTGACGTTGTATTGAGACAAGAATCTTTGATCAAGATTGCACAGCCTGAGATTGATCAATGGTCTTTTTGGGGTTTTTATTTTATCATCTATACAAGGGTTTATTTAATGCAGTGTAGTTACTATGGTTATTTATTAAAAAAACATTAAGCTTTAAGTGCCTAGGGAAGGTAGGGGGGTAGGGAGGAATCACCTAAAAATCTTAATGTTTAGGATTATAGGGGCGAAGTAGTGGATGCAGAAATTAAGTAGAGAGAGAGATTCTCAGGAGGAAGCAAATGTAACTCAATTGCAGTATGTTTAGGAAGTTACTTTGCCCAATGTCAAGACACTGGAGGACTTTGGATTATGTTTTGTTAAGCTTCTTAATACTGTCTGCAGCCAGCTCGTGCTGGTACGTAGTGAAAATTGCTGCTGGAGGGAAATCCTCGGGCTCAGGGAAGTGTCAGGGGGGGTTTAGTTAGGATAGTGTTTTGGCCCATTTTCTTAGATGAACAGCTGGTTCCCAGGAGATCCTGAGCAGTCAGCTCCCGTGGGACTGAGGGAGCACTGCTCAGCCACCCTCCTGGAAGTGAGATGTGTGTGAGGTGCGAGGCCTTCTGTGGGGAAAGTGCCGCTGTGGGACTGTGGTGAGCCAGAGGCAAGGCCAGCAGGAGCCCAGAGTCAGGGAGAGGAAGGTGGCAGCAGCTGAGCAGGGAAGGGGGTGCACAGGTTTACCCACTTTGACATCTGTTAGCTTGACTGAAGGGGTGTCCCGTAGCTGTGCTTTAGCTGTGCTTTTAGAACAACCCACGTTCTGGCAGTGCCTGGGACCAACACCATAGACAATAAAAAGAAACATCAATGACTAGCCACTTGTTACTTTTTTTGCACTTGAACTTAAATGTACTGTACTCACATAAATCCTCATGACTTGTCTAAGTGTCCTTTAAAATCAGAAATGTATTTATTGTATGTTTGTATAACTTGGGGGAGAACTAAAGACTGAACAGGTGACAGGACAGAAGGATGCTAAAAATCATCTTGAGGCTAACCAACCATTCGTTGAGTTCATGCTGTACGGTGTTACCTCAGCTGCTACTGCATAGCACCTGGATTGTGAAGTGAAGAGCTTGTACACTGTGTTTACACTTCAGAATTGTGTATTTGAAATGCCTGCTCTTTTCGGAATTGTATAGTCATTCTGTGTTGCAAAATGGACATGTACACCTGGATTTTGATATTTGTGAAACTGTAAAAACTGTGGTAAGAAATATAAAATATCCATAACATATTTAATAGTATCAACATGAACTTTTATTTCATTTGCTCATATTACAGTGTCAGCAGTGAACATAACCACCTGAAGTGAAAATAATTCAGTGATAATGACCTTTTGCTAAAGTCACTGGAGGATGCTGAACCAAGAGCCTGGGAACTACTCTTGCACTGTGTTAAAACAGTATTTGATAATAAAATCTGACTGTAGGCACCAGTTCCCTTCTGTCATGTGCAGGGAATGTACGGGACACAAACCAATGTGCGCTGTAAACTGGTCGATATGGAAGAGTGCAGGGCATCACTGTAAACACTACAGAGAACAGAGAGAAATGTAACATCCTTTGTTAAGGGAGAAAGGCTTTTATAACAGGGCAATGGATTAATGTCTCGATTCTGTTCCCAGATTTTCTAGCTGAACAGTGGACAGTACTTATCAATTGTTTCAGTAAGGCTGTGTCATCTCCACATATCACAGGAGCACTGTGCAAGTGAACAGGGCTCCAGTGACAGCAGCTGGTTTTGGTGGCTTTTGTTTATGAAACCCTTCCAGTGTTGGAACAGGCTTGGGAAGATTTTTAAGGTCACTGTTAGCTACCCACTAAGGTAGCCATCATCTTTCTCATGTTGCTGCCATTCTGTCTTGCATGCATTTAGTCGTTTCCTGCTCTACTTTGGGTAGTGTTTACTCATCCCTGCCAAATGATGGATCTCACAACTACATACAACGTGGGTTGATTTTTATTTCTTTCCAACTTTTATTGCTTTTTAACTTTCTTCCTTGTTGAAGCAGGTTACCTGGTATTCTTCTAAAACATATAATTACCTAAATGGGGGGAGCTTTTCCATTTAACATATCGCTTAGGTAAAATACTACCTTAATGTATAATCTAGGCTGTTGTATGTAAATACGTATTATGTACTTATATAGTACACATATGTACTTACATACTTCCACATTATGGAAGGATAATCATCACTACCTCACTAAAGAGAAGACATCCAGAAAAACTGTGTGTTTAAGCTCAGACAAATCTGATTCTCTTCCTTGGCCTCAAATTTCTTGGATGGGAGTTCTCAGCTAATTATGAAGTACACTGAAAAAAACCCATGTACTTTAAAACATGCAAAAAACATTAAGACATCTCATTGAGTATCCTTTGCCTAATCTGTAATGATTTTAAGTACTCAGTTTTCATGATGGTGACACAGGCGAAGATTAAATAAATCTTAATTTGGTCTGTGGTAATTGTTCAGGGGGAAGTTTCCACCCTTCTCCCAAGCCATCCAAGATAATGAGGCTTTCTTCCATTTTCACAACTGCTTGTTGGTAGTGCCAGAGCCTCCCAAGCCAAACCTGACTTCTAGAATGTGGGTGGCAATTTAGCTGTGGATTTGGTAGCAGCAGCCTCTCTTAGGGGGGAGTCTTGCTGCTAGTGGCCTTCCTAGACAGAACTCTTGATCTGTTTTTGAATGTTCTTGACTTAATAGTGAGTGCATTTTGGATCACCTGCTTGACAGGGCGGGCTTTTCTCTGCTAAACATGCGATAGATTTGCACAGGTACTTATAATTTTATGGCATTAAAGGGTGTTAAGTGTCTCTTTACTGTAAAATGGAAGTGTTCCTTTTAAACTGAAGCAAAGCTGAAGCAATATAAAGCAGGAACGACCACGTAAGTAAGGCTTCAGGGCTTTCAAGCACCAACTCTTGAGTCCTTTGTTACGCAGAGGAGCTCTTGGATTAAGGTACAGCCGCACTTAGCACCGTTAGAGGCAACGGGTTTTGTCCCTGCTGCGGCGATGGACAAGGAGAACCCAGGACAGCACCTGCACTGCTGCAGTCACGCTGCACCCCTAGGCATGTTACAGACACCCCATTAAAGCAGATAGATCCCAGTCTCACGTGTCCTTCTTGAGCACCAGCTGCTCCCCATCGCTCACAGTTCCTGGTGGGTTTGTAGGATCAGACGGTGACAGAAATAATGGTCTTTTGTTTTCTGCAGTTTGTAAGACAGTGAAGGAAAACAGCAAAGTGAGAACAGAAGAATATAGAGAGGGATAGTCTAAAGAACAAAAGAAGGAAATGACATCTGCAGGTGGATGAACTGAAGTACACACACTACTCTCTAGCCTAGGACTGTGCATAAGCTGACAGACACTTGACTGCCTAAATTTCTCTCCCTGGTCTATTTTCCTCTCCACATACCTCCTGTGAGAAGTCCCACAGACAGCTGAGAAAGGGAAGGGAAAAGCCAGGTATCCTCCCTCATTGTTTTGCTAGGAATGACTTTCTGCATCTTACTGAGTGAGCAGACTACTGAGTACTCCGAGACCAGTGGAGCTCTGTGTGGGTTATTTGCTTTCCCAATTCCAGGGTCACAGCAGCACTCTGGCCCTGCTGATCGCAGTTTCTCCAAACAGCCTCAGCCTTTGTGGTCTTTTCTGGGCTCTTGAGAGGCCTGGAATGGACAGCAGCACCCACCTGAGGTAAGGTGACAGTGAAACTGAAGGCAACAGAAGAAATGTCTGGGGATGGAAAACCTCTCCTAAACCATCTGCATTGTCAGAGGGGGAGAAGCAGAGGGCTAGAGAAAGGTTTAGCAGATGGATCTGTACAAGAGGGAAGAAAGTACATAAATAAACAAAGACTTGTAAAGAACAAAATGCAGTATAGCTACAGCAGAGATCAAGAACAGAATAATATGGGCAGAGGGTGAAAAGTCAGACAGGGTTCTGAGGGGTAAGGGGAGCTTAAAACTAAAGGCAGAGGCAGTATGAAGCTAACAGACAGCAAGCCCAGCCAGAAGAGGAAACAAACCTCGTTCAGCTGCGTTATGAGACTCTCTATGCAAAGTCTCACGAACAATGAACACAGTTTATCAACACTCCAACAGCATTATCGGAAATGCTGACGCAGAGGGTACTTAGTAAAAGGAGAGTATTAAAAATGGCTTTTCCTCCCTCTAGTGCTCAGCACAGAGGACTTGATGATGGAAAGGGCCAAAACAGATTCTCTGTTTTCTAGAGGTAGTATCCTTGGTAAAACAAGGCATCCTGGTGGACAGGCTGCCTTCAGTACTTGCCTTGGGAATACACACTGTTTGTTTTCCCCAGAGAAAATACCAATAGCATGAGATTCCTCTTCACTTGAAGAGCCCCTATGGTTTCCTTCTGTTGCTCTCATCAGGTAACATTGGTGATACAGGAAACAGTTTTTAAAAAAATCCTTCTTTGTCCACCAGCAACCACAAGAAAAGTGTGAGTTCTCATTCTGTATCTTCCTCTTCTAGGACAAGTGTGTTCTCTGTCTTTTTAATTTTTTTTGTTATTTCTCAAAGCTCAGAGCAGCTCAGTAGCATACGGAAATGGAGTTTGTGTATGCATTTCATTTTCATTCTCCTCATCTTCATGGATGGAATTGGCTGGCTCATCTTGCTCAGACTGTGCCCCTGTCTCAAACAGCTGCTCTTCCAGGAAGGAGCTCCCAATGCCATACTGCTCATCATGTGCCTTTGTTTCTGCAGGTGAGACGTGGGGAGATCCCAGAACAAAAGATGCAAACCTGCCAAATTTTTAAAGGGAGAAGTGATCAGCTGAGAAATTAAAAGAAGAAATACTGTAAATTCTAGGGGTATTGCTATTTAAGCAGGAGTGTTTTAAGGACATCCCCACAGGCAGTGCAAATGAGGGGAAGTTCCAGTAACGGATGGCAACAACCCCAAAGATCGGTTTTCCCGGCTCATCTTTTCAGTATTTTCTGTAGAAGTAACTTTTGCTCTTCTGGAGACCATCTGCAGGGTCTTGTGACTAAGCAAGAAGATCTAACTTTGTTTTCACATCTTGTCAGTACTTGTGGGGTAATCCAGAGTAAGCATTTGTACAGTGGGGTAGTTGGTACTCTAGATTCTAAAAATAAATTAAAGCTCTAGCATATTTGAGACAAAGGCTGTAAGAATTCAGGTATGTTGATACTGCTAATGAAAGGAAAAAAATGGCAAGAATTCTGCACTCCTACACTGCTGTGCGGTCACCTTGCTTCTGGTGCTGCGTGCACACTGTGGGCAAGCTGAGCTCAAGTCTTGCCAAAGAATTCCTGCCTCTGGTGAACCTGGAGCTGCAGACTGGGAATTCTGCAGCTGCTCCAGGTAAATGCTGAACTGGAAGTGTGGCAGAACAAAGCATGAACTCAGCACTGTCCCTACACTGCAATTCGCCACAAATCTTACTTTCAGTGGGCAACTCCATTGAGGAGAGAGAACAGAGCTGGAGGTTTCTGGCAAGTGTGTGGGAACAGACGGCAGTTCTGACACCTGGGTAAGTGTCGACAGCATCAGAGAAATGTATGAAAAAGGAAATGCAGCTACATTCTGGAGTTCTGGTAAACTGATCAATAATTTACATTTCAGACTTAACATTTCTGTGAAATGAATGTCGTCACCTCGCTGTTCTTGGAAGCTCTGTTAGTCTAAATGGGGAACAGGTTTGCCTTGGGATGAACCACCGTCTGATGCTTAATGGGAGCTGGGAGGGGTTCTCCAAATCTGATTGCTGTTGGTTCTCCTTTTTATTTCCCTATTCTCAATTAGTGAACAGTTTATAACAACTCTGTTAATGAAATGATGACTAGAAAATACGTGTGTCTCAGTTGTTTTGCACATTTGGTGGTATTTAGTTGTACAACACAACAGTAACAACAAAAACAACAGTTTTTTTTCTTTCCATCCAAAATAAGCAGGCAAGCAGCTTAGAAAGTAAGACTGTTTAACAGTAAATCTATAAAACCTGGCAGAGGGAGGCTGCGTGCCCATCCAAGGAAGATTGGACTGGGGCTCCTTTAAAATCGTGACACTTGGTTCTGTGGCAAGGACTAAGTCTTTGTGGCTAGCTAATATATGAAACTCTACTTCTGATATCTTTAAGTTTTGATAGGAATACACTGTTACGATTAATTTTATATTCTGCAGGGTTTTCTGGATTTGCTTGCTTGACCCTTCCTGACCTATATTTGTCTTAAGTTTATCTCTTAAGCTATACATGGCACAGCTCTTCTACCTGTTCTACTTGCTAGGTGCAAGTATTGATTTCTTTCTCTGTATTCTTAGTCTTAGACAGTGATACTTCAATAATAGGATTCCCTGACTGTGCAGGTTTGCAGTTGGAGAGCTTAATATAGGTAATATTTCAGTATGTATCTTCAGCCTGCCCCAATTCTACACCATAGAAAAGGGCACTGCTCTAAAACCTGAAGGAGGGCAATTTCACTGGTTAGAGAGCCACCAGGGTCACTGCAAGAGCTTAGAGGCACTGCAGGAAGCCTTTAAGTTCTATGACCATGAATAAGCTGTGAAGGTCTGCAAACTCCCAAGAGTAATTTGTGGTCAGGGAGGAACAAACAGAAGTTTAATGCCACCAGCGAGTAATACCATTGAGAGGTGTGGCTGTGGTCCTGAGTGGGATATGCAAGATAAACACACCTGGAACAGTGCCTGAAGTGGCATTTAGGTCTGCTGTGTGCCAGTGTCTGGGCAATGTGTTTCCTGTTTTAGAGGAGCCAGGTTTTCTTACCTGTGTGGAGCCTGGAGTTTGGACACAGCTATCCATGATGGGAAGTCAGGGCTCCTGCAGAATGAGCGCAGCTCCTCCAGAGCTCTGATAGTTTCACTTTCACCTTGTTCTCGATACTCCTCTTCAGTAAGGTATTTAAACACCAATTTTTTTGATTTAAAGTGATGCTTCATTTTTCTAGAATGAAATTAAAATAATCAGTATTTCTGAAGTCTTCTGGCACATAATTATTATCTGCCCTTTATCTGCTATTAACATGCATTAATCACCTCTATCTTTTTAAGAGAACAAGCTGCATTCTTACATTTGAGGACAAGGTATGTAATGTTTGTTAGCCTGTTTACCCTAGGTCTTAACCGAAGCTGTAGAATTTCACATGATATTTAATGAGCTTCAGATAAGCTTTAGATCAGGTCCTTGTTGTGTATGCATGGACTAAAATCTCACAGAATTAAAGAGATGGCTGCTTGCTCAGCCATTTTTAGGTGCAAAATGCAAAATGTGTCTGTGCAGAGACATGGGCTGAATCAAAACCCAGTCTGCATATGTTACTTCAAAGATAAGCAATGCTCTAAGCCTGTTGTGAGTTGTTCATGTTGTTTACTAGATTGCTTCTCTTAAATCTTACTCTAAATTACAAAACTGAGTAGTCTGAGGCCAAAATGTTTACAATCTGATGGTTTTTTAGCTGCTGCGTAGCGATGTATAATATAATTAGATATAAATTAGAAAGTGTGCCATGTTCTGTTCCCTTCTGTCAACTGCTTTCAATTTAAATGTTGTGATGAGTTAAGATAAGCAAGGGCTGGATGCCCATAAAACTTTCAGCTCTGTATAAAAACACCTGCTCCAACATCAGCAGCATTCAACTTTCTTCCTTATATCCCTTTGAAGTAGAGAACTGTAGCCATTATTTAGGTCAAACGGTGAAGGGTCTTACTGGCTCACTGAGATCCACTGTTCTTAAAAAGAAATACCACAAGATTCTGAATTATTTTGATACATTTGCTGCTCTGAACTGTGTGTCTGGCATCGTGGCCTCACACTTTGGTGCTGTGGCATACAGATTTTGAAACAGAGAAAGAAAACAGCCCTTATCATTCTCCTAAGAGAGATTTGTAGAGCTGTATTTCTTTACAGAAGCATCAGTTCATGAAAACCAAAAAATAAGAACCACATGAAGAACAAACTACAGTGTTTCAGAGTAAAGCAAGCGTGTTCTGCGAGCTTGTGGCCACACCATACTGATTCCAGAGTGTTCCGAACCTGCTTACAACAGGTGCTGATGTTACATGTTGTTTCTGAAACAGCTGGTGCTCCTCAGCTGCAGGCAAAAGTTGGTCTACAACAAATGATAAATTCTACCTAAAATAAAAAAGCTTCAATTCAGTCCCCACTTCAGCAGGTAAAAAAGGGAAGAGAAGACCAAAGCATATGTTCTTCAAAACTAAACAATGTGTAAAAAAAAAACCAAAACAAAACAAAAAATCCCAATTATTTGGTTTGTATTATTTTGGTTATGCCAGTTCTAGCCTTTGCCTCTTCCTAATTCTCCACAGCTATGGAACAGTCTGTACTAAAGACTCTGAACCTGGATGCCATTCATCACTGAAGGTAAAAAAACAGATGTAAACTGGCAGGGCTTTTTAGAATCTTCATTTGAGTGTTGTGCTTGTGCTAAAACATGCTTCAAATTCAAGGATGAGCAAACACATTGTTTCTGTATTGCTATTGGAAATACTTAGCAAGTTAAGGTCTATCTACTGCAAGCAGTTCCTTTTCCAAATCCACAATGTAAATGGGCCTCTAGGAGTACAGAGGAATATCTCCATAGTTCTAATAGATTTTTTCCATGAATCATGGGGAGGTAACAATCTTGGAAAACTAAAATCAATGGAGAACACTATTTTTGTGGACATTTGATTTTAGTCTGAACTCTGTTCAACCTCCAAGGACTGTTGCTTTTCAACAGCTACTTCCTTGGTGGTGGTACACTGTTTTATCCCTAAGATTCCATATGAGTTGCCTGCAGCTTCTCTCACTGCACGTCAAACCAAGGCAGTATTGCTGCAGTCTAATCAATCAAACAGAAATGTTCTGGTTACCATATGCTGTGCACTAGAAGGTGCTACATTTGTCCTAAGAACACAGTCACTCCATTATCCATAGAACAAAACTCATGCTTAAAACTGCCAAATGGAAAATAATTCCTGTGTCTCGGGTCCTTAAAACTTTCCTACTGCAGTTTTACATTTGGCACAATTATGAACTAGTACTAGAAATTCCTAAATCATGACTGAAGTGCATGGGCTTTTTTCATTATCAGTTTCCAGTATTTCCTGGTGCTCCCAGGACCTGGACATTCACAAATAGACACAGACCTGGCAATGTGACAGGCAGCACCCAGGGGGTAACACAGGCCTTTGGAGCAGAGGCTGACTGCTATGACTGCATATGCAACCTGAGGGATGGTGACACCACAGTAGATCAGGACAAAGGCTGTTAATTGGAGCGTCCATGTGAACAAGGTTATGCTGAGCTCCGTGGTCAGCGGCCCATGCTGATAGCAAATGGCAAAGCTGGTAATCCCAACAGCCAGAAAATACCCTGTAGGGACAGAAAAGGACATGGAGAAGAAGAAGCAAACTACACCTATAAACTTTACTTTGCTTCACAAAGCTTGCAGCTGCTGTGAAGTGTAGCCTACTGATTCTTGTGTTGTCTTGCAGATAACTGCATCATGTTTTATGTGCTTTGTATTTCCAAAGTGTGCAAAGCGTTGACAAGGTTATCTCTGAACAGCTTTTAGCCGATGCTGTGGGCTGCACGTGAGTTCTTCTCATGTGACCATGTCAAGGCAGGTGTCAGATCAATGGGTTTGTCAGCCCCTGCACATCCCGCTAGCCATGTGTGCATCCATTTCCCACATCCAGCAAAGTGCAAGCCAGAGGAGCTGCCCTTTTGCTCTTACAGGGAAAGTATGTAACAGCAAAGCAATGAACAAATAATGCAGGCAAAATCTGCTCTTAGAGCTAGTCCTCTGCCACAAACTATTTATTTAATGATACAATGTGAGTAACGCTCATTTGAGTGGATTAGGAACCTTTAGAATGTTTCGACATCTACGGCTTAGGAGAAAATAGAACTCCATAAACGAGTCACTTGGTTTTCTTTTTTTATGGGTAGGTATTCATCTGACCACTAAATTAAACCAAAATCTGCAGCACATTTCTTGCTAATTTTCTTACCCAACAGGTAGTTTCTGTGTTCAGACCACAACCACTGCATATTCTCTTTGAAGCAGTAAATAAAATAGAGAGAGGCCATCCAGGAGCCACTCATTAAGATCCAGAAGGTACTGTGCTAGAAATTTAAAAAAAAAAAAGAAAAAAGAAAAAAAAAAAAAAAAACTTCATCAAAAAAAGTCAAGTCAGAATCAGGACTATTGTTTCCAAAGGAACTCACAGGCAAAAAAAGATGTGAAATTCTTTAGACCTACAGGGTTTATGATATGCACTGAGACTTCCATTGCACAATCCTCTGCATGCTACAACAAAAGAGTGTCAATTCCAAGCAGAGCAACTGCATCTGTATTTGTGTATCATGTCCCAGTGTTACCCTGCTGCACTGTGTTTCCAATCAACATATCTCAGCAATATTACGGGAATGCACAGTCTTCATAAAAATAAAGGAAAAATTCACGTTTGCCTTAAAATGAATTGTCTTTGGTGAATGGAAGAGAATCTGTCTCAATTGCCACTATATTTTTATTTAGATTGATTCACAGAATCAAAGGTAAGCTTAGCTCCAGTTCAATAAAAATAATTTATGTTTCAGAATGAACTCTTCTTGTACATCACCAATCGCCTGTTCAGTTTAAACTCACGAGGAAGCTAAACAGAACTGGACTCTGACCTAACTATATTTACTTGATGCAAGCAATCCTGCAGTCATTTCAGTGCAGTTACCTGGCCACAAAACCAGAACAGAATCTGGCTCCGTACCCTCACTTCTGGTATTATGATGATTACTATTATTTTGTTTTATAAATGTAGAATTACCCTTGGAATAAACCTTTTAAGTGTCAACAGGACAAAGACTAGCATAGCAAGAGCACCCAGTATTATTCCAGAAAGGTAAAAGAACTTGGCACTCCTGTAAAGAGAACAAGAGAGAATATGGTGAGAAGTACATTTGTAATTGGTTAAGATGCCAACATTTGTAAAAACAGCAGTGATCTTCAATAAGAACTTAACTCAGCTGTAAGTTAGAGTTGTAATTATATGGTTAACAGGCCCAGTTCAGGTATTAAATCTGTGGAAGGAAAAATTCCCAGCAGATACTTAAGGTCACAGGAGTTGTTACAGGTTAGGAGACTGTACTGGGGTTTTTTTAAAGCTCGTGCTACTTCTGATTGCATTGACCTTCTAGTCTCTAGTACACAGAAGACAATGAAATAACCAATATGGTTCTGTACTGCAAGAGAACTTTTATTTTAATTTAAAATGCAGAAAACCCTCCACAAACCCACAAGTTTTTTTGCCTAAGCATATGCATTTATAAATTCCAATTTACTAATTCACAGTTAATGCTATAAAACCTATTACTGCTCTGCTTGTTTTAGAGGTGTCTCCTGACAATTATTTTGTGACTCACTTTGCTTTGAAGTTGTGGGCCACATATTTTGCTGTAACAACTGAGTATCCTCCCTTACATGCTATGCAAAACGTGCATCAGAAGAAAGGCTGGCACAAAGGTGGAGGCAGAAAAGGCCCCAGGTGGCTTCATCCTAAATATTTCCCCCCACTGACAATCAGCATTATTTAGCATTCAGCTATCCTCAGTGGTGCACAAAAGGGAGAAAGGACTTTTCTGATCCACACACTTGCTCACTGAGGATTGTCTTGGTGTCCCCCAGTGCAGGAAGCTTGGATACAAAAACCCTAACACAGCTAATTGATAAACAGAGTTAGGCACTCCAAGGTATGTCACAATCTGTCCAAACACAAATGGTATGAGGAAGTTTTAAATATATATTCAGTTCCTTATTTCACTTTCCCAAAGAACTGCCTCTTTAGCTTAGCAAACAGACCAAAGATGCACAGGCTTTGGGAAAGAAGGTCAAAAGCAGCTAGTACTCACCTGCTCAGGCTGTTTGCAAAATGGAACAGAAAAATTCCAGCTACAAACAAAAACAAGAGCTTTCCATCTAGCACTAAAAAAGGGGGAAAGAAATAGAAATTGACTTTAGACTAATTAAATCTGAAATGCTGATCATATAAAATATCAACAGAAAAGTCCCAAGCTTCTTACAGAAGAGATGGTACATTCAGTAGCACTGGCAATACCAAGCTATCTGTAATCTAAACTCAAAAGACTTGGTACTTACTTTCTCTTTTCACCCTCACAGTGTATGGTTCAATTTTGAAGGGTTGTATTTTGAAACAAACATCCTCTCCATATTGTTTTATGCTCAGAAAAGTTTCTGTACATGTCTCTGGCTTCCAGAGGATTTGAACAGCACATGCAGCAAACTCAAAAACAGTTTCTGAATTCCGACAGTTGTTTTTTTCTGAAACAGGCTCAAATCGGAACTTTTCTCTGCTGTTAACTTTTATCTAGAAACAAAGAACAGAATATACAGAGAAGCAGCTCAGAGTCACTGTGGGTTTTTGTGAACTATGTCGCATATAAGCCATGCATGTGGTAATGAAAATCAATCTTAATTGTTTAGTCTTGGTTATTTATATTATGCAAAGATTAATTGTTTACAATTAATCACCTTATGAGGTAATTCAGAGAACTCATCGGCAGCGAAATTCAGTGGAGGGAACTCAATCCATCCAAAAGCACAGTGGGTTTGGTTTTACTGTGACACTTGCCCAAAAATTTTTAATGAAACCAGTAATATCTGACTGACCACATTTTGTTGTGTGAATGTTCATACCGCTCCTCCTTCCCCTCCCAAACCGTAACAAATTGGACTTGCTTTTCTTTATCGTGCAATCTTCATGTTGGGGACACAAGAGGAATAAGGAAAATGAAAGACAGTATAACCAGAAATTTAAACAGAAGCACATTCCTGTTGGGTATTTGGGGTTTTTTTTGCTGATTCCCAGTGCCCTCCCCCACCAAACTGGTAGAAGATCTTGTCCATCTTCTAGGTTGGGATGATTTTCCTGAAGACTCTGATACATTGTGAGCTCTTCATCGGGGCCCACTAAACAAAAAAGACCCATCTGCAAAAAAGTGATGCAATGGGTAATAAACGAGGTTTGTACTGGGAAAGGAGACAATGTGTCAGCAAGCAATTTGTTGTGGGAAAAATCTGAACTTCCTTCTTTTAAACATTGACGCCAGGAAAGTTTGTGTGACTGATGGAGGGTTTTACCACCTGAAGCCTGCTACCATTCATAAAAACGTCTGCAACATGTTCCCGAGGAAACTAGTCCTGGGAACAGACAAAGAGATGTTCCTCTTTCTTGTATCTGAGAGAAGAGTCCTCCAAGAGAGTCAAAATGGAACGGTGTCCTTCCTTTGTCTGGAGACATACTTCCCAGAAAAGAAAAGGACTATGGAGATGGTTAGCTCATTCCTTTAGCTGTTACTGCTTCCACTCTTGAAGAGATTTTTATTTGCTTCAAACTGATCTCTAAATGTGTTTCTTGTAAGATGACCCTCTGTTAGTCAGGAAAACAAACATGCTGCTGCTGTTTGTTCACTAGTCACAATCTAATGAGCCTTTGGTTCCTACACTTCGGTATGCTGTGGTGAGAGAGCCACAGAATTGCATTTGGTCTTCAAATTTAGAAGTTCCATAAAGGCATTTGGTGATCAGGAAAAGCATTTGTTGCAGAGATTAACAATGGTTCATCAATAGAAAAGTTGTGCAAGAAAATAACACACAGTCCTAAATTAATGTTTTTGTGGCACCATCATGCTCTAAGCCTGGCTGGCATCCTTACAGTAGAGCCCAAACCTCACTGCATGCCAACTGGAGGCTCATAATGCTGCATTTTTATCACAGTCCCAACTATACACCACTCAAACTATTAATGACATAGAGATGCTGCCCTGGTCTTGCTAACTGGCCATGTGGTTTGCTGGGAAAAGCTCACATGAAGCGTACTGACTGATCCCCAGAACGGCCTCTTACCTGGAGAGTCGACCAAAGGTACTGCAAGTGAAGGCTTCTGTTTTGCACATAGCAGTAACAGTTTTCATCCTGCTTCTGGATGACATCCATTTCCTGCAATAAGCTGCAGTTTTTACCTGGGGGGGGGGGGGGG